>JAAVTG010000544.1:0-46828 GCA_011947345.1 Phytophthora quininea
TAGTTTCGGGACTGTATTTGGTTCTTGAATAGAACCGAAGGCTGGAAGCCTAAAGGCACAGACTCGGGAGTCCAGCGTCTTCCTCTGTGCACGTGCACCGCTACGCAGCCCCGCTGCACCTGGTAGCACTTGTAGTCAATCCGACTCTTGAGTCGTCGACTGAACCTCTGTGAGGATGGAGCAGGCAGCGTTCGCATACCTGACTCCTAGTCAGCAGGACACGCTTAATAAGCTTGCGTCCTTGCTGGGCCCTGAGGGCATGGCGCTCCTTGCATCGCAAGGACCTGACGCCGTGACGGCGCCTTGAGGCGTTCTCGGAGTACGAGAGTGCTATGCTAGAGCATATCCAGCAGCATGTCGCTGCTGCAGCGCCCCTCAGCGGGCGAAGCCACTCTCGGTGAGCGTGAAGACCTTCTCGGGGAAGGAGGAGAGAATCTCCTGTTGTGGACCCGAGAGGTCAAAATGGCCATGAGATCGGCCATGCTCCAAATGGAGAACCGGCGCGTGGCGCTTACGATCTCGAAGCTCGAAGGGCGAGCGAGAGAATGGGCCTTGACGTCGGGGACGTTGGTCGAAGAGGCCTTCCCGACCTGGAAGGAGCTGAAAGGGAAGCTCATGCAGGTGTTCTTCCCGCCTAACCAGGCGTATCGCGTGAGGTCACGCTTCCTTGCCACCCGCCAGGGTAAGAAGGACTTGGTGGACTATGTCCAAGAGCTACGAACGCTCATCGCAGGCATGGCTGCCGCCGACCCTCTACCTGAGGTGGTCACTGTGACCGTCTTCATGGAAGGACTCCGAGCTGGAGTGGCTCGCACGGAAGTATCCCGCCAGGGCCCGGCCGACTTTGAGAAGACCGTCAGTGTCGCATTGAATGCCGAGCTCAATTTTAAGTTGTCTCGAGTCGGTGCCAACACCAGCTCTTCCTGATCGAATGATCCTGAGCCCATGGACCTCGGCTATGCTGAGGATGAAGCTGAGGAGCTCAGAGCTGCTGAGCAGTGAGCAGGCATCCAGCGATGCTATGTGTGCGGGAGTACCCGCCATCTGAGGCCGACATGTCCTCTGCGCAGGCAGCGCTCCGGCCAGCTCGGCCGCATCCCTGCCGAGAGCCAAATAGGCTCGGCGCAGGAAACGCCGGCTCCCAGTAGGTGCGGGGCGGCCTACTGGGAAAGAACTGAGTTCTGTTGTGCCTGTGGGAAGTGAGAAGCAGCAGGGCTCAGCCCCGAAGAGCTCCGTGCTCTATAACACGGAACGTGTATGCAAGCCGGGCTTGCTGGTCGTCCTGGTGGACGTCAAGGGCTTCGACAAGCCGTGGGTAGTCTTGATAGACTCTGGGGCGTCTGGCAACTATGTCAGACGCTCTACCGTCCAAGGTAGCCAGCGGTACGCTGAGGCTCTACAAGAGCGAAGTGGCGACACGGTCACTGTCCGTCTCGCGACGGGGCCCGTGTCACGGTGCTGAGGGTCCCGATTGACCTGGGGCTGAAGTTCTTGGAATTCGATAGCGTAGAACGCTGTCTGGTTCTTGACCTGGATTCGAGTACGACCTCATCCATGGCATGGCGTGGCTGGAACGCCACGAGCCATGGATCGATTGGCGGTCGAAGACCTTGGGCGCTACGCGCATCTCTCGTAGCGGAACTTTGGCGAGTCATGAGCCCACCTCTGCTAGAAAGCAGAAGCGCTATTGGCGCGAGCACTGGGCCGAGTCGGCCATGGTACTAGGTGTCGGTGTGTCCGAGTTGGTGGACTGCGTCGTAAAGGACTGTAGTCCTGAAGAGCCTTTGAGGGCTGTTAGTTGTGCGGCAGCACGTACTCCGCTGAGCGATGTCGGTCATAGATCGAGCGAGTCGCTGGATGTCCGAAGTGACACCGGGTCTTCTCTGAAGGCCGTTACATCGACTGCGGCGAGTGCCGGCCGCGATCAAAGATCTCACGACGCTTCGCGTGGCGCCCCCTCGGGCGAATCCCCTCCTTCGAGAGGCGGCGAGGGCGCAGTGAGCTCCCCGTCCCCGCCTGGACGTGCCTCGGCGAGGCGGAGGCGTAAAACCGCGGCGTGCGCGACACAAGGTGTCTATAGCGCCAATGGCGTGGGCCGTCTCGAGCGCCGAGCTGTGAACAGCTCTACATTCTCATCGGCGGAGTGGCGGGTGTGGTCGAGGAGGTATTCACCTCGATGACCTGCCAAGTATTGGCGAGCTCTTGGAGCTGGACGAGATGTCCGTCGCCAAGTTTGGGGCGGTGCTGAAGGACGGCGAGCTCGCCGAAGTGGTCATCATTCGACCCGAAGACGAGTTGAACTCGTCGTCCCTCGTGGACGAGTCGGTCTTGGCCGAGACCAAGAAGGCATTGAATGCGCGGAGTGGGTCAGCGATTCTAAAGGACCCGACTGACCCCTTCTATCCTTTGCTGAAGGAGTATGGAGGCGTCGTCTCAAAGGAGCCACCTAGTGGCCTCCCTCCTGACCGAGGGTCCACCATAAAATTGACCTGGTTCCCGGAACGAAGTACTGCGTCACACGCCAGTGCCCCTTGTCGAAGGAGCAGTGCGACGTCATTGACGCCTTCTTCCGTGCTAAGCACGCGGCAGGGCTTGTGCGTGAGAGCAAGTCTCCGCACTCCACGCCGACGTTCTGTGTCAGAAAGCCGAACGGCAAGTGGCGCATCGTTCATGCTTTCAATAAGCTGAACGCGGCCACGATCCCGGCGCAGACGCCGATTCCTAGGAAGGATGTTCTTCAGAGCAACATGGTTGGTTGTACCATGTATAGCGCGCTCGACTTAGTCGATGGCTATTACCAACTGCTCATGCGAGAGAGTGATGTGCCGCTTACAGCGGTGAGCACCCCGAGCGGTATGCTCTGGGAGTGGCTCATTATGCCCCAAGGGCTGTCGAACGCGCCAGCGATGTTCAATCGTCTTGTGACGCAGCTATTCCGGCCCCATCGGGCGTATGCGCAGACATACTTTGACGGCATCTTCGTCCATGGTCGTGCTGGGCACGGGAAGACTGACGTCGAGATGCACGTTGAGCATCTGCGAGGGTGCTCGAGTGCATGCGCACGAACAAGTTGTATGCCAACGTAGACAAGTGTGTCTTTGGCGCCGAGGAAATTCCCTTCCTCGGCCGCTTCATTGGGAAGCGTGGCTTGCGAGCAGATCCCGCCAAGGTCAAGGCCATTGTTGACTGGCCGGTTCCCTTGAACCAGAAGGACCTTCGCAAGTGGCTTGGCCTTGCCAACTACTTGCACAAGTACAGCGAAAACTACGCTGAGCTGGCTAGGCCATTGCCCAATCTCCTTAAGAAGGATGCGGACTGGTGTTGGCGTGCTGAGCACGAGACTGCGTTTGCGCAGATCAAGGAGAGCCTCCTGCAGGCGCCGATATTGGCGCTGCCGGACCCCGATCGTCCGTTCAGTGTCGTCTGTGACGCCTCCGATTTTGCCATCGGCTGCGCTTTGCTACAAGCGGACGCCGAGGGGCGTGAACGCGTGATCGCGTTTGAGTCTCGCCAACTTAAATCTGCGGAGAAGAACTATCCAGTTCACGACAAGGAGCTACTTGCGATGAAGTATGCTCTCGTCAAGTTCAGGGTGCACCTGCTCGGCTCTAAGCCGTTCGTGATCTTCACGGATCATGCGTCACTACACACTGCGACACAGTCACCTCACTCTCGCAGAGAATGGCCCGCTGGTTCTCCTTCTTTGCGGAGTATAACTTCGAGGTGAAGTACAAGCCTGGCAGGCAGAACGTCCTGGCCGATGCGCTGTCGCGCCGGCCGGACTATGAGCTTTCTCATGTCACGATGGTGACGTCGTCGGTGACGGATTTGATCCGAGCAGCGTATGCACAGGACAAGTCCTGCGTCGCTTTGCTGCGCGCTCTGCGGAGCGAGGAGTTCAAGGACTCGAAGACAGAACTGTCTGGGCGCTTGCGGGCGAGGCTGCATCGCTACACCTGCGATGGCGGCCTGCTGTACTACAGCACAGGTCCCGATGATCTTCCACGTGTCGTGGTGCCTCATGGCGAGGACCTCAAGTATCGGATACTGTATGAGGCTCACGACGCTCCCACGAGCGGCCACCTGGGTCGCGAGAAGACCTACAGCTCGGTGAGCTCCATGTTCTGGTAGCCCAAGCTGTACAAGTGGGTCAGCACATATGTGCGCACGTGTGAGACGTGTCAACGGGTCAAACCCGCGCCGCATGCGGCGGCGCCGCTGGCGAGTTTGCCTGTACCCAGTGGATGTTGGCAGTTCATGAGTATGGACTTTGTGTTTGGCCTGCCGAAGGACTCGGCAGGCAACACGCGTATTGTGGTCTTTGCTGACCGATTGAGCAAGATGGCTCACTTAGCGGCGGTACCGATGGCAAAATCGGAGGCGTCACAGACGACACTGAACGGACGATCGGGGTCCGGCAGCGCCAATATCGGCGCCTGCAGGAGGCTCTCCTTGATCTGCGCAAACGCAGTCTCGTGCTCAGCACGCCAACACCAGTCCGCATCCTTCTTAAGGAGATTGGGCAATGGCCTAGCCAGCTCAGCGTAGTTTTCGCTGTACTTGTGCAAGTAGTTGGCAAGGCCAAGCCACTTGCGAAGGTCCTTCTGGTTCAAGGGAACCGGCCAGTCAACAATGGCCTTGACCTTGGCGGGATCTGCTCGCAAGCCACGCTTCCCAATGAAGCGGCCGAGGAAGGAATTTCCTCGGCGCCAAAGACACACTTGTCTACGTTGGCATACAACTTGTTCGTGCGCATGCACTCGAGCACCCTCGCAGATGCTCAACGTGCATCTCGACGTCAGTCTTCCCGTGCCCAGCACGACCATGGACGAAGATGCCGTCAAAGTATGTCTGCGCATACGCCCGATGGGGCCGGAATAGCTGCGTCACAAGACGATTGAACATCGCTGGCGCGTTCGACAGCCCTTGGGGCATAATGAGCCACTCCCAGAGCATACCGCTCTGGGTGCTCACCGCTGTAAGCGGCACATCACTCTCTCGCATGAGCAGTTGGTAATAGCCATCGACTAAGTCGAGCGCGCTATACATGGTACAACCAACCATGTTGCTCTGAAGAACATCCTTCCTAGGAATCGGCGTCTGCGCCGGGATCGTGGCCGCGTTCAGCTTATTGAAAGCATGAACGATGCGCCACTTGCCGTTCGGCTTTCTGACACAGAACGTCGGCGTGGAGTGCGGAGACTTGCTCTCACGCACAAGCCCTGCCGCGTGCTTAGCACGGAAGAAGGCGTCAATGACGTCGCACTGCTCCTTCGACAAGGGGCACTGGCGTGTGACGCAGTACTTCGTTCCGGGAACCAGGTCAATTTTATGGTGGACCCCTCGGTCAGGAGGGAGGCCACTAGGTGGCTCCTTTGAGACGACGCCTCCATACTCCTTCAGCAAAGGATAGAAGGGGTCAGTCGGGTCCTTTAGAATCGCTGACCCACTCCGCGCATTCAATGCCTTCTTGGTCTCGGCCAAGACCGACTCGTCCACGAGGGACGACGAGTTCAACTCGTCTTCGGGTCGAATGATGACCACTTCGGCGAGCTCGCCGTCCTTCAGCACCGCCCCAAACTTGGCGACGGACATCTCGTCCAGCTCCAAGAGCTCGCCAATACTTGGCAGGTCATCGAGGTGAATACCTCCCTCGACCACACCCGCCACTCCGCCGATGAGAATGTAGAGCTGTTCACAGCTCGGCGCTCGAGACGGCCCACGCCATTGGCGCTATAGACACCTTGTGTCGCGCACGCCGCGGTTTCCTACGCCTCCGCCTCGCCGAGGCACGTCCAGGCGGGGACGGGGAGCTCACTGCGCCCTCGCCGCCTCTCGAAGGAGGATTCGCCCGAGGGGCGCCACGCGAAGCGTCGTGAGATCTTTGATCGCGGCCGGCACTCGCCGCAGTCGATGTAACGGCCTTCAGAGAAGACCCGGTGTCACTTCGGACATCCAGCGACTCGCTCGATCTATGACCGACATCGCTCAGCGGAGTACGTGCTGCCGCACAACTAACAGCCCTCAAAGGCTCTTCAGGACTACAGTCCTTTACGACGCAGTCCACCAACTCGGACACACCGACACCTAGTACCATGGCCGACTCGGCCCAGTGCTCGCGCCAATAGCGCTTCTGCTTTCTAGCAGAGGTGGGCTCATGACTCGCCAAAGTTCCGCTACGAGAGATGCGCGTAGCGCCCAAGGTCTTCGACCGCCAATCGATCCATGGCTCGTGGCGTTCCAGCCACGCCATGCCATGGATGAGGTCGTACCTCGAATCCAGGTCAAGAACCAGACAGCGTTCTACGCTATCGAATTCCAAGAACTTCAGCCCCAGGTCAATCGGGACCCTCAGCACCGTGACACGGGCCCCCGTCGCGAGACGGACAGTGACCGTGTCACCACTTCGCTCTTGTAGAGCCTCAGCGTACCGCTGGCTACCTTGGACGGTAGAGCGTCTGACATAGTTGCCAGACGCCCCAGAGTCTATCAAGACTACCCACGGCTTGTCGAAGCCCTTGACGTCCACCAGGACGACCAGCAAGCCCGGCTTGCATACACGTTCCGTGTTATAGAGCACGGAGCTCTTCGGGGCTGAGCCCTGCTGCTTCTCACTTCCCACAGGCACAACAGAACTCAGTTCTTTCCCAGTAGGCCGCCCCGCACCTACTGGGAGCCGGCGTTTCCCTGCGCCGAGCCTATTTGGCTCTCGGCAGGGATGCGGCCGAGCTGGCCGGAGCGCTGCCTGCGCAGAGGACATGTCGGCCTCAGATGGCGGGTACTCCCGCACACATAGCATCGCTGGATGCCTGCTCACTGCTCAGCAGCTCTGAGCTCCTCAGCTTCATCCTCAGCATAGCCGAGGTCCATGGGCTCAGGATCATTCGATCAGGAAGAGCTGGTGTTGGCACCGACTCGAGACAACTTAAAATTGAGCTCGGCATTCAATGCGACACTGACGGTCTTCTCAAAGTCGGCCGGGCCCTGGCGGGATACTTCCGTGCGAGCCACTCCAGCTCGGAGTCCTTCCATGAAGACGGTCACAGTGACCACCTCAGGTAGAGGGTCGGCGGCAGCCATGCCTGCGATGAGCGTTCGTAGCTCTTGGACATAGTCCACCAAGTCCTTCTTACCCTGGCGGGTGGCAAGGAAGCGTGACCTCACGCGATACGCCTGGTTAGGCGGGAAGAACACCTGCATGAGCTTCCCTTTCAGCTCCTTCCAGGTCGGGAAGGCCTCTTCGACCAACGTCCCCGACGTCAAGGCCCATTCTCTCGCTCGCCCTTCGAGCTTCGAGATCGTAAGCGCCACGCGCCGGTTCTCCATTTGGAGCATGGCCGATCTCATGGCCATTTTGACCTCTCGGGTCCACAACAGGAGATTCTCTCCTCCTTCCCCGAGAAGGTCTTCACGCTCACCGAGAGTGGCTTCGCCCGCTGAGGGGCGCTGCAGCAGCGACATGCTGCTGGATATGCTCTAGCATAGCACTCTCGTACTCCGAGAACGCCTCAAGGCGTGCCGTCACGGCGTCAGGTCCTTGCGATGCAAGGAGCGCCATGCCCTCAGGGCCCAGCAAGGACGCAAGCTTATTAAGCGTGTCCTGCTGACTAGGAGTCAGGTATGCGAACGCTGCCTGCTCCATCCTCACAGAGGTTCAGTCGACGACTCAAGAGTCGGATTGACTACAAGTGCTACCAGGTGCAGCGGGGCTGCGTAGCGGTGCACGTGCACAGAGGAAGACGCTGGACTCCCCGAGTCTGTGCCTTTAGGCTTCCAGCCTTCGGTTCTATTCAAGAACCAAATACAGTCCCGAAACTAGGACTCGCAGAGTCAGTGTCCCTTAAAACAAGGACAACACTAGTTAACTGCAAAAATAGAACTGAATTGAATTGTTTATCTGACCTTTGCTGTAAATGTATAGACTAAACTATGTGGCATAGTTAATCTAAGAGATATGTAAATGAGTGGTGGAGAGCCAGATGGCTACAGAGCCGAAGCTCTACGCATGGTTAAGAGTTTCGTGTAACATCCAAAGTCAACGCACGGTTATGACTTTCGTGTGACCCTGTTACATCTACCCCAAGTCGCGTGGACGGTGCCTCGAGGTAAGTCTTACCAAGAGGGGTTGCACAAGGTACATGCCATCCCGAATTAGGAATCCCAGGCCTAGATCTTAGGACTGGGGTTTTGATCTGGGTGTATCTAAAGAGGGCCGCTATACCTTTGGGCGAAAAGGTTCACCACCTCGTCTCACTAGACCAGATCTTCGACACTGCTTTACGACTGCGATACACTGAAGCCAAGGCTAACGCTATGCGAGAAGAAGCGATACTACGCAAACGTGACTAGAGTGAAGACGAACAGCTTACGCAAAGCAAAACGCAGCCGTTGTTATGGTGGAGAGACAACCGGCACGGATTCCCTGTTCTCTTTGTCATTGCTCGTCGGGTGTTCACAATGCCGACGTCGTCAGCAGCAACCGAGCGGAGTTGGGGTATCCACGCCTTCATTCACTCAAAACACCGAAACCGACTAGGCACGGAGAAGGTGCGAGAGCTCGTGTTCGTCTACTCGACACATGCTGGTATCACCAAAACCCCGTAAATTGTGTTTGATGGCTCCACGATTCAGCAGAGTCCTGACGACGATTCCATCGTGGATGAAGTTATCCAGATCAACGAGGATGAAGATTTCCTTCTTGAGAGTGGGGATGAAGACAGTGAAGACAAAATTGACGGTGAATCGACTACGATCTACCGGAGAACAGTTTTGACTACCCAGGATCGCCAGTGAGCGAAAACTGACCACGTTTCGACCTGATAGTGCTGGCCTTGACCGAGTAAGTGCAGTAATTTTCCGTGACAAGTTGTGGTAAGAACGGTAAAAGCCATTACATGGAGTTTCTGTTGCCGCTGCGGGCACTGTAACGCGTTGGCAGCGCCGAAGCCGTATACCGATATCTCGTTGTTATTCAAGGCAATTTAATTCGATTTAGTTCATTTGATCTCCAGCAAAACTATTGAAATCGTCGGACAAAACATCACTAGTTGCGTAAGATAAATTTTGCGTGCTCGTGCAATGCTGGGCTACACGCCAAGACGCTCGGCAACATGTTTTTCTTGCGCAGGTTTGCTTTGCCCATGTGCGGCAGCTTGTAATGATTCCCCCTGTCCTCCGTCAGAATGCTTAACACGTAGTTTTTCCTGGTAGTGCTTCGGTTTAGAAGTACGGGACAGCCCAACCGAGATTAATTCGGCATTCTGTGGACCACACTTTTAGTAGGTACTGCCTTCATACAAATTTCAAGTACAAAGATCTTATAAAACCATTCATTTTTATACATTATGCAAATATTGATATTTATGGAGGTATTTGATTAGCACGGTTATTTCACTAGCCAATCAGATACCCCCAAACATATCCGACTAAGTACGAAAATGATCGTCGACGAGCCGTCGCTTGAAGTGGTCTCAGAGGAAGAAGGAAGGAGGATGGAAATGAATATTATGGCAAGGGACAGCAGGACGAGAGAACGAAGAGAACTGCATGACAACGAGAAGCGTGGCGAGCATGAGTCACCGAGTATGACGAGAATGTGATCGCTGAGCGACAATAAATAAACAGTACACAACGCAGAGCAACGAGGGACGTTGAATCGGTCTTAGGCAACCGCTTCTGCATGTCCTGACCGTGCCGCACATGATTCCCCCTGCAGTCTTTCATCACGCGGTCGTAGAAGAACGTCGATGCCGGTGCCGATGTAGTTTTCCATGTCTTTCAAAGCGGTGCACAACAGCATTAGTTCGATTTGTTTCATGAGTTTGATGTGTTTGACGCGTTTGATGCGCTTGATGTCGTTGAGTCTGCCTATTCGACGCCCCAGTAGCCGGTGGTGCCCTATGCAAGTGGGAGTTTGGTACTGGGGCGCGAAAAAGCAAGACTGAGTTCGGACTGAAATCGGTTGACTACGCCTGATGGAAATCAACGCAAATCATTCAGGGAAAAAGCAACGTAAAATACCCCCCTTCCAGCCCAACAGCCACAACGTCAGGGTCCGATGGCAGGACATGAGCCTTTGCTTTGTCTTGCTGAATAAAAATTGGCTGTTGTCAATTTGTTCGCGGCCACTGGGGGGTCGCACCGGCAAATCTTAAGTCGACTCAAAACGTCTATTTTTAGTATTTTCAGTAGACTTCTCAAGACTTTTGCAGTAGCGCTGGCGCTACTGTATAAAAAAATCCATCTTGAGTAGCGTTTTACTGGTTTAGGTTAGGGTATTTATAGGTTTTGACAATAGTCTACTCAAGATTTGCAAGTGCGAACCCCATTGCGCCTTGATAACTGGAATAATGCTCCCAATCAGAAAGTCATTGTAAACACCGAATGATCGATAGACTCGATATTTCGTGTGCATACAGCTCCTTTTGGTCGATATTTTCTACTTCGCTTAGCAACATATTCCTCCGTGAGCGCCCATGTTCCAATCTTGCCATTCCAAGTGCATTTGCGGTGATGGTAATATCTGTAACATTAAATTTTGGAGGTTAATAAAAAATGGCGAATACAAAGTTGACAGAGGCTTTGCCTATTGCGGCTTCCTATCTCTTTGTGGAGGCAGTTCACCATCAACGAGCACGAACGAGCGCTTGTTCTTGTCTTGATTGAACCACTTCTCATCGACCTGTAAGATGTTCTCCATGGGCTCGAATTGCAGACTAGACTCGTCGATATGGCCGAGAATATGCTCCACACGCTTGAACTTATTCTTGGCGGCCAATGCCGGCTTGATCCGTGTCGGATGGCGCCGCAAAACACCCCTTCAGTGCGGCCCCTATCATGTACCTTGAAACCCCTGCTGTGGCCGCCAAACGACGCATTACGAGACGCTGTTCGACGGGAACCTTCAGCAGCTTGTGGGCAACTACTTCGCGGTCAATGGTCTTCCGACCGGAGTTCTCCTTAATTCTGCTTCACCATTCACCACCGCTGAAACCGTTGGTGCACGAGGACCAATAATGCGTCCACAATCTGCTAATGGTGGTCGCATATCAGCCATATTTCCGCGCCACGTCCGCATAAGCGCCTCGCTCCAGCTTGTCGCCTTTAAGTCGAATCAGCAACTCGTCGACAGTGGTACGCCGCTCGTCATCCGTCAGGTTACGCATGGTGGCGTTGCAGTGAGGTGATTACAAGTTCTGTTGCCGTGATGGGTTTTCGCAAAGTGAGCCACGGCAGCGCCTTCGTCTCTCGGCCACAGCTTTGGTTCTGCCGATTGGACGGCGAAAAGCAAAATATTGTCCAATAGTCAGCGTTTAGGAGACCATTTTCATCCAATTCGCGACCGAATGGGGTTTATATTGACAATTCTACGCCAGAGTATTTCCAATCCTGTGATAATTATCAGCCAGAGGAAGTGCCATTGTTGTAGTAGGAACTGCTGCAGTTGTCAACGTATTTGCTCTTGATGTGGTTGAAACCACGCAGCCGCCCAATCGGATCCTCGAATCCGCCGAGGTAAAACCTCGGCTGCAAATGGCCGGTTACGCAGCAGTACCACAGGTGCGACCACCTCCACACTCGCACTGGTGGCCAGATCCGCTAGTTTTTCTTCATTCGTGTACTGCTTGATTTTTATCACCTTTCAAGTTTTGTCTTCTGCTGTTGTGCTTGGGGAGTATTTGAGATGCCGTCACCCTTATCCAGTTCCACCAGCCGGGCTCGCCCACGGCGAAGTGCCTTTCGTGTGTGGCAACGTCGAACGACTGGCCATCGGCGATATTCGCAGCTATCTTTGCATACACGGGATTGGCGTTATCCAGCGCAATCATTCGGACTGTTCAGGGCGCCTTCCTCCGCGGCTGCAACGATCAAAACGTTCCGCGTACAGTCATGCTATGAAAGATCATTGGGCAGATATAGATCAGTTTTCGCTCAGCGACAAACAGTCAGTAACCTACGATATATTTCGCGACTGAGCTGTTGACCTCTAAAATCTAATACCTCAAATCGTGCGGACACAACTCGCGGCGCGCAAAGTATAAGGGGAGAGAGAACTGCGGTAAGGATCAGAGGGTGCAAACGCGGGCGCGGATATCTCTGACTAATGGATGCGTGTCCAGCACGGGGTGGGCAGCGTCACCTCGCCTTCAACAATAAGGAAGTTGGTTTTGTGGTTGAGTGGAAGAAGGACTTGTGGTCGAGATTGGAAAATGAAAAGTGAGGGCGATTCAGTTAGTGCTAGCTGCTTTTCCTGGCGCTCTCTGTCCTGCGTTCCTGTCCACTAACCTCCTGTTCTTTCTTGTAGCCAGTTCTGAATAGAAACGCGCCACCGTAAAAACACGCGCCCACCGCTCTCAAATACACACGAGTCGTACGATTGTATGCACAAACACGTACGCACACGGTCGAGTCGTACGATTGTACGTACAAACATGTACGTACACGTACGGGTGGTACGATTGTACCCACACATATGTACGCACACCCAAGTCGTCCGATTGTGCCCACACAAGCGTGTGACAGCATACCCGCCAACACAACATCAGGCGGCGAATTTGAGTTTTGCTCATGCTAACCTTCTCGTCTTTAGATCTTGTACTATCAGGAAAGACTCGGAAGCTGTTCGTCGGGAGACAGCACGATGGCTCCCGTTGCGTGATCGGCTTGATGGCGTCGTCGTGGAGGCGACATTACAGGAGATGGATGCGGAACGGTGGCAGGGATGGGGCAGCTAGACTTCTTCGAAATGAGGCGAATTGGGAAATGAAGGTGGTGAGGTGAGATCGACTAGCACCAAAATTTCGCGAGAACATGCGCTTCACTCCTAGGACGGGCAGCTGCTCAGCTAGTGGGAATTGAGCAAACGTACCCGAGGCGAAAAATTGCCTTCTTGCTCTCGAAAAGCGATCCCTCTAATCAGACATCGTGCTACGTCACCGAGCGACCCGGTCTCTACATATAACTCGAACCCTGACGAAGGACTACTCAATACTCTCACTCACTCACTCACTCACGCACGCACGCACACATTCGCTTACATTTTTCCGATTTAAATGGCCTTTTCGTTTGTATGACCTTTTCCCTCATATATTGAGACTCGACAATGATGCTAGTATTGTGCGGGTAATTTTGTATTCAGGTGTTGTTCTGAGCGCTGTAATAAATTCGTGTTGGATCATGCCACCCGCGTCGGCCGTGAAAGTCAAATCACTCGCTTAAATAGTTCCTTATGCGCATTCATATGCGTTCATCTGTATCAATGGGTGTGCATTAACGAATACAAGTAATACAGTAATTAGCTTCTATGGCAAGGTGGCTAAACTGATAGCGCCCCCAAATATCATTCTACTCATACTGTATACCAATACAACTTGTGTTACGTTTGACCTGCATCTACGTAAAGAGAATCAGGACAGCCTTCGAAAACCGGAAAAATTAATTACTCACGGCGGGACTTGAACCCGCAATCTCTGCCTTAGGAGGGCAGCGCCGTATCCATTGGGCCACGCGAGCACACTTAAAATTATATATTCACTAATATATCAAATCTACAACAATGTTCTAGGGCCACCCAATCTCTAGTCGCCTTTTCTTGAAAACCAAACCAAAGTCGCTATTGTACGTTCCTATTCAAAAGCTCACCAGACAGTCTCCTTTTTGCAGTACACTACACTCCGCGACAGGATGGATCGGCCACCCACGTCGGTGGCCGTAACTTCGTCAATTTTAGGAGTTGGAGGGCGCTATTTAGATATGTTTTAGAGGTAATTTAGGGTAAGGCGGTGTTTGTGCTAACGAGCAAGAATTGGCAGTCTATCGAGTGGCTAGCATAGAGAGCTACGGTTTTCGCACTACGACAGATTAGATCGGCCACCTCCACCATACAAAAATCAAGTATATTTGTACCTAATGATAGCATCTCAGTAACTCTACACTAGACAACGAGTGGTGTCAGGCGCTCTTTTCACTCATTGCACAAGATGCCACGCACGAAGAAGCCCGCCCCACCTAAAGAAGCCCCGCCTCACTGAGCATGAGCGGGTAGAATTCAAGGCCTGCATGAAGCCGGCGTGAGCGCCCGAGACATCGCGCTGCTGACGGAGCGAAGCCGAGACACAGTCGGCCGCGTTATCGCTCCACCCCTCCCTCCACTACTCTCAGGCGCCCAGGCCCCCTCCTGCCCTTACGGACCGCGAAACGAGGCGCCTAGTGCGCGAAGCGTCCAAGGGCCAGCTCTCGGCCGCCAAGCTCAAGGCCGAGCTGCAGCTCTCCGTCTCGGTGCGCACCATCCAGCGAACCCTCTCTAGGGTGGACTGGTTGGTGTACACAAAGATGGAGAACACATTGCCTCTTAAGCCTGAGGACATGGCTGCCCGTAAGGCATGGGCCGGTGCCATGCTAGTTTCACGCGTCCAAGCGCACAAAAGAGTTTTTCAAGAGCAAGAAGTTCAGGTATTAGACCAGCCGTCCAAGTCTCCAGACCTGAACCCCATAGAAAACTTGTGGTCTATTATGAGTAGAAGGGTATATAATAATGGAAAACAGTTTGATAGCGTAGCAGAGCTTACTGCTGCGCTCTTTGAGGCGTGGGATTCAATACCCACCGCTCTGCTGGAGTCGCTAATCGAGTCCATGCCACGCCGATGCCTAGAAGTTCTCGATAAGAAAGGAAATAGGACCCATTATTGAGGTACAAATATACTTGATTTTTGTATGGTGGAGGTGGCCGATCTAATCTGTCGTAGTGCGAAAACCGTAGCTCTCTATGCTAGCCACTCGATAGACTGCCAATTCTTGCTCGTTAGCACAAACACCGCCTTACCCTAAATTACCTCTAAAACATATCTAAATAGCGCCCTCCAACTCCTAAAATTGACGAAGTTACGGCCACCGACGTGGGTGGCCGATCCATCCTGTCGCGGAGTGTAACCACAGCAATTCGTGTTAGTGAATGAATAGTGTTAGTTTTCATTTAGAGTTATTGTAAAAACCAAGTGTTTTGTCACACGCGAAGGCGACACAAATCGGGCCTGTAGCCAAATAAAGACGCATGTAAATCAACACTGACGCAAACTAAATAAGTGTGGAAAAGAAGCGACGTGGCTGTAATTCGGTTGCGTGTTGCGCGGCGCCGTGTTGCATCTCCAGCTTGGTTTTCCTTTACCGCAAACGCAAACAGCTCCAGACAGAGCAGTCCGTTATCTTTTCGGCGGCGCTGGTAGTTGGTCGTCACTGTAGTCACCACAGTGCGCCAGTTTACGGCGGTAAGAACCACCCAGTCTTGTTGTGTTGCACCCTGACTTGGCTTAGCATAGAGGTTAGTATCAGGACGAAGCGTTCTAGTGTCGTAAGCAGCGAGTGCTGCTTCTATCCGCTCCTCTGCACTTGCATAGAGCGATTCGTAGCTGGCATCGGGGTCAAATTGAAACTCAGCATTCTCAGCACGGACATTAGTTCGGCTCGTCCTGGTGATAGAACCGATTTTAACTGAGAATCGCGCTAGTACTTGCTTTGCGCTGATCCTGGTAGTTTTATATGTGCGTGGTGCCTCGGAATGCCGAGTTTCACGCTGACATTGTGACCTATTTAGAGACCAAAACCGGCGCATAAGTATAAAAAGCTACAGATGTGATTGGTCTTTAAAATGAGTTTAAATAATAGTACGTAACTATAATTTAGGGTACAACAGAAACAAATTACAGCGTCCTTCTCTTAATTAAGTTCCAAAACGGCTGATTTACTATCTGATTAGACATTCCAAGCGCTTTTCACAATAGTATCTCTAATTTGTGTAAGACTGGAAAGCCAGAAAAAAACTAACACTACTTGTGGTAGAGCGGCAGAGTACGAGAAGTTAAGTTCATCCACTCATGAACATTCCCCAAGCCCCGCACGACCTCCCCAACCGCCTTTGCCGTATCACTGTGCAGTCTGCGCGAGACTCAAGCTCTCGCGCTGCTACAACTTCGCCTTCTGCGTCTGTGCATCAACTGGATACGGAAAACAGCAGTCGTCCGTACCTCATTGTTACCGCAATGGAGCGGGCTAGCCGTTTAGCCGACAGCCAGCAGCGAGACTTGCACGGGGTCGACGACACCGACGCTGACGGGTTGTGTGTCCCTGTAGCCACTTCAACTGAAGTTGCGCCAGTCGTACAAGATGAAGTACTAAGCACTCCGGGAAAGCGCAAGCGATAGGTTCAACATGTCGTGACAAAGTAAGAGCACGTTGCTGTTGTCAAGTGGATGATCACAACAAACGACAAGAGCTCGCACTTTCTTTTAAGCGCCCAATTGATTTTTATTATTATTATTTTCGGACTGCATCCGCTTCAGCGAACTGCATGAAAACGTCGCGCTGGTGGGATAATCGCGAGCGGCTTTTAGCAGCATGTGCTGAACCAACGAATCCCATGTCGGTCCAGGTGATGGAACTTAGAATCAGGAAGCGTGTCATGCTCAAGGCGTTGCCGGGTCGTGGCCGTCGACGAGACCCTTGGTCAGCTTGGCTACATGATGAGATTCCGGAAGAGTTTCGCCGGCTGCGGAAAACTGGATTAAAGATGTCGCCATCGATGATAGTGAGTATTTCCTAGTATATACTGACAAACTCTAAACACGTGGAGTACACGAGGAAATTCACTCCACCTGGTTCAGACATTTCGCTGTACGATCGGCTGAACATTCGCTGGGTGCAAACTTTTTAAGATAGTTTCAAACCGGTAAAAAAAAGCTTAGCCCTCAAAAACAACTACAGATCGAAAACAAAGTGGCATTCCACATGGGCGCGTTGAAAAGGGGTTTGAAAGAGCGGAGTTTACCCATATTCAAATTGTAAATATTGATGAGACTCACTTCATTGTCGATATGGACATTGGCAAAACGCTGAGTTTTAAAAGTAATAAACGCATCCGCTGTACAGACGTCGTAGATGATACAGACAACGACACAAAAGCCGGGTAAATCAGTCTAGGTTCTCATACAAAAATTATGGACACAAAAACTCGGAAGCTAACAGAGCTGGTGTTTGATTGGATAATATTTACCCTAAATTGTGCAAAAACCGGAATTTTATAAGGCGAGTTAAACTATAAATGACTCATACCTAGGAATTGCTGTTTCGAAGCTACGAATAACTAGATCTGGTGAAAACTCTTCCCACGCCTTAATCGTAGCTTTTATAGCTTTTAGACGTTTTTAGGCGCTGGAAGGCCCTTTTAGGTGTGTAGCAGCCACGAATTCGTGATTTAAGTGGTCCCATGACCCCCACGTCTAATGGCTGGCACACTGAGGTGCTTTTGGGGGCAAAGGGACCACGGTGGCACAGGCTTCCTCGGCCACAACGCGCACTCCTTGCTCCGACACATGACTGTCGAAGTTGTCGACAAGGAGCAGCGCTGGGCTGTCGATTTCATATTTTAGCAAATTTTTAACATAAAACTGCCAACCCACAGCGTCCATCCAGCCTGCTTCTTGAACCGTGTAAAAATGGCCTTTTGGAAGGGTCTTCAGTTCTTTAGCCTCGATGCTTCCGCCCAACTTGCCGCGTAAAATGAAAAGAATTGGAAGTTTTTTCCTAAAACAATGAAGAGAGAAAATAAGTAAACTATAACATAAATAAATAAGAAATAAAAACGTACCGTCTGCTCTAATCGTAAGCACAGCTGTCATGCGGCCTGAGTGCTTCGTCAAGTCTTTGACTTTGGCGGACCCATTCCTTCCCTTCACGCCCCAGATTCGCGCGGGCGGCATGTCGAAGTTTATCGCCGTTTCGTCGACGTTGTAGATTTCGGCAGGGGAATAGGAGCTGTAGGTAGACCAAAACTCTATTGCAAAGTTAGCCTTGATCTCCAAAAGATCAGCACTAGGCAATTTTGTTTCCTGGGCTTTTGAGTTGAGAACCCATATCTAAAATCAATACAAATTAATATTTCACGCAACAAATTAGCATTAATATTCTAAGATGTACTGAAATACAAAAATACCTGTCTGCGGTTCGTTGGAGGAGTCTTTCAAGCGCACGGCGACAACTCGCGGGCGATGTCTTGCCCTCTGCGTAGCTTTCTAGCCAGAGGCAGTAGTTGGCTTCTATAAAACCTATCATGATAGAGGTGGTGAGCCACTAATAGGAAGTTAGTTAGTATAAATATCAATACTCAATAAATGTGCTGTGCTTACCTCTTCATCTCGACGCGTGTCTTTCATAAAAGTCACCAGAGCAGGGGTGAAGGGAAAGCTCTCCTTGCGCCCCTGCCCTTTCGTCGTCTTGGATAGCTTGTTCCCGGTGAAGGAACGAAGCCTGTCGCGAGACCGCCACCAGCCGTCCACTGTGCCGTGTGGGTAGCCCAGCTCGGCGACGGCCTCCGACAACCCCACCGCCTCGATGAGGTCGAGCGCCTCCAGTTTCTCCTTCACTGTGTACCCTTGCTGCTTGCGCTTCATTGCGCGTCTTGAAATGGTGCGTCTCGGAATGCAGGGGTCAGCCTTTGTTTTATAGCAGCACCAACCAAATTTTACGTTTTTATTGGCAAAAAGAAAATATATAATGCAATTTTGATTGGCTAAAATTTTGTATTGGTTTTCTGTTTAAGCCCCGGGTTTTGTGTACCCCGGCTTTTTGTGTCGTTGTCTGTACAGCTGGAATGACGATAGTAGGACTGCTGCTTGGTGGGATCTCTGCTCGAATTGGAACCCTTACGATGACTTTTTTCTTTCAATTCGAGCTGCAGCTATCCTATTCGAGGTGTTCCTGATACTGTACCCGGTAAGTTGAGCTACATATCGATTTTTGTTCGTTTAAATATTGTACTGTATGATCTCTGTGCAATTCGGGCAAATCGTTCTACTTAAAACTTGCTGCAGAAGCTGTCCGTGACGTCAGTTTGCAGCGAACCAAAAGAGGTAACCTCACGCACACACACAAAAGCGATGGTGCACTGTGGGCTTGCGGCTGTAAATGGCAAGAGGAGTGTCGACCAACTCAGTGACTTTTTCTTATGACCACTTCATGGGAAAGCCCGTTGTAGACGCTGCTAAAGATCGATCACAAAGCCAGACTCACGATACCAACTAAAAGTTTGTGTATAATATTAGATATCATATAGACCCAGTGTATCCACTAACACTAATATGTTGTACCATGTATGGTGATGTGTCTGAATAGCGACCGCCTGATATGCAAAAAGGGATCAAGAGTTATTTGATGCTGAAGGCCATGCCTCATTTCACAAAACCACAACTGTACTGATATACTATAGTTTGAAGTTAACGTCTGCCTTAGAGGACAAAGTGGAATGCAGCCAGCAGTGTACAAGAGTTGAATAGGAAGACCGTGCCACGCTTCTGAACACCACTCGATGGCTTTCAAGGGCCAACTTTGTAGGGGTTCTCGATGCCTTTATCAACAACATCCAATGCATACTCCATCTTCTTGCGTAGAATATCGCGCTAAAAGGGAGTTGGTTTTGCGTTTGAATGGAAGAAGGACTTGTGGTCGAGATTGGAAAATGAAAAGTGAGGGCGATTCAGTTAGTGCTAGCTGCTTTTCCTGGCGCTCTCTGTCCTGCGTTCCTGTCCACTAACCTCCTGTTCTTTTCTTGTAGCCAGTTCTGAATAGAAACGCGCCACCGTAAAAACACGCGCCCACCGCTCTCAAATACACACGAGTCGAACGATTGTATGCACAAACATGTACGCACACGGTCAAGTCGTACGATTGTACGTACAAACACGTACGTACACGTACGGGTGGTACGATTGTACCCACACATATGTACGCACACCCAAGTCGTCCGATTGTGCCCACACAAGCGTGTGACAGCATACCCGCCAACAGCGCTTAACGCAGGAGGTGATTCCCTGGTCTAGTGGCTGAAGCTTGGAGGTAGTATTGCCAGGGAGCTTCTCAACGCGAACGTTGGTGAGCGCGAGTCCTTCGGTGTTGTGGGACGATGCGTTGTTTATGAGGACAAGTATGTGACGGTCTTGAGCCCGCATTGACGTGTCAACATCGCGAAGCAGGCCTTGTGATAGACGTGTATACCATGTCTTTGGGCTTTTGGCTAGCCACCGAGGCTTGAGAAAAGGCATCTTGTCAGTTCATGTAGCATTAGTACAGACCGCTAATGCCAACCGAGACTTGTCTTGCTTCAAAGAAGGAGCGTCACCGATGCAGAGATCCCCTTGGCACGTTGTTGTAGAAAAAGCTTGTCTCATCCATATTGTACACGTCTGCGTACGCGTAGGAACAGATTATCTGGCGTAGATCTTGGATCTTTCCCTCCATAGATTTAAGCTCTACATCCCCATCTCCACTATACGAGCGTCTCCACCGAATTCCATAACGCTGCTGAAACCTCGGAGCGCAGCACTCGACCGATCAGCTGCTTTGACGGCTTTCTTAAGAGTGTAAACTCTGCCAGTGCTCAGGCTGTAAGATCGCTGTAGGTGGAGTAAGGAAAAGCACGTCGGCGGTCACAAATTTGCAGCTGTTGATGTTTTGTGAGGCGAGGGCGCTTCTGGAATGGTCTTTGTGCCGATGGAACCACGAGCTCTTCGAAGCAGCGAATTTGATAATGTGACGTGAGAATCTTTACCTGTTGCGTTTCTCTCACAATCTTGAGTTTTCCCTGATGTCCTCGGCTGATGATGATTGCCGGAATCTTAGGAATGTAGTAATTTCATGGGTGGAATAGTAATCGCTGTTGCCCATTGGCTGAGAGATCTTCACTAATCCAGTAGATACCATACTGGAAGAGTGCAACAAGCCTATGATGACTTTATGCATCATATTAAATGTCAGGCGTTCGCTATTCAGATACATCACTGTATAGTGTTAGTTTTCAATCAGTGTTAATAACTCTAATTGTAGTGCACACGTTCGAAATGACATTTCACAAATGTTGTTAGCACTACTTACTGTGGTAAGTGTAGCAAATCCCCTTGCGCATAAGTTTTGACTGAAGAATCGGAGGAACTGAACTAGATGCCCCCTCATTCTTATATGTCGCTTTAATAGGGGCGGGGAGGGTCGTTCCCTGTCGCTGGGCAGTCGGCATTCTCTTGTGGCGATGGACAAAACCTGTTGACGCTCGTTAGGAACGAATGAAGGATTTTATACCAAATTCATGAAGTTTGTTTTAATCCGAAACACTCTTTAGAAAATGATAGACAAGATTCTCGTGGCTTCGCTTGACTAAACAGTGAGGTTGCCTCATGTAAATTTTCTGGATCTCTCATCTATTTGATGGATATGGCAGTCCCGTATTGTTCCGATGGATAATACAAGCCACAGGAGCGCCATCGCCAAGGAAGAGCAGCGGCAGCAAGAGCACTGCCTTCACAACACCTGTAAGGAGCAACACATTGCCACCAAGAAGAGCGAGCACAAACACTGACTTGTGCACAATATGTATGCGGACCCGTTTCGATGAAAAGCTATCGTACTGCATTATTCGTACACCTTACCGATATAATAAGGCGGCAGAATATCCGGTCGTAATCTGTTTCGTTGATACAATCGATTCCAGAGGAATAGCGGGAACTCTTTAAACCACCCAAGTGGTCGACGCACACAGCCAAGGGTAGCTAAAGGGTTATGGCGCGAGATTCAAACAATTAAACCAATCAAAATCCACCGTTGGGGCACAAATAACCTCTATCTGTCTATTCTGGCTTATCAGATATTCGACCAAGATGCCCCGAACACCAGTGACATATTCGGATGGTGCGGGCGCTTGCCGTGCACGGGGACCACGTACGAGGCTGCGCTGAAGGCTCGGGCGCAGGAAATGCACGCTAGACTCTCTTGTCGCTGTCGTCACCAGGCTCTTCGCGGGGCACTCAGCCGTATCTTCATTTACATCCAGACGGGGAAGCTGCACGGCGCGTTACCTGTGTGTGCGCGTAGAAAGCTTCTACAGCTAGAACCAAACAACTTGGAAAGGGTAAGAACATGCATTTGGCTGGTGTTAGTCTTTCTGTGGTAGTTTGAGCTCACTAACGGGTGTTATCGTTCTGTTGCTACGTTTTCTCGTGAATGACACAGGATCACTCATTGGAGCACGTGCAATAGCTTCTAACACGTCCTGCAGTTGTGGCGCGTTGTTACCAATAATTCCTTAAAAATGAAACGCACTGTACTGATGGTGCATGCGTAAGTGTGTCGCGTGTAGAAATTGTCGAACACTAATAAGCGGTGGCCTCTAGGGGATCTGACAGTTCTGGTTTAATGGTCGGTCATTGCTATCCACAGAGTCATAGGCGACTTTGCATCAATGTTGATTTCCGGTGACGAAAGCTCGTCGTGGGGGGTGTACGCAACGACGGGAACAAGTGCGTGTATCGTAAGAGATATGTAAATGAGTGGTGGAGAGCCTGATGGCTACAGAGTCGAAACTCTACGCACGGTTAAGAGTTTCGTGTAACCTCCAAAGTCAACCCACGGTTATGCTTTCGTGTAACCCCGTTACACCTTCCCCTCCAAACAGTGGATACACCGGACCCACAACTGCCTTGTCAAGGTCGCGTCTCTTAGAAGCTTCTACTGGTCGCTACGCCTCAACGAGGCCGCCGTTGGCTCGCCCATTCTTCGCCTGCCTCAAGTGTCGATCACTTGCAGGCCTCCCTGCCAGGCTGCCCCCAGCCTCCCAGCGTTCGTGCGCGACCTCAAGCCGGCCCCAGGCCGCTCACACGCTCTCCTTTGCGGAGTACTTCGCGGCCCATCGCCGGATCTACGGAGATCGCGCCATGCGCAGCCCCACGGGTAGTTCCGACAGCCAGGCTGGCAGCGCCGTGACGTCATACCGAGGTGGGAGCCCGCTCTCGTCGCCGACACGGCGTTCTCCTTCGCTGATACGGCGCCCTCGCTCGCCCCAAGCAGAGGTCTTAATTTGCGGAGACAGGGTAGCCTAGCTCACAACAGGTGTATCGGTAGCTTCATCCGAGCATCCCACCCCACCCGCGATGATCTTTGCGTACCCTCTCCCACCCCAGTACTACAAGTTAGAATCGTGTCATGTTGTAGTATATTGTGCGTTATTTAAGCAGATCAATGTTTGAGCGTACTACCATGGTGTCATTCACCACTGCGGGCTTGAGGCGATTTCTGTGCTTTGTTAGCGTGTTACCCGCGCTAGAGAAATTGCTTTCAGATACAGCACTTGAAGCTGGTACGCACAGGATGGAGCGAGCCACTTTAGCTAGCACTGGAAAAGAACGACTGCCAATGTCGCGCCACCAAAGTAACAAGTCAAAGCCATCCTCGTCCTCCTTTTTGTCTTTACTCTCCAGTCGAAAAATCGAGGAACTGCTCGAACTCCTGTTCTTCAGCTGTAGGTAGGGATCTACCTTCGGAGATCCTATCGTTACTTCCGTCAGATGAGCATATTACTGCAACGCGTCTTATATATCGAGCTTGCTTCGTTTTCGTTTTCTTTTGTTTTTGTGCGCTGTGTGTCCTTTGTCGACTGGATACGAGCACCTCGCTCTTGTGACGACGAAAGCAACTTCATGTACGCAAGCAGGCCCACCTTCGCACGCTCAATATCCTCATCTGAAACTCCAAACTTGCCGAGGCGGTGCTTTTGGCGAGGATCCAGCAATGCAGCAATATAATGACACTGATACAATGTCAATTTGGAAAATGCATGATTCTTCAGGAGTACCTTGATGATAGTGACTGTTTCGCTATCATGGGGTATTACTTCAGTGGATGCGTGATAGTCGTTTTCATCGGAACCATCGTCGGTGTCACCGTCAAGGTGAATGTCTTCTAGCTGCGGTCTGAGATGCTGTAGGAGGTTGTATCGCTCGTTCACGACCAGGTGAAGCGTAGGAGTTTTCCAGCATTCCAATCGCAGCGTGGCATACTGAAAAGGCTTCAGAAAGCGAATGATCTCAAGCAGAAGGGTCCTGTCGACGCAAGTGACCAGACTAACCTTGCCTGTTGGGATCAGAAGTTCCACTAGCTGATCATACGAAGCTGTAACACTCTCAAAGGCGACTAGCATTGCAGCAAAACCGGCGCCGTGTGCGTCTTCTCATGCACTTCTTTGACTTGAAGTGTTCGCGACTTTAAAGCAAAGTCACTAAATACGTAGTGAATAGTGATTGACATGAAAGAGCGACTTTGAACTGAGTCCGTCCAAAGATCCGTTGTAAAACCAGCTCCAACATCATCCTGCATCTGGAAAGAGCAGATCTCCTTCAGCTTGGCGCGGATCGTGTTTGAATCGACTTCTATCCGCTGTTTGACAGTGTTTGCGCAAGGAAGATAATTAGCAATGTCACAGGGTCGTCTCGATCGCAAACCCGCATTAAACACAGCCGCAATAACGTTCTTACATCCATCTCCGTCAACAATAGAAAATGGTCGGAGGTCTGTGCAGCACGTTCTGGGAGTTTGTTGCATCATGATCTTCTTGTCGGATGCATGCAGGCGTTGGTGGGTCAAGAAAGTCTTGATAATACCGCAGTCGGGTTTCTGGGGTAGTGAACTACACGAGTTGTAGTAGTTTTTCAAAGTGGTAGTACCATTCTGAGAACTATAGGCATTTACGGAGAAGCATCCGATGCACACTACGAAGCCAGTGTTGTGGGCTCTGAACTCGAGACTGGAACGTTTTTCGTGCACGTGCTGGAATTTAGTCCAGCATAGCACCTTGGAAGCCCCATGATCTCGGGGGGTCAGCTGCAGGGGTTTTGCAGACGCAGTGACTGTCGTTCGAATAGCGGATTTCAGCTCATTCATGGGGAGGTTTCGCATTTCATCAAGTTTTTCCTTTACAGCTGCGGTGCTGAGTTCTTCGACTTCCATTCGGCTGAGACTTTCGTTGCTTGCACCTGTGTAGCTCCGCCGAAGAAATTTATTCTGAGTGTTGCCCGGCCAACCGCTAACCGGCGCCCGGTAGTCTTTAAACCACTTGGGTGCCCTCACCCACCCGAAAATAGTATTGACGGTCACCGTACGGGTGAGGGTGTGCTGGGTGGCCTTCCTCGACCACCAACTGCGACCTCTGGCCCCAAGAGGACGGCGAGGTCGACTATGACGAGTCGGACGACCAAGGCGGTGGTACATCGATTCGCAACGAGCTCGTCGATCGCTCAGGCGCTTCGCCGGGGCTAGAAGCCCCTCGTCGTGATCTCCTCCGCGTACACCACGCTCTCCACGTGACCCACGCACGCCTCCCGGTCAGCAACCATCGCTGCGGACGCCGTGTCCGTTTCCTGAAGTCAGACCCTCGGTCTTTGTGTTGAGCGCCTTGCGCACGGCCCCGCCGCTACCTCCTCGTGATGGAGACGACCGCTCTGGTGAGCGTGTCACGAACGACCTCGACGAGGTCCAGGACCGCGCTCTCGCGGATCGGGCGCATACACGCTCGCAGCGTCCAGTGCCACAACCCTTGCTGACTCCGTCACGACGCGACTACGGCTTCGAGCCGCGCGATGCAGGCGAGCTGGCTCGAGCTGCTGCCGCACAGCCATCGCTCTCCACCTACACTGTGGGGCCTCCAGCCCGCACGGACGCCGAGCTGGCGGCTCATCAGGCGCTCCACGAGCGATTCCTGACGCCGCAGGTGACGAACGTGGCGGAATATCGCCAACGTCTTCACACTCAAGCGAACGGCGGCTCGGTGCCGCAGATGCGGACGTATCCCATCGCTCTCAAGCCGGGAGAGACCGTCGCCGAGTATCTCTCGGCCTTCCAGGCTTGGGCCGAATGCGGCCGGAAGCTTCAGTCGTTCGACAACCTCCATGCAAGCTTCAGCGAAGCGGACGTTCGCGTCGAATGACGTCTGTACTTTGACTTTGCTAAGTCTCGTGCGAGGCTTGCTCGCTCGCGCTCTGCGCGTGCAGTCGGCACGGGTGCGCCCCATTTCGCTCCTGCCTCTCAGGGAGAGGCGTCGCTGGCTGAACCAGCCCCGGACCAGAGCATGAGCTTTGCTTCTGGCCCGGACGCGCCTCGCACTAGTGGCGGGAAGCGCGGCTCGATCGACGAGCCGACCGTGAGCCCCAGGGTGCCCCTGATCAGCCCGATCAAAAGCGTCCACGACATCAGGGCACTCTTGCCTCAGAGGTACCTTGTATTACCACACGTTCTGGGAGTGAGGGTAACCCCTCCACTTCACCAGATACTGGGTTTCACCCTTGCGTCTACGACGTGCCAGGAGCCGCTCCACATAATAGTGGAGCTCGTCGTGCTCATCGAGCAGCGCCGGAGGTGGGCGATGATCGGCTGGTCGATGACCAAGGGAATCCGATTCCTGGCTCGCGCTGGGCGCGTCAGTCGGAGGTGTCAGCCATGCTGCATCGTGTTCGCTCGCTGCGGGGAGCTCGCTCGCCAGACGCGAGACGTCTGGGAGACGTTTGATCGCTACGATCAAGATCTGACGGATCTGCAGCAGCGGGTGGAGTGGTTCGAGGCCCCGCAATCGATCTCCGATTGTCTTCGCGCTCAGGAGCTAGGGATCGCGGAGCTTCGTGGTCAACTGACCGAGCTGCAGCAGTTTGTCTACTCAGCGTTATCTGCGCAGGCACCGGCGGCGCCAGCGCCTCCGCGCTCACCCCCGCGGGGTCCTGGTACGGCTTAAGCAAGCCAACGTAGAACACAGGATGTGTTCGCATCTTCGCTGGGAGGTTCGGCGTGTATGCAAGGCCCTTCTTGGGCCACGATCTTGAACGGTCCGATGAACCGTGGTCGGAGTTTCGTCTTGAAGGCAGCAGATACTGCATGTGTAGGCAGGTTCCTAGCGTTTAATAAAACAAGGTCCCCGACCTGGAATTCCACCATATTGCCTCTGCCTTTTGCATCAGCTTGTTCCGTTTAAACATCTTGGCTTTCAGTCATCGCGTCACGCACACTGCGTAAGACGCTCAACCTCGTCGAGAGGAAGTCATCGACTTGCTTGCGCACAAGCGGGCTGACATCAACAAGCTCGGGAGTTATCCTTCCTCCGCCACGCCCGTGGCCACGAAGTGGCGGAGAAAGGGGACGCGCGGGTGCGCTAAGCCGTTCACGTAGAACGGAGTGAAGCCGGTAGAGTCATGCACTGCATTGTTCAATGCAAACTCGACAAGCGGGAGCATGGCGCTCCACCGCCTTGGGGTTTCAGCGCACACGCTGCGCAAAACGTCCTTGACGACGCGACTGACGCGTTCGGTCTGGCCGTCGGTCTGCGGATGCTCCGCTGTGGACATGTCCAGTCGTGTGCCTAGCACCTTGAAGACGGACGTTCAGACCTTCCCCGTGAAGCGCGGATCTCGATCCGAGACGGTCGTCTCCGGCAGTCCATGCTGCCGAAAGACTCGATCGATGAACAGCGAGGCTGTACCCTCTCCATCAATGGAGTCCGGCACCGCCGCTAAGTGAGCCATCTTGTTCAATCGGTCAACAAAGATCACAATACCGTGTTGCCTGCCGAGTCCTTTGGCAGGCCAAACACAAAGTCCATACTCATGGACTGCCAACACCCGCTGGGTACCGGCAAACTCGCCAGCGGCGCCGCCGCATGCGGCGCGGGTTTGACCCGTTGACACGTCTCACACGTGCGCACATATGTGCTGACCCACTTGTACAGCTTGGGCCACCAGAACATGGAGCTCACCGAGCTGTAGGTCTTCTCGCGACCCAGGTGGCCACTCGTGGGAGCGTCGTGAGCCTTATACAGTATCCGATACTTGAGGTCCTCGCCATGAGGCACCACGACGCGAGGACGGTCATTCGGACCCGTGCTGTAGTACAGCAGGCCGCCATCGGAGGTGTAGCGATGCAGCCTCGCCCGCAAGCACCCAGACAGTTCTGTCTTCGAGTCCTTGAACTCCTCGCTCCGCAGAGCGCGCAGCAAAGCGACGCAGGACTTGTCCTGTGCATACGCTGCTCGGATCAAATCCGTCACCGACGACGTCACCATCGTGACATGAGAAAGCTCATAGTCCGGCCGGCGCGACAGCGCATCGGCCAGGACGTTCTGCCTGCCAGGCTTGTACTTCACCTCGAAGTTATACTCCGCAAAGAAGGAGAACCAGCGGGCCATTCTCTGCGAGAGGTGAGGCGACTGTGTCGCAGTGCGTAGTGACGCATGATCCGTGAAGATCACGAACGGCTTAGAGCCGAGCAGGTGCACCCTGAACTTGACGAGAGCGTACTTCATCGCAAGTAGCTCCTTGTCGTGAACTGGATAGTTCTTCTCCGCAGATTTAAGTTGGCGAGACTCAAACGCGATCACGCGTTCACGCCCCTCGGCGTCCGCTTGTAGCAAAGCGCAGCCGGACTCCATTGATGGAGAGGGTACAGCCTCGCTGTTCATCGATCGAGTCTTTCGGCAGCATGGACTGCCGGAGACGACCGTCTCGGATCGAGATCCGCGCTTCACGGGGAAGGTCTGAACGTCCGTCTTCAAGGTGCTAGGCACACGACTGGACATGTCCACAGCGGAGCATCCGCAGACCGACGGCCAGACCGAACGCGTCAGTCGCGTCGTCAAGGACGTTTTGCGCAGCGTGTGCGCTGAAACCCCAAGGCGGTGGAGCGCCATGCTCCCGCTTGTCGAGTTTGCATTGAACAATGCAGTGCATGACTCTACCGGCTTCACTCCGTTCTACGTGAACGGCTTAGCGCACCCGCGCGTCCCCTTTCTCCGCCACTTCGTGGCCACGGGCGTGGCGGAGGAAGGATAACTCCCGAGCTTGTTGATGTCAGCCCGCTTGTGCGCAAGCAAGTCGATGACTTCCTCTCGACGAGGTTGAGCGTCTTACGCAGTGTGCGTGACGCGATGACTGAAAGCCAAGATGTTTAAACGGAACAAGCTGATGCAAAAGGCAGAGGCAATATGGTGGAATTCCAGGTCGGGGACCTTGTTTTATTAAACGCTAGGAACCTGCCTACACATGCAGTGTCTGCTGCCTTCAAGACGAAACTCCGACCACGGTTCATCGGACCGTTCAAGATCGTGGCCCAAGAAGGGCCTTGCATACACGCCGAACCTCCCAGCGAAGATGCGAACACATCCTGTGTTCTACGTTGGCTTGCTTAAGCCGTACCAGGACCCCGCGGGGGTGAGCGCGGAGGCGCTGGCGCCGCCGGTGCCTGCGCAGATAACGCTGAGTAGACAAACTGCTGCAGCTCGGTCAGTTGACCACGAAGCTCCGCGATCCCTAGCTCCTGAGCGCGAAGACAATCGGAGATCGATTGCGGGGCCTCGAACCACTCCACCCGCTGCTGCAGATCCGTCAGATCTTGATCGTAGCGATCAAACGTCTCCCAGACGTCTCGCGTCTGGCGAGCGAGCTCTCCCCGCAGCGAGCGAACACGATGCAGCATGGCTGACACCTCCGACTGACGCGCCCAGCGCGAGCCAGGAATCGGATTCCCTTGGTCATCGACCAGCCGATCATCGCCCACCTCCGGCGCTGCTCGATGAGCACGACGAGCTCCACTATTATGTGGAGCGGCTCCTGGCACGTCGTAGACGCAAGGGTGAAACCCAGTATCTGGTGAAGTGGAGGGGTTACCCTCACTCCCAGAACGTGTGGTAATACAAGGTACCTCTGAGGCAAGAGTGCCCTGATGTCGTGGACGCTTTTGATCGGGCTGATCAGGGGCACCCTGGGCTCACGGTCGGCTCGTCGATCGAGCCGCGCTTCCCGCCACTAGTGCGAGGCGCGTCCGGGCCAGAAGCAAAGCTCATGCTCTGGTCCGGGGCTGGTTCAGCCAGCGACGCCTCTCCCTGAGAGGCAGGAGCGAAATGGGGCGCACCCGTGCCGACTGCACGCGCAGAGCGCGAGCGAGCAAGCCTCGCACGAGACTTAGCAAAGTCAAAGTACAGACGTCATTCGACGCGAACGTCCGCTTCGCTGAAGCTTGCATGGAGGTTGTCGAACGACTGAAGCTTCCGGCCGCATTCGGCCCAAGCCTGGAAGGCCGAGAGATACTCGGCGACGGTCTCTCCCGGCTTGAGAGCGATGGGATACGTCCGCATCTGCGGCACCGAGCCGCCGTTCGCTTGAGTGTGAAGACGTTGGCGATATTCCGCCACGTTCGTCACCTGCGGCGTCAGGAATCGCTCGTGGAGCGCCTGATGAGCCGCCAGCTCGGCGTCCGTGCGGGCTGGAGGCCCCACAGTGTAGGTGGAGAGCGATGGCTGTGCGGCAGCAGCTCGAGCCAGCTCGCCTGCATCGCGCGGCTCGAAGCCGTAGTCGCGTCGTGACGGAGTCAGCAAGGGTTGTGGCACTGGACGCTGCGAGCGTGTATGCGCCCGATCCGCGAGAGCGCGGTCCTGACCTCGTCGAGGTCGTTCGTGACACGCTCACCAGAGCGGTCGTCTCCATCACGAGGAGGTAGCGGCGGGGCCGTGCGCAAGGCGCTCAACACAAAGACCGAGGGTCTGACTTCAGGAAACGGACACGGCGTCCGCAGCGATGGTTGCTGACCGGGAGGCGTGCGTGGGTCACGTGGAGAGCGTGGTGTACGCGGAGGAGATCACGACGAGGGGCTTCTAGCCCCCGGCGAAGCGCCTGAGCGATCGACGAGCTCGTTGCGAATCGATGTACCACCGCCTTGGTCGTCCGACTCGTCATAGTCGACCTCGCCGTCCTCTTGGGGCGAGCGAGGGCGCCGTATCAGCGACGGAGAACGCCGTGTCGGCGGCGAGAGCGGGCTCCCACCTCGGTATGACGTCACGTCGCTGCCAGCCTGGCTGTCGGAACTACCCGTGGGGCTGCGTATGGCGCGATCTCCGTAGATTCGGCGATGGGCCGCGAAGTACTCCGCAACGGAGAGCGTGTGAGCGGCCTGGGGCCGGCTTGAGGTCGCGCACGAGCGCTGGGAGGCTGGGGGCAGCCTGGCAGGGAGGCCTGCAAGTGATCGACACTTGATGCAGGCGAAGAATGGGCGAGCCAACGGCGGCCTCGTTGAGGCGTAGCGACCAGTAGAAGCTTCTAAGAGACGCGACCTTGACAAGGCAGTTGTGGATCCGGTGTATCCACTGTTTGGAGGGGAAGGTGTAACGGGGTTACACGAAAGTCATAACCGTGCGTTGACTTTGGACGTTACACGAAACTCTTAACCATGCGTAGATTTTCGACTCTGTAGCCATCAGGCTCTCCACCACTCGTTTACATATCTCTTAGATTAACTATGCCACATAGTTTAGTCTATACATTTACAGCAAAGGTCAGATAAACAATTCAATTCAGTTCTATTTTTGCAGTTAATTCGTGTTGTCCTTGTTTTAAGGGACACTGACTGCGAGTCCTAGTTACGGGACTGTACTTGGTTCTTGTATAGAACCGAAGGCTGGAAGCCTAAAGACACTGACTCATGGAGTCCAGCGTCTTCCTCTGTGCACGTGCACCGCTACGCAGCCCCGCTGCAAAAACGAAAACAATAACGGTTTTTTGTCCATTCTTGCATTCTGTCTAAAGCGGTTGTCGTCCCGTTGAGACCACAATGTTGGTGACCACGATCCAGTCTTGTAGGCCAAATCTCTCATAGCCTAGTACCGCTTGTGCTGCTGGTACTCGTAGAGCTCTGGTATGAAGGGAAGCAGCTTATAAACTCATGAGGAATCGTAGTGCTGAGCGCGGAGGTCTCGTAGAAGCTGAAGGCATTGCTGCCTTTCCAAGACGCGTGGCATCTTCACACATGAGTGCAATGGTCCGTTCTGATAAGTCAAACTTATCCTAGCATTAGTTTTGGGGCTCTCATGCTCAAAAGAAGTGGACGAACTCTGATTCGCTGTTTGCTATTCTTGTATAATTTTCGACAAGCGAAGCGCGATATTGTTTGTAAAATTGTGCATTTCTTTATACTGGGATGCTACTCCGTCCCAAAACAGTTAGACGAAAGTGCTTTTTCTGATTTCTATTTGCCAAAATAATATACCAGCGCCTCTAATCGGTAGAAATCAACCCGCCATGAGCTGCGCATTTCAATGGTGTGCGGAGCTTCACCACAGCTGCCACATTGACCCCAAACAAGCCAAACGAGTGGTGACAAGGAGGTCAAGCATTCTGCGTGCGACGGCTCATTACCGATTTCGCCCCGCCCCGTGAAGATGAACCCCTACAACATCAGAGAACTTACCAGCAGCGACAGCGAGCGCGTCGTGTCTGCCATTCTCACCCTCTCGGAGCATGGTACCCCTGCACGTGGAGCGCTGGCTCTGGTTGCAGACGAATTTGACGTCGACCCAAGCACAATTTCTCGAATTTGGCGGCGAGCAAGAGCGTAGCAGAAATGCGTTTAAACCCGTTCACATGGGCAAAGCCCGACTAGAGAAGGAGGAACGACTTTCCTAGAGAATTCGATGCTGTCATATCCCGCCAGTGATGCTGCTGCACGCGTGTCACGTGCGCCACGTTCCCGACGTGAGGCACGTTCCCCACGTGCCTGAAGGAGCCACCCCCATGGACGCTCCTGTACATGTTTTACATTAGCTTTCCTTTTCAAATCAAATGTCAGTTCGCAACTCACTTTATTTCACTCAAGTGTTCTCATCCCACGGAGAGAGACACGGCATTTTGAACGTTCAAAGCCACCACCTCCTGGTTTCCAGACTCCACTATGACCAACAGACTCAAGCACGACCCCGTCGTCTTGACGTACTACGTCCCGATCGGTGCGCTCGGCGATGGCGAGAATGTGGAGGACCGCGTGAAGGTCACCATCAAGACCTTCAGTGCTGGCGACACGGTCGAGTGGTTGACATGGCTCCAGTCGTTTGAACGACTTATCCGCCTCAAAGGCTGGGGTGAAGACAGCCCTACAGTGTTCCTGAATGCTCGCACCGTGCTAAGGGACATGGTGCTCGACATCTTCAATGCTGCTGCGGCTGAAGTTGTAGGCGCGACGCCCCAGAATTTCAACTTGGTGATGATGCAAGTAGCGCGCGAGTTTCTGGTTCAAGATGCGCGCGAGTATCTGATTGACATGATCCACAACTGCCGGAAGATTCGCGATGTGACTGTGACGGACCACCTCTCAAGCATGCGCCACCTAGCTACTCTCATCACGACTCTGCCTGAAAACGACGCCCCTGTGAGTGAAAGGTCCCTGATGTATTACTTTCGCAAAAGTATGCCCCAGGAATGGCAGCTCAAATATGAGGAGAGTGGACGAGAAGCAGCTACGCTGACTGAGCTTGCTCGCTACTTCTCACTCCTGGAAAGGAATGCCAGCTGCAACGACACTCGCTCCAGCAACAGGAAGGACGCGCCACGGCCTCATTATCCGAAGCCGAACGGCAAGAAGGAGTCAAAACCGGCTGCGAAGCCAAGCCAGCCACTGGTAAGTGGTGCAGTCACCACCGTACGACGAGCCACTCCGACGAGGAATGTCACTACCAGAAGAAGAAGAAGAGGGCTGAAGAACTTAACTACGTTGAACTGCCCGACGCTGCGGACGAGCTCAACGTAATTGCACCGGGTCGTGCAGAACCCGAGCCAGTGACGGCACGAAGCGAGATGATCGTACGCTTGCGCGGTACTGGAGCTAGCAGACTATTCAATGCGTTGGTCGACACGGGTGCGAACAAGACGCTCATCGACGCTGCAGTACTCGATCGCCAACAGCTGCAACAAGTCTCAGGCTTACGCGCCACCTTTAGACTGCCGCAAGGCACACTTCGTTCACGTAGAACAGATCACCGAGTTCGGCGAAAGCCGAAAAGTCCACTGGACATGTGCTGTGGCAGACCAGCTCCCGTATGCGACGATCATCGGACGAGACTTGATCGAGCACCTCGGATTAATTTTGGACTTCAAGGCTCGAGAATTCGTGTGGGATGCGGTTCGCGTGCCCATGCGCGCCAGCAGTAGCTTGACCCTGGACGAGCAAGTGCACACGCTGTTAGCAAGTACTCCAACCCACGCTGACACCAGCATCGGCCGGGCCGAAGCACGTCAACTCGAGATCCTTGGCGCCAACTACACGAAGGAGCTGCTCGCTGAACACGTGCCCGACTACCTGAGCAAAGACGAGCAAGCTGACGTGTTAAAGCTTCTCAACTCTTTTGAAGACAAGCTTTTTAGTGGCACTGTTGGTTCATGGAAGGGCGAGCCTTACGAGATTCCAACCAAGTCTCCACACCAACCACACCACGCCAAACCGTACCCGATTCCTCACAGTCTGATGGAAACGACCAAGAAGGAAATCGCCCGGCTGGAAAGGTTGAAGATCATCGCAAAAGACGAGAAGAGTCCATGGGCTGCACCTGCCTTCATCATCTCGAAGACTGACCAGACTGTTCGAATGCTCTGCGACTTGCACAGACCGAGCACGCAACTCGTCCGCCAGCCATGGCCTCTCCCCAAGATCAATAAGCTTTTTGGAGCATCCCTCGGTTCGTGTTTGTGACGGTGCTGGACTTGAACATGGGCTACTACGCGATTCACTTGGCCTACAAGTCGTCAATCCTAACGGCATTCATCTTGCCATTTGGCAAGTATCACTGGTTGCGACTGCCTATGGGAATATCCACGCCACCCGACCATTTTCAAGCTCGGATTGACAAGCTAAGCTACTTGGTGACCTCCCTTTTGTTCGCTGCTATCTAGACGACGTCTTGATCGTGACGGAAACCAATTTTGCCGATCATCTACAACAAGTCGAAGTGGTGCTTCGCCGCCTTGAGGACGCGGGACTCACCGTGAACGTCAAGAAGTGCAAGTTCGCAGCCAAAGAAGCCAACTACCTTTGGATACCACATCACCACGGAAGAAATTGCTCCACAGCCTGAGAAGGTCGCTGCTATCCAACGTGTTCGTGCGCCAACCAACAAGAAGGAGCTTCATCGATTCATTGGGCTCGTGAACTATTACCGCGACGTCTGGCCACAACGCGCTCACCTCCTGGCACATTTGACGAGGTTGACGTCCAAGTTGGTTCCGTGGCCGTGGAATCCTGAGCACCAAAACGCTTTTACAAAGCTGAAAGCATCGATTCAACGCTCGACTCTACTTTACTTTCCCGACTACAACCTCCCATTCGAGATTTTCACAGATGCCTCGAGCTATCAGCTTGGCGGGATAATATCTCAAGCCGGCAAGCCACTTGCCTTTTACAGTCACAAGCTTACTCCAGTTCAAAAGAACTACAGCGTCATGGAGCAAGAACTTCTGAGTATCGTGGAAGTGTTGAAGGAGTTCCGCACCATGCTGTTCGGCCAGCGGATCACTGTTTTCACGGATCACAAGAACCTGGCGTGCGCGAACTATTCCTCCAGCAGGGTCTCGCGTTGGCGCTTGATCATCGAAGAGTATGGACCCACAATTCGCTACATCAAAGGTGCTGACAACGTCGGAGCTGACGCGCTCTCTCGCTTACCTCAAGATGATGACCATGTGGATGCAGCCGAAGACGAGTGCGGACTGCTGACGGAGCAGCTTTACACTCTTGACTATGGACAGATTGCACGCATGCAGCAAGAGGATGGCGCTTTGCAGTCTACGGCTTCACAACACCCGCAAAAGTTCATGACCAAGACATTCGGTGAGCACACCATCATGCTGTCGAACGCGGGGCAAGTCATCATCCCTACTGCTCTTCGCATGGCTGTGCTTGCCTTTTCCCATGAGTCGCTGCTGCATCCTGGAATGAACCGCATGTTCCTGACGATGGACAACTCCGTGTACTGGCCCGGCATGAACGAGACGTCGAGGAGTACGTCCGAGTATGCAGCACCTGCCAGATGTGGAAACGATCCCCCAAGAAATATGGACTGCTACCCGAGAAGCAGCATGGACGAGTCGTGGACGAACATTGCAGTGGACGAGATCGGCCCTTACACTTACTCGGACAAGCCGAACGCTCGAAAATTGTATGCAGTGACAATGATCGAGTTAACCACCAACTGGATTGAAATCGCTCCAGTGGAAGGACCACAAGGCCAAGACCGCGGCACTCGCTCTTGATGAGTACTGATTCTGTCGCTACCCGCGTCCACTGCGTGTCATTCACGACCAGGGCAAGGAGTTTGTCGGCAAGGAATTTCGAGAAATGCTGGAATCGTACGGAGTGCAGTCAAAGCCTACAACGGTGGAGAACCCCAAGCCAACGCTGTGTTGGAACGTGTGCATCAAGTGATTGGCAACATGGTCCGTACCACTCGCCTCGACCAACAGCTGTAAACGGAGATCCTACCGAGCGTAGCTTTTGCTGTTCGTGCAACAGTGCACACCACGCTATGGGCTTCACTTGCCCAGTTGATGCTTAAGCGCGACATGATCTCCAACACAGTGTTCACGGCAGACTGGGCGACGATCCACACGCGCCGACAGCGCAATACACACCGCGAAAACCGAGACCGTCATGAGCACAAGTACGAGGTCGGAGATCGCGTGCTGATCGTCAAGAGCATACGCAACCTCGTGAAGCTCGCCCAACCGACTGACGGCCCGTACGCAATCACTGCGGTGCACTCCAACGGAACGCTCACGATCGACCGCGGCACCTACGAAGAGACCATCAACCAAAGACGCATCAAGCCAATCTTCGAGGCCACCGACGATGACCACAAGCGGGACGAGGATGTCATATCCCGCCAGTGATGCTGCTGCACACGTGTCACGTGCGCCACGTTCCCGACGTGAGGCATGTTCCCCACGTGCCTGAAGGAGCTACCCCATGGACGCTCCTGTACATGTTTTACATTACACTATCCACAGCATTTAGAGTTACTAACACTAATAATGAGAGGCACCTTCTGAAACTCACAACGTCAATTACTGTTAATAACACTAAATGAAAACTAAGACTATTTGCTGTACAACAAAATAGTGTTAATAGGACTTAAACTGTCGCTTCTTGAGTGAGTGGTATGTCGTCGTCAACGATGTTCGTGTTGCTGTCATCATCTGTAGGCACACGTTGGCCCGTAAAGTAGTCATAGTGATCGTGGACAATACGCTGTAGCTCGTCGCTTAACTCCTCTATCCTCCATTCACCCGAAACTCGAGCAAGTCCACACCGCACCATAGCCTTTTGGGCATACGAGACATTGTGCTTCTTTGTCCTTTGAGCATTCACGTCAGCCACAGCACTGGCAGCAAGCCGGAGATAATACCGTTTCCCTGGGTTCTGTAAAGCGCCAGACCACGAGCCATCTCGCCTCACTGTGTTCTGCCACTCCTCGTTTTGAACCATTCTCAACTTTTCTTCATTCCACCGTTTCATCCATGCGTCCTTAATCTTCGATATGACAAACGAGTCAGCAGGTTGAACGAGGTGTGTAGCATTGGCAGGGAAAAACCTGAGCTCCACATTCAGCTTTTCAAGCTGCTCCTTCACTGCATCAGTCATGGAGTGGCCACTGTATTTATCAGCCCAAAGAATCATCTTCTGGGCACCAGCCTTTCGTTTGATGACCCTGCGCTCCTGGAGCCACTGCGCAAAAACGGATGATGTCATAAAACCTTTTTTGCTGTTCTATAAGAAACCCCTGAATACATACAAGTTCATCATTGCAAAAGTTAGTATCCGTACGTGTCGGTGGACACGTATGCAACCAACGTAAAATTGCTTACGTACCAGGAGTATGGTCGGGTACACCTCTAATGGGGTAGTTTGCGTCTGCGTTTATAAAGACCATCATTGGTACGCCGATTTTGGCCGAGCAGCCGCCTTCTATAAGCACAGCCATTGTCATTCCAGTTGTACCAGATACGACATCAGCGTATTTAATGTGCTGCTCGCCTTTTGCATTCAGAGTTTTACCATCATTCATGTCCAAAATGAAATGTGTTTCATCCATATTTGCCATGTGACTGTCAGTAAATTCGCCGCTCTCGAAGCCACGCTTTACTGTACCCAAATGATACGGTACCTCACGCTCAATTTGTAGCTCTTTTTGTGGGCTGAGTTGTTTTTTACCGCATTGTTTGCGCGGAACAATGTTAGATCTTTCTTGAAACGTCTGAATCCAGCGAATATTGATGCGACTTAAGAATGTTGCATCCGTACCCGGGATGACGAAGGAGCGCGAGTACGTTGGATGTGTTGAGTGCGTTAAAATATACTGCGCAATTGTCACCAAAACGGCTGGCGAAAGTTTTAGTCCGGCTTTACGCAAGCGGTGAAACTCCGGCAGCAACTCATCATGCAGCCACGACGTCCACGGACTGTGTTTTCTACCTCCACCTGGCATCGCCTTTAAAAGCACATGCTTGCGAATGCCAGGTTGAGACGCTTGAACAGAAAATCGGTTTGTCGGATTCGCACATGCTTCAAGAAACGTGCCGCGGTCTTTCCACCATCGAGAGGCTTTCATGAAATTGGCGCAATCAGAAGACCGAAAAACGGAAGGAAACTGGTCGATGGTACGCTTGCACAGTCGACGCTTGTCCTGCTTTCCGGCTTCAATCATCCATTTGATCACAGTCTTTTCTCGCTCTTAGTTGCCACATGTTGTGGCTGGCGTTTTCGCTTCCCGGTACTCAGCGTTACAGGTGCGAGAGGCTCCGGTGGGGCTGTGATGGCCTCGGACGAAGCAGTTGACACGGTATTTTCGTCTTCGAGGGCCATAACGGTATCAGACCGCTCTCGGGCAGCTTGTTGTTTATCAGCAAGAGCTTGAGCACGCTGCATGGCAGCTACAATGAGAGAGGGACGGACTGAAGACGATTTAGGCGACGACATCGTTGCAGCTTTTGAAGGTTCAGTTAATGGCGACTTGAGCGGCCAGAACATGAAAGAGCGTCTCTGGTTTTGCCATGAATTAGTGTTAGTTTTTGCCATCTCTGCCGCTACACCACTATTAGTGTTATTAACGCTATATAAAAACTAACGCTGTTTTGCCACTAACTCTAAATGCTGTGAATAGTGTAGCTTTCCTTTTCAAATCAAATGTCAGTTCGCAACTCACTTCATTCCACTCAAGTGTCCTCATCCCACGGAGAGAGACACGGCAGATGCTCTGACGGAGCTCTCGAGGCCCTGTCTTTATCTTATAAATTTGACAGTATAGTGAAAGCAACTAAAAAACTTGAGCAAAGCCGATCCGCGCAACTGTTTTGGGTTGCTAAAACAAAAATGGGCTTCGCGAAGGCTGGGACATTTTTGTTTAACTGTAATTAAAATCCTCTTTCTAGTATTAAGCATCTAGTACGCCTGCTTCGCAGCCACACCATCTGCTCCGCATATATTCGCAGTTCGTAACGAAGTGTAGAACTGTCGCTTATCCCGTTCGGCGTAGTACCGTATGTCATCCTCGAAAAATACCGGTTTGACTTTTTTCACTTCATTCCACTATGGCTCCTGTTGTTGCGCCCATACAAAAATAAAAGTCACACTGAATACCGGTATTGGCTAGTACCGGTTTGTAGCTAGCGTGCACCACATCACCACGGAGGCTTCTTCAAGATCCACTGTGTCCTCTTTCCTCAGCAAGTGTCAAGTCGGCGCCACATACAAAAGCACCCAGAGAGTAGCAATGTACAGCAGGAACTTTTCAGGCAAAATGGCGGGCAGGCGCGCGCGCTGGATTCGCTGCAGTCGATCGTCCCTCATTCGACGATTTGCAGCGTGGGAGGTAGGTCATGCTATCATGCGGCTGGGGTCGTGCAGAAGGACAGGATTGCGAGCTTGGTCTGACGAGGTGGTGTGTGCGTGCTAGCAGCTCACCGCGGCAGCGCGTCGGAGGTGCAGGTGGTGACATCCTGCACTCGGGGGCGGTAAGGAGTGCAGCAGGTTTGCGAGTGGGTATGATGCTCATACGTTCTTTGTTGCTGCTGCTAGTTATGAAGAAGGTAGCGCGGAAACGAGCACACGTAGATGACTCAAGCGATAAGGACGATTTGCTGAAACATCTAGATGTTGCTAACAAGAGGGAGCAGAACAACGCAAGAAAACGCCGTTCGCGGCAATGCCAATACTTGCTCCGGCAAGAAGCACATACCAAACCGCTTCTGGAGACAGAGCCAGCGATCAATAAAGAGCGAGACCGTTGCTCGGGCCCCCTTCGTGAACAATTGGGCGCTGAAGGTGTGTCCGACAGCTCTCGTGGCTACGTGAAACGTAAGCTATCGTTTTGACCAATTCAGATGTGGTTTACTCATACTTTTTTGTTGCCGCTAAGAAGATACGGATAGTGGATCACAGACGCGAGCGCACTCAGATGGCCCGCGCGATGAGGACGATTTGCTGAAGCATCTCACTGCTGCTCACAAGAGAGAGCAGAGCAAAGCAAAAGACAGCATCGGATGAAACGCCAATACTTGGCGACCCGCCAAGAAGCTGACAAGCCGTTCCTGAAGCCAATAGACAGTGAAGAGCAAGATCGTTGCATGAACTCCCTTCGTGAAGAATTGGCCGCGGAAGGTCTGGACGAAAACACGTGTGGAGTGTGTGATAGCTGGGTTCTAGCCCGTGAAATTGTTCGAATTAAAGGTTCCGACTGGAGGTTTATGGATAAGTTGCGGGCAATTCTGGGCGTTGCTGGCGACGATCTACCTCGGCTTCTTGTGAATCAGTACTGTGCGCCTCCCCACATTGATGGATTGGAGAACGTACTGGTTTCTCCTCGCGGTATTCATTGTTATGTTGATGACCATGGGTGCCCAAGTTCATGGATGGGTATTTGCAATAAATGCATGAGATTCATTAACCGCAGAATGATTCCCAAGTTTGCTATAGCCAATGGCTTTTACATGGGGTATTTACCGGAGCGTTTGAAGGGGCTTACACTCCCCGAGCGGTTTATCACGCAGCTCTCTAGTATAGCAGCTGTTACGCGGCTTATGCGTGGTGGACGTTATCGCTGTATTCGATCACATTGTCTCGCGTTTGACTGCACTCCTGGAGTTCCAATTTCACTACTACCACGCTCAATTGACAAGGTGACCTCCTATCGAGTCGTTCTCGTAGGAGATTTCAGAGAAGGTCAACTGGCAAAAGTGAAAAAGATGCATCGAATCCGAAATAAGATGACGAAAGGTGTATTCGAGTTTTACAAGGCCTACAACCACTTGTATGATCCTGTTTTGCCTAGCGAGGATGTTCTGAACGCGGAGTATTCTGACGATACTGTGGACCAACAGTTTATTGAACGTGTTCGAGATGACGGAGAGTATTTCAACGATGGCATATCAACGGAGCAAGAATCTGTTCGTGGCCAGTCGGACTCGTTTCAAGTAGATAGAGACGATGAAGACGCCGTTCTGGAGCGACGAGTGGGATTAACGGATGATCTATCGCCTGTGCTGGCCTCTGAGCACCCTTACGTTGCTGATCTGGGGAGAACGCTGCAAAGAGAGGTCTTTCATGGTTAGGCGGTCGAGCAAGTTTTCTGGCACTATTAATGGAGATCTACTAGCGAGAATGTTTTCTCATCTTTTCCCCTTCGGTCGCGGCCATCCAGGTGAATCCAGAAAAGTGGCTGTATCTGTGAAAGAATGCATTAAGCACTATATCAATCTGAGTGGACGTCAATTTACTGGAGATGAGTTGTTCACGTTGGTTGCGTTTGATCAACTGTCACTGCAAATCATGTACATTCAAAGCTCAATGCGCTGCAAACATTTTCCGCATTTGTACGAGGATTACGACACTATTGCAGTTGACCAACTTGACCAGGCGCTACTAGCTAATGAGCGACGCCGGCAAGGGTTCACGCCGCGGGGCAACGCAATCGACGCGACTGCGAATCGGTTTATCAAGACCGTTGAGCTTGCATCGGCCCCAGTGTGGGGAAGCAATGCTGAGCGCTCTGGCTGCAGACAGAACGCCTTTGCATTCCAAGCACGGTTTGGACAGCCTGCTTTGTTTGTGACACTGACACCAAACGCAGATAACTCTTTCGAGATGGCCCAATACAATGGAATCGGAACGGTGAAAACGCTGTTCGATGTGTTGGAGTCTAGAATGCCTAGTAAAGCTGAACTTCGTGAAGCAACGCTAGGAAATGATGCTGCGTCTGCACGGTTATTCATGCGGCAAGTGGATGCGTTTATCAAAGTCTGCTTAGGCATTGATCCAGCCACTAAGAAGCCACTGCAGCATCGCGGCTTGTTTGGCTACGTGGAGGCGTACTTCGCCATGGTCGAAACACAAGGGCGTGGAGCACTCCACGTTCATTTTTGATATGGCTGAAGGATTGCCCACCCAATTCTACCGCTATGGAAGAAATCCTACGCAGCAACGAAGCAGAAGGGTTTTGTAAGTCAGTCGAGGAGTATGTTTCTTCTATAGTGCGTAACGAGCTTCCCTTACAGTTGGATCGACAACGGTGTTCGAGTTGCAGTGCTCCAATTTCGTACACGGCGGCATTGCCGATACCTGAAAGCGCACAAAAGGACCCAAAGACAAGGCTCTACAGTGCAGAAGCAACACGTGCTGTCACGGAGCCCCCACTTTTGCAATGCAAAATCTGTAGCATCAAGTGCAGTTCGCAGCACTTATTACGAAGCGTGCTGCTTCAACATCGACCAATGCACTGGCCGCTCTGGAGCGGTTCGCTTTCCTCCACTGAACTAGCAAAGCAGGCCGCACGAGAGTCGCGGTGTCGGGGTACGTTACAACAGGCAATCCACAAAGTAGTGGAGCGCGAAATTATACAAGCTAGTATGGCCTCCGAGCGGGATTTAAAGGATGAATCAGGGCTTACGCCGATTGACATTGCGGAGTGGCTGCAGCATTCAAATTCTTTTCAAATGGTGAAGTGTACGAGTGACAACGACCCTTTTCAGAATGACTATCTTACCTGTCTATTGAGATGCTTCCGCCGTCTAAATGTGATGGCAGATTGTCGCGTGAATCCGTAGATTACATGGATTCGACGCTGGTACTGCTGCAAAACCAGCACTGGTGGTCCCACACGAATACGTGCTTTAAGAAATCTCGGGCAACATGCGATGAATCCTTTTGTCGCTATGTTTTTCCTAGAGATAGAGTGCCAGATACGAAGTTCTGCGCATCTGGGGTTCAAATTTCTCGACCACTAGGCCATGAATATATTAACGGGTTCAACTACACGATCATGGCCAGTTTCAAATGCAATCACGATATTCAATTTCTTCTGGGAGGCAAAGAGATTACTCACAGGATTCACTACTGCTGCAAATATGTAACGAAACAGCAAAAAGGCTTGATTCCGTTGTAGCTATTGCTCTTGGAGCTCTGAAACGTCGACAAGAAAGAGCAGCAGCAACCACTGCCAGCACCTCTCTCGGCGCAAGACCGACTGGCCGTCGCTCGAAAGCGGGTTGCATCTATTGTCTACAGTATGACCAATCGCCAGGAAGTCGCTGTGCCATTGGCAGCGTTGTATTTGTATCGGGGGTTGTGTTGCTATTCCAGTTCTACATGCACAACACTACCGCTAGGTGATATTATTCGACAGCTGTGTACGTCAGGAGAGTACTCATGCAATCTTGTTCGGCAATGCAACAAGTTCGGTGCGTCAACCTTTCAGGCAGTGTCTTACCTGGACGACTGCATTTTCGCCCAGCTAAACTGGTCGATTTGAATATGTACGAGTTTTCAATGCGTTACTTTCGGAGGAAAAGTGAGCACGAGGATGAGACCTTGGCGTTTTTGAGTGGGCATCGGCTTCTGCACAGTCATTGCCTGGGACAACGAGCTCAAGAATGTGTTCCGGTTATCCGAGGGTACCGGCTGCCTTATGCCGAAAGTGACTCACCATTGGAGTTTCACTACAAGTACGCAGTGTTATCGTTGGTGCTATTAAAACCTTTTCGATCGCTTACTGACCTTGTCGGCGATTGTACCTTGTCGGAAGCTGCCTGGCTAAGCGCGTTTGAGCGGTGGAAAGACACTAGAACGGAATTTGTGAAAACTATTATGAACAACATGAATGATTTCTACATCGGTCGTAGCCATGGTAAGGCTCAAACTTTAGAAGGTGACACCAACACGTCGGCCGTCGCAGGTGCAGCTCGAAATGGAGAGGGAGTGACACTGAATCGGACGATGAAGACGATTTGTACGACGCAGGGGATCTGGTGGGCAATGACGATGCCGTGGCCGAGCTTGACGGCGGTGCTGATTATATCAAGTTTTGGGGTGCCGATGAAGCAAGCGACATCGTGATGGAGAGTAGCTCGTTGAACCCCTCAATTTGCCCATCGGCATCATCGCCTGAAGATGGCATCACGCATATTTTGTCTGCTTTCCAGTCGCTTAACATGTTTGATGGTGCTGCAAGGAGTACCTCGGCAAAGTCGACAATTGACCATTCTTTGCCGAGCTCAATTGTAGTACGTGATATGAGGCGATGGATTCGTGACGCCAACACCGATAACGCATTCACTACCCAATCACCAGAATTGCCTGACGAGCGTGCCACCGAGTGGTTGAGCTGCTGGATGATACACTCAATGAGGAAATATGCAGTGGCGCCCTGAATCGATGGTGCGATCTCGATCACCTAGTGCTGTTCCCCAGTTTGCCAGCATTAGTTTGATTTTAAGAGCGTTTACTCTGAATCTGAAGCTGCCATGTGCGTTAAAGAAAATTGGGATCGCTCTTCTTACTAGATGGAAACACTCAAAAGTTTGACTTACTTGGATCGCAACGTAGAGGATATCCTGATAGCTGACCAACTTCGACTATTTCTCGGAGGAGAGGGCGGGACTGGTAAAAGTTGCATCATCGAAGCTGTCGAGGCCTTATGCGTCTGTTGGGGAGGCACTACTAGTATTGTGAAAACAGCACTCACGGGCAAAGCGGCCACATTGATTGGGGGTAGGATACTGGAGAGTTTTCTCCTGCAACTAGAAGGGGAAAAGCCATCGGAGCCATTATGGATCTTGATGTGCTAATTATTGACGAAATGTCTACGATGAAGAGATTGCAACTAGTCCAGTTGGATCGACGTCTACGAAAGGCAAAGCGCGTTCCGCGAGTTCCGTTTGGGGGCATCCACGTGGTTCTCGTTGGGGATTTCTTACAGCTTCCCCTGTCGGAGCAGAGCCCATCTATCGAGACCCGTCTCTAAAACCAAAGAGCTCAGCGGTAGACTTCACGGGATATCAACTCTGGCGCGATTTTGAAGACGTCATAATACTCGATGAATCCGTTCGGATTCAGGATGACCTAGAGTGGGGACGCGGATGTCATGATGCACGTCTTGGCATCTGGAGTGCTGAATTTGTTGCATTGATTAATTCGCGTGTGGTTGAAGACCGCAATCGCGCTTTAATAGACTGGGTATCTGGTGGTGAGCGGACGACGTTTGTTACTCCAGACAATTCCACCCGACTGTCAATAAACAACCTCTTCATTTCAACAACCGCCAGACTGTTACCAAAAGATACATATCCTGTTCGAGTGGTGGCGAATTTTAAAGGGCAATTGAACGCACTGAATCGATCGGAAGCTACCATGGTTATGTCTTTGCCGGACTCGAAGTTCGGTCGCATGGCGCCCTACCTAGATCTAATTGTGGGAATGCCCATCCAGGTGACGCAAAATATACGTCCCCAGAAAATGGTTGCAAACGGCACGCTTGGGACGTTGGAGTCTATTATCTACAAACCTGGCATCACGTTTCGGGTTGTTCATGATAGCGTCTTGGATGTGCTTGTGCAAATTCCTAGCACGCCTCCACCCGCTGTGATTGTGCGATTACCTCGCGGTAATACAGCACGGGCAATGCTAAGGGCTGCTGATAGTGATCTTTTCCCACTATTTTTCGAATCTCAGGCATACAAGGTATGTGAAATAGCGTTGACTGGTAGAGTGAACGGAGTCCCACGAAAGCTAGCCGTTCGAATCCAACAATTTCCGCTCGTATGTGCCGTCGCATGGACGATCTACAAGGTGCAAGGTGAAACTCTCGATCGGATGGTAGTGACAGAATGGCGGTCGAGCTCGGCAGCAGTAAACAAACGGCAGCAGCCGTATCTGTTGGTGTCACGGGTGACATCTCGCCACGCTTTTGTGGCTCTGACGCCATTGACGCCAGATATTATAGCGTGGGCGTCCACCGGATGATGTACTAGCAGAAGAACGGTTGCAACGTTTAAGCGAGCATACTGTAAGCGCTATGCTGTAGCAAGCTAAACGTCAATGTTATACCGTTGCACATGAAAACACAGCTGATCCGCTAACATTGTTTTGCTTAAAATGTTGCCTTAGTCATCCTCACTAGTGCGGTTTGTTAGATCGATCCCTTCGGGCGATCCCTCTCGTTTCGGCGGTACTTGATCCAGCAGGTTTGGAGGCGGCACTGCTTGGAACACCTTGGCTTGCATTGCTCGGCGCCGAACCTTGTGGCGACTTGGCGCCGTCGCCGCCATCGCCAGTGGGACGTCGCTGGCTCGCCTCTTGAGCGTGCGGTCATTGATTTCGGCAGGATGCCCAGGAACCATGATGCGAGGGACGTGCTCCATCGCAAATGGAGTGGTTGTCGCCACAATACCGATAACTATGAACTAGTTTTGCCTTGGGGTCTGCAAGCCTTGATCCTACCCGAGGACTTGAGGTCGCCACGCTAGTTTCCAGCGCTAAATCCAGATCGGAAAAGAGCGACAGCATGACTGCCTTGTTCAGCTTGACTTTGGAAGGCGCGGAGACGGTCGCAGCCGATAGGAGGCCCCATGGTGACGCGCAGGCCCGGCACAAAGAGCTTCATCATGCTCATCGGAAGTGACGCTCATCCTTGCCAGCCTCTTCGTCCTCGCTCTCAAACTCACAGCACTGCTGCGGAAGCTGCTGACCGTCTTGGCGCTGCTGGCGTCGTCCTGGTTGTAGAGGCTACTGCCGAAGCTCCTGCTGCTGGTTCTCAGCGTCTTGGAGCTGCCGCTCCTGCCAAGCGTGCCCAGCTCGCCGGTGTAGCTTGCGTTGATCTCGCGACTGCTGTTGAAGCTGCTCGCAGTGC
>JAAVTG010000545.1:0-390786 GCA_011947345.1 Phytophthora quininea
CACGCTGAGAAGGATGTCAAAGAAGAAAACTCGTGCCGGTTTCTTGGTTACAAGTACGTGGTGAAGAAGAGTGCAGCGTCTGCGGCCAAGATCGTTCCCCATCGAGACTTTGAGTACCTCGAATCCACGGGATATACGACGTCGAGCAATGGCGAGCGTCTGGGGTTTCACATTGAGCATTCCGTGGAAGTGCCCGGCTTTCCTGACCAACGGGCCTGCAATTCGTCGCGTGTGTTGCGGTCTGTGCGGTATATTTTTCGCCAGGAGAGTGAGCGGATGATGGAGGTGTTTATGCTGGGAATTTAGAGCTAGCAGGGGCATTGAGCAACGGGGAAATGGTGGCGATCTCTTCAGCATTTCAAAACTCCAGCAGTGTGCGGAGGTTCGTCGCCTTACTGATGGTCCGTCGTCGACGAGAAAGTATCGAGGTCTTGCAGACATCGCACCACCGCAACTCGGAGTGCAATTTGTGCCATCGCACGAAGCGATTCTTCAGCACTTCTGCGCTTGCAGAATGCGATGTCTGCGGCCAATTCGTCTGCACCAAGTGCCGCAACGACAAGAAGCTGTTTGCTCGTGACGCAACTACGAACGGACTGCTAGGCAAGTTTCAAAAGCTCAGTCGTGCAAAACGTGTGCTTGTTGCAAGCGCCGGCTACGCGCCACCACCGATGCACATGTCGGTGTCACAACAAGTTATCAGAAACCAGGACGGCGACAAAGCAGGCAGCGTTGGAAGCGGTAGCATGAGTGGACGACGATATTCCGGGTCGTCAAGCAGCAGAGATTCCTCAACGGGCAGCCACTCGAGTCTTCAGCAGCATCCACGGAAAGCGGTCCAGGCCTTGTATACGTTCACCGACGAAGAAGACCGACTGCAAGAAAGGCAGCGACCTGAAACAAAAAGGCTGCTATGTTCGCAAATGCTAGGACGTTTGGAAGAGCAGACTCAACGACGCCAAATTTCAGGGCAATCTCGCCACGAATTGCCACCCGCGACAACACCACCTCTTCCGATCTCGATCCCCAAGGCACGTGGGCGTAGTGGCACAAGCACAAGCAATCCAAGCACATCCTCGGATGATTCAAACTGCTGTAGAAGACGCCGCAAGGATTTACCTCACACCTCCAAACCCGAGCAAACTGTATCAACAAGACCAGCAGCGCGAACATCCTCATCCAAACCAGCGTCGCCATGAACATCACCACCAGAAAAGAGATGCAAGTAAACAGCATGACCACCAGCACGAGCTAGAGCTATCCAGAGGCAACTTTCCACCTTCAAGTCGTGAGAGAGCGATAGTTGCGTATCGAGCAGACCGAGAGCTGCTGTCGAGGCAAGGTCGACGACAGCTCGGCGGAACTGCGATCGCACGAGGTGAAGTGGCGCTTGCCAACCCATACAGCAGCTCCTACAGCGCCCCTAGCTCGACAATGGTGATTGCTACGAAGAAGACGTTCGCACATTCTGAGCGCGGACTGCGGCGAGGCTATTCGACGCCCATAGCTTACAACACTCGCTCAAACCTCATGGCGCAGATGATGGAGCTTAGCGCCAAGGCGGAGAGCACTTACAACGCGACGCAGCGCAACGGAGCCTATCTGAAGCACCAAATCGAGACGCACAACTGGTAGGCAACCGGATCGCCGGAACACCTGATTATTTTCGTTGATCGTGGATGCGACCGGAGATCGGCAAAAGTAGAGACTCTGCTGCAGCGAGCATTGAAGAAGCCGCTGGAAGAGAAGCCTTGAGGTACACGTGAGCCACAGGGGAGCTATCCATGTCACGGATTAGTTAAACGAGAAGAGATCCAGATGGCATTTGTCTCGTTTGGCCGCCACAGATCCTCGCACCAGCTTCTCAAAGCGCGTGCTGCTACCAATAGGTCCCTCCACCCGTTCACCGATTAGTCTCCAATTCGCCGCCCCAATGCTGAATCCGATTCGTCTCAGTGGCCTCGCAGCAGCCGTCGCTGTCGTTGCTGCCCAGCCAACCTACGTGTACAAGTTCGACGCAGCCACTGCTGGAGGTGTCGACGGTTCGATTCAAGTCAAGTACGCCGGCGAAGACTCGTCCACGGCCACCATCACCGCCTCGCTCGATTTCTCGGGCGTCGACCAGGACGAGGTCAAAGCTTTCGACGGCAACTGCACCGAGGACGTCACGAGTTGGAAGTGGCACATCCACACCAAGTGGAGCTCCACGCAGTCGTCAGACTCGTACAAACAGTGCTCCAAGGCTGCGACCGACAACCACTACGACCCGTTGAAGGCTTGTGGGTCGGCCTCCGAGTACATTGCCGAGCCCGAGTGCAAGGCCAAGTCCAAGAGCTACGCCTGCAGTCCGACGAACTACACGAGCGACCCGCTGGTCTGCGAGAAAGGTGATCTGTCGGGCAAGTTCGGCACCTTCAAGCTTGGCGAGGGCTACACTGTGTCCGAGGAGTGGACGGACGAGCACTACCCGTTGCCTTCCGAAAGCAAGGACTCGTGGAGCATCGTGCTTCACGCTGTTTGCGGCAAGGAGGGTCCTCGGATTTCGTGCGCGGTGGGGTCGAAATCGGACGGCATCGATAATCCTACCCAGAAGGAGGACACGACGCAGCAGAGCGACCCCAACCAGCAGGACGACCGCAGCTCTGGCGAGGGCACTGTCTCGCCCGGATGCGATGTCAAGGCTTAAGTTTAGTCGGCTCTGAGGCTGCTACTTACTACGTGCTCTCTTTTCCATTATCTGTGTTTATTGACTCAATGAACTCCATTTCCTACCTTGTCAAATATGCTTGCTGAGCGTTAGCTGCGGCGATGAATTTCATTGCGACAAATACACCAACGAGGTTGCGGTCGGTCCAGACTCCAGATAGTATTCGGGCAGCGCACGAGCATCTAGACGTAAGCTGAACCTCGGCAAACGTGGGGCTTTCAGGTGATTAACGTCCAGGAAGAAGTTTGCTGTTACTCACCGCGCTAGCGGGGTTCACTCGATGCCTTTCTCGACGGCATTCATCGATTAGCCGCCCGACCCGAAAGAGCTACTATCACGTTCTCACCTCGGAAGATGCTGAGCCCCATCCGTGCCACCGCCCTGCTCGCGAGTCTCACCGTTGCATTGGCCCACCCGGTCTACATCTACAAGTTTGACGCTACGACTGCCGGTGGGGTCGACGGCTCCATCCAAGTCGGGTACGCCGGCGACGACTCCTCCACGGCCACCATCACCGCTGCCCTCGACTTCTCCGCTGTCAACCAGACCAAAATCAAGGCATTCGACGGCAACTGCACCGAGGACGTCACGAGCTACAAGTGGCACATTCACACCAAGTGGAACTCGACCCTGACGTCGGACTCGTTCGCGAAATGCTCCAAGGCCGCCACGGACAACCACTACGACCCACTCTACGCCTGCGGCCCCAACTCCGAGTACAATACTTCGCCTCAGTGTGCCGGCAAGACTGCGAGCTATGCCTGCACCCCGCAAACTACACGGCCAACCCGCTGTCGTGTGAGAAGGGCGACTTGTCTGGAAAGTTCGGCGCCTTCAAGCTCAACGACGCGAAGAAGGTGACGGCGGAGTGGACCGACCAGCACTACCCGCTGCCGTCCGAGAACACAGCGACCTGGAACATCGTGTTGCATGCGGTGTGCGGCACCCAGACTCCGCGTATTTCCTGCGCAGTCGGAACCAAGTCAACCCCATCGACGGCCGCCCCTGGCTGCAAGGCGTAGGTTGATCCACTAAAACTAGCGATTCCCAAAGCGAGCTCTCCATCTCGTGCTGTCAAGTAAAAGACATTCGATTTCCACGGAATAGTGTTGATGTGCGCCACGAAGTTTTCCAAGTGCTTGTCCCGCAGTTTCCTCGTCCAAAGGATCGTCAAGCTTTCGCATTCCTCACTTTCCAACTTGCTTCCGACGCCTCAAGTATCCCGATCTACGTCATGTTTAGCAAGGCAATCTCTGTTGTCATCTCCATTTGCACCATCGCCACTGCGTTGGCTCAGCCTGTGTTCATCTACCGATTCGACGCCGCCAACGCCGCCGGGATCGAAGGGGTGATCCATGTCAAGTACGCCGGTGAAGACTCCACCGTCGCCACGGTCCACGCTGCACTCGATTTCTCACTCCTCAACCAGACCGCAATCCAGTCGTTTGACCGACTGTGCGCTGCCCCGTGACCACATTCGAGTGGCACATCCACGTGCGTTGGAGCTCTCCGCTCCGCTCGGCGTCGTTCGGCCAGTGCTCGCTGGCAGACACGGGCAACCACTACGACCCGCTCTTCGCCTGCAGTTCGAACTCGGAACACATCAACTCGCCCATTTGCCAGACCAGAAGCAAACGCTACGACTGCACACCTGAGACCTACGCCAAGGACCCGCGCGCGTGCGAGAAGGGAGACCTGTCGGGCAAATTTGGGCTGTTGGTGCTGAACGACAAGCGCCAGGCCGGCGGCACGTGGGTCGACAAGCATTTCCCCAAACCGAGCGAGAACAATCTGAACTGGAGCATCGTGCTGCATGCAGTCTGCGGCAACCACGCCTCCCGCACCGCCTGCGCCGTCGAGCAGCAGGACTAGCCAAAGGCACCAGAACGGCAACTTGCCTTTTGATAATGGCTACATTTCGGATTTGACTTGAAACTTGTATGCGTTCTTATATCGACATGCTGCGCCATCACCTTCCTGCTGCTCTCCGGCGCTTCTCGTCGGCCCCTGCTCGCCGTCTCGACGCCGTCTACCGCCAACTCCTAGAGCTGGAAGCTGCCGCTGATTTCCACGTGACAGAGGCGCAGTCCACGGCCGTCGCGTTGGCTTCCAGGGGCTTCTCTGTGTTCCTGCACCTCCCCACAGGAGCGGGAAAGAGTTTGGCCTTCCAAGCGCCAGCTCTACTCGCCCCAAGAGACAAAACGACCCTCGTGGTGTCGCCTTTGATCGCTCTAATGCACGTAGGAGCAAGTAGAAACTGCTAATAGAGACCATACTCACTCTGATTGGGTTGTATGGGTAGGATCAAGTGGCGGCGCTGAAGCGCAAGGGAGTTCGAGCCGTCCAAGTGACCAGCGAAGACCGCAAGAAATCGGCGCCGTTGACTCAACTGCTGGCAGGCCAGAGACTCGTATACACAACCCCAGAGTTCCTGCTCCTGAACGGGGAGATGCAAAACTGGCTGAGAGACGCAGAGCGAGCGGATCGACTGGCTCGCGTCGTGCTGGACGAAGCTCACTGCGTGCTGGAGTGGGGCAACTCTTTCCGTCCGTCGTATCTGGAGCTGAGTCGGTGGAAGACCCGCCACTTCCCAGACGTCCCCATCACTCTCGCTACAGCCTCCGTATCGGACGAAGACATCGCTCGCTTGGCGGAACTTTTCCAGCTCAAGTTGCTGTCGACGATTCCTATCAGTGAGGAAGAGCGCGAGTGTGTGGGGATTGAGATGGCGAGTCGGCATGATCAGATGGCGCTGGTGCAGCACGTGACGGACCGAAGCAACTTGAGGGTGGAGGTCGTCCGCAAGCCGAGACTCGCTGCCAAATGGATCGCTGGACGAGTGCAGAAGGAGACGACGATCGTGTACTGCATGACGAGGAAGGAGGCGGAGGACACGTGTCTGGCACTCGTTCGAGAAGGATGCCACGCAGGAGTGTATCACGGCGGACTGCCTCGCAAACGCCGCGAGTTCGTGCGCAAGCAGTGGATGATGGGCCAGCTGTCCATTATCTGCGCGACCAGCGCGTTCGGGATGGGGATCGACCGCTCGGACGTGCGCTTCGTGGTGCACCACTCGATTCCGCTGTCGTTGTCGGCGTACTCGCAGCAAATCGGGCGAAGTGGTCGGGACGGACAGCCGTCGGTGTGTGTTTTGCTGTACTCGGCAGCCGACAAGACTCGAGCGGATGCGCTCACAACAGAGAGACTCGATTTGGATGGGACAACCAGTGCCACCTACTCCAATGGAAGCTCCCGGGCAGAACTGGGGGTGTCGTGGCTTTCTGCGAGATGAGTGCAGGCTGCCGGAAAGAGCTCTTATACGCACACTTTGGCTTTCGTTTCGACACTGCTCACTGTGCCAAGAATTGCAACTGCAACAGTCCGCTGGAGGATTCTGCTGAGCAGTGGAGTGATGAAGAACATGAGAACGATCTGAAAACGATGGCGGTGAAAAAGGAAGACGAGGATGTCATACCGAGGTTTGCGATTGAGTTCCAGTACCAGAAGATCCTGACAGAGTCCAAGCGACTGGGTCTTCCGAAGCGAGAGGCTCTATCTCGACGACTCATTCGGGTGGGAACTGCTGCCTCCTATTTATCTTTGCTTCAATTTGCTTACGTAACGAATGCGTGATTAGGATATCCTCGAAGCGGAGCCAGCGTCTGAAGAAGAAATGGCGAGCATGCGAGGGATCGGACCAGCTAAAGCGTCCAGGTATTTCAGCATGTTCCAGTTCGACTAGGAGGAAAAGATGGGAACTCTATTGTCAAGGCAACGTGGGGCACGGATCTCGAGGGTCTACAGTGATCCGTTTGGACGCGATGATGCAGACCTTGCAGCAAGATATAGTCACGGGTTTCGCTCGAGCGAACACCTTCCGCTTCACCTGGCATTTGTGACACACATGCTGGTTGCAAACTCCGCACGTTCGATACGCAGCTCGTACCAATTTCGTCAGTCGGGGCTTTCTGCCGCACACGTGACACGGGTCGCGCGCCACTTTCTGTCGGAAGGATTCTCGCAGCCCAGTGACCGAATTCGTCGGCGAAATGGGAGATGCCATCGTCGGTTCGGTGACACGGGAGTCCTCGGACAGTTGGGATGCCTCCAGTTTGGAGAAGGTGGCACTTAGGGCGTTCTCTGACAATTGAAGAGCTAGCAGTGTCAACGCTTGGCCTCGGCGATCTCGGTGGCATTGGCGAGAGACAGCAACATGGAGCAGGTCGCAGCAGTATTGGAACTGCGTTCGCCTGCGTCCATCAAACCTTTGCATACACCCGAACTCCACTTGAACTCGATTGTTCGCGAAGGATGCAGCACATCGTCGTCCTGGCATGTTCAAGATTGTTATTCGCAGTGACCTCCGGATAGTCGTTGAGATCCACACTTTTCGCAAGCAGATAGCCGAAGCGATCTCCATGGCTGTCGACACCACTCCCAATCGATTCGAGGATGCACAAGTCACGGACATCGCCCGTCGTGGAGTCTCCCGTTCGTGTTGACAGCCATTTCACGGAGAGCTGTCGGAAAGGATCTTGGTTAGACCCTCGCTCGATTTTAGCGAGCACAGCGCAGTCGACAAGGCTCCTGGTCTGGAAAGTGTCTGCAAGACGGATCTCTTTTCGGGACTTTCCGTGCATCCCGTAGAGCACGTCCTCGAGCGAGCCGTCGATCTTTCCAACACACAACGATGTCGGCTGTCTCTCCTGATGAGCTCTGCTTTGGTAGACGCCAAGACCGTTGTTGCGCCTTACCAGCTTCCAGTCAAACGGTTCCAGCTCGGGGTAGCCCTGTCGGCGGTACTCGCTTTCACGAGCAAGGGTTCGTGTGACGATGGTGTGGGCCAAGTTCTTGAACGCTTCGACGTCACCGTCACGAAGCTGCACTTTCGGTCGAGGCGTTCGAGGCGTTGGGGCTCTCGCAGTCGATCGTGTTTGACGCGACTCCTGCCACCGAGCTTCGAGCTTTTGTCGTAAGGACCCTCCTCTTGGGCTCTGGACTTCGTCAGGTCGTTGGTCAGACAGCGGCTCCAGCGTCCGTCGCTGCGATCTCTGCTCTTCCATGGCTGCCTTGCAGGTCGATCGGACAAGGAGAATGAGTCGTGCCCATCGAAAGGCAGCGCTCTGCTGGAAAGTAAACTTGTCTGAACGTCTGGATTTGCGTCGTTGCAGGAAGGAACAACACGTGCTCTAATATTTTTTTCGCGAGATGGTTTCAGAGCTCTTGAATTGCTCTGGATGTACTGTGGATAGCCCCCTGCGTTTGTCTACGAAACACTCACAGTCATTCACACAGTTTGCCTATGGGTCTCAATCATGTGGCATATGCGCGGCTGAGGCCTCTGCGTCTCGAGATGGTGGGAATGCATTCATCGGCCTTTGGGCTGGGCTGAACGGACTGCCGTTGCTATTGCCGTTTTTGAATCATGCACAGTTCTTCGAGGTTCATGTGTGACTTTCCTTTCATACAATACTGTTTTTCACGGCTCCATCTAGCACTACGGGAGAATTGGGGTTGGAGCGCGAGGGTCGATCTTTAGCCGTTTAGCTGCGAGAATGCACACCTTACAGCACGCGAGCGACACAGGGCCGTTCCGGCCATACAGTTTGCGTTTGATGAAGCACTTGCCGCACACGCGCTCCTTGCAGATGCTGCACTTGCGGTGGGACGCGCGCACCAGTTTCGACCACGCAGCTTTCTTGCCACACACAGAGCAGGGAGCTATCGGCGCTTTTAGCTTTTGGCGTTGCCATCGTCCGAAGAACTCACTGACGATGAGATGGTCGACGCCGCCATGATGTCCACTAGAGATTCCGTCGTCTCGTCATGGTGCGGCAGCTCCTGTTTTTGGTCGTTGCGCTTCTTGGCGTGGTCGAGAGCTAGCGATGTCAGACGTCTGCCTTCAGCACTCTGCAGAGACACCTCCATCGAGAGCATCATTGAAACCGAAGCAGCGCCTGCCATAAACGACTGGAGACCGCCACCCAAGTCAACGGAACCCTTGGCAAACACGTCGACAACACGGGAACCGGGTTCTTGTCGGTAGATGCAGCACATGTCCATCTTGCCTCGCACTACGTCGCTGTCTTCCGGCATCGGTGGGCACCCAGGGTGCTCCGTGTGCTTGGCGAGAAGTAGCCGTATCGTCGCCCCCACGAATCCGTGCCCATACCGGTCGACTCGATGTTGAAAAAGTCTCGGTGGTTTACAAGACGAGCGTCGCCGACTGTCTCCGAGATGAACCACTTGAGCGCGAGTTGTCGAAACGGGTCCTCGTCCGTCCCGCTGTCCATGACGTTAAACACTGCGCAGTCCATGTGGCTGTTGTGCAGATACGCCGCAGTCGCGTGCATCTCGTCGCGGGTCTTAGAGTGGGTGCCGTACAAAATGTCTTCGAGCGTTCCTTCCAGCGAGCCGACTGCCAGCACCGATGGAGACCTTGACGAATGGCTTTCGTCGTTCTCGTCGACCTTGCCCCGCCGCTTGTAGATGTTCAAGTGCTCGTGGCGCTTGAGCAGCTTCCAGTCCCCGGTACTGGGGTCGGGGTTCCCGAGTTGGCGGTACTCGCACTCGAGCGCGAGCGTCCGAGACACGAGGTCGTGGGCCAACTGACGGAACTTGTCGACTTCTTCATCGCTGAGTTGGAGCTGCGGCGACTGTCGAGCGTGTGCGGGCACGGCCTTCGCTCCAAAGTCCTCGGGTGCGGTTCGGCGTCGGTCGACCAGTTTTGGCGGAAGAGTAGCCTCCTCGGGCAGAGATGCAGTTCGTCGTGTGGGTGCCGACTCGGGCATGATGCAGGCGCGATAAAGGGGTCAAGTTCGACTCTGACGCACCAAAAGATGAGGGGATCCACTTGAGCCGCGCGAAGCCAGAGCCGGAGTCGCCATCGGCAGTCGCTAGTCGCGTAGCTCATTTTCACGAGAAGCAGCAGGACTCACTGTCCCATTGGTTGCGGCCACATGACTGCCTGATGCACGAGGAATTGAAGAGCTCTCTACACGGATTTCGTGGTGAATTCCAGCGCAGCTCGGCCAGATGTCGGTTGCGGAAGAGCTTTACAATGTTGGTTGCGGTGCAAGTAAGGTCCATGAACGGCGAAAACCTGGCGGGTCAAGCGATTAGTGGCGTTGTTTCTCTGCTTATTTGCCTGCGCTTGACGGCCTCACGTACGTTAGCGACGTCGGAGCCACAGCTTCTAGGGCAGAAGTACTCGGCTGGACGGACACCAAGTTTCAGGTCGATAACACTGGAGCTCTCCTGGCGTGGGGCTTGTTTGACTTGCATGGGCTGGCTTTCGGGCGCTCCTGCATTGTTACGGATACAGCACTCTACTCGATCTAGCCTACGGCAGCATTGGGCACGGGTCACGAGGATCGATCTGCAACTCCTTGGCTGCCACCACGCAGACTTTGCAGCATGCAACCACCACCGGGTCCGACCGCGAATACAGTCGCTGCTTGACGCTGCACTTGGTGCAGACTTGCTGCGTGCAAATTCCACACTTTCGATGGGAAGAGCCGACGAGCATCATGGCGGGTTTCTTGTTGCAGATACTGCACGGCTTGCTCGGTAGCCTCTGCAGAGAGGCCTCGTCAAACGATCGCGAGGTGGCTCTGCCCCGGGTCGTCACGCCCTTCGTACTGCGAAAGTTGAACGCTTTCGAGTACCGAGACCTTGAGCTCGTCAGCTGTTCCTCCACCTCCGAGCACGACGTGAGCTCTGTGGGGTCTCGAGATTTCCGCAACTTTTGCTGCTGTAGAGCGAGGTGCGTCAACCTCTTAGCCGCAGCGCTCGACGTGGCGTCGGCGGTTGAAAGCAGCAGCTCGGCCGCTGAATCGTACGCTATAAACGCAGGAAGAGCTCCACCCACTTGCACGGTGGCTTTGCCGTACACGCTCACAGCACGCGAGGTTTTGGATTGGCGGTAGATGCAGCACAGCGTGACGTTGGCTCGCACCACGCCGCTGTCGGCGGGGAGAGGCGAGCACTCGGGGATATCGACGCTGCGGATGAGGTAGTAGCCGTACCGTTCGCCGCGTGAATCGTTGCCGAAGCCTATCGACTGAACAAAACACACGTCTCGGTTGCTCACGACTCGAGAGTCTCCGAACGTCTCTGTGAGGAGATACTTCAACGACAGCAGGCGGTACGGGTCCTGGTCGGAGCCGCGGTCCAGCACCGCCAGCACGTCGCAGTCGAGCGGTTTTCGGTTCATAAAGGTCGTCGTCGCACTCAGCTCGCTGCGGTCCTTGGAGTGCGAGCCGTAGAGTACGTCCTCCACGGTGCCTTCAACGGAGCCGACGCAGATCACCATCGGGTACCGTTTTGCCGTCCGACTCTGATCCGGTTGACTGCCGTCGCGGGTCTTGTTCTTGTAGACGCGCAGGTTGTTCTGGCGCTTCATTAGCTTCCAGATGTGATCGTCTTGCTCGGGTCTCCCCATGCGGTTGTACTCGGACTCAAGCGCTAGCGTGCGGGACACGATGCTGTGGGCCAAGTGGCGGAACCCTTCGACATTGCCGAGCTCGGTCGCCTGCGGTGCGGACTGAGTGGACGACATTGCAGCCTTTCCTCTCTGCGAGACTGGCGAATTCGTGCTGAGTAGCGTGAACTTGTGTTTGAGCTCGGACTCCTGCGGAGCGGTGGCGCGTCTTGGCGGGGTTGGTTCTCCTGTATTTTTCTCGGACGTAGACTCCGGCACTGTCGCTCGTCGGACCGGTTCTGCCATGCTTTCCTTGGGCTTTGATATTGCGTCGGCAAGTGTCGTAGTGCAGCAACGCACAGCAACCAAGGTCCGGCGTTGGCGTCCCGGACATCGGAGTGGCTAGGTGTCCGTGGGGGTCGGCTGTTGGATATCTCGGAGCTGTTGACCAAGGAGGAGACACCGAAGGCGACGTTCGCGAGCCATACGTGGTTGGCATCATCCGAGCAGAGTCAAACGTTCCTGGCTCGCAGCAGTGCCGGTCAGAGGTCGGACGCGCGCTGCTTGCAAGTCAGGCAGCGGCCGCGCGACGTGCAAATCATTTCACCACTGTGAGTCAGATGTCGATGTCGAAGAAGTACCTTGGCTCCTTGGATTCGTGCCGTGAGCCCCTTCCGTGTGCCGCCAAGGGCAGGAGAGAGCTCGTGTGAAATCAAAGGAGATCCGTCACGATGGGGGCTTTCGGCCGGTGAGCGGAGCGTCACCGAGCGACGCAGCTTCAGGACCGTCGCCAGCTGCCGCACACGAATGGCAGTGGCGCTACGTCACGATGGTCGCCTTGCGTTCGTGCCGCAGTCGCCTACGATGACGACCGACAGCACTCGCGCGGTAGAGGGCTGATAGCACGGGCGTCCTGTACATGGTCGCGATCGAGGCTTTGGCTGTTGATCAGCTCGATACCAAGCAGCAGTCGACCTCGATCCCGTTGACCGGGGTTGGCAATGTGTCTGTGCGTTGAAGCCAGCAAGCAAGGCTGGTGCCAGTCGACACCTCTACAGCTCCATCGGCTGCTGATCACAACGTGCACCGGTCCACCACGGCGAGGAATCTGTCTGGTGATTCAACCAGCAACTGGATGTCCTGCAGTAGTTGGACAAATCATGAGAGCGGCGGACACCACCTCCTGTAAAAGTTAGCAGGGTTGGTCAGCAGCTCTGCGTTGGAGCAGTTGTGCTGGTGGTCTGCATCGGAGCGCGAGCGTGACTCGGTCCCGACAGACCATCAGTTCCGGTAGACCTTAAAGTCGAATGGGATTCGAACGGATACAGTAGCAGACTAGTAGCAGTCGATGAATGACCAACTTGCACTGAGCACGTGGACGTTGAGCTTTGCTGCATGGTCTCCGATAGCGGGGGCCTGCGACTGACGAACAGCTGGAGTCTAGCGTGGCTCTCAGTCGTAAAGAAACGAAAGCGCGGCCTGCAAGCACCTGCAGAACTACATCTCATTGATCAACCAGGCAAAACAGGATCCCTTGCGGATATCGTGATGGCAAGCGATGTCCCACCAGGCTCTGCATCGGCTCCTTCACCACCGACGCCGCCTTCAGCACCAGCTCTGACAAGCATCAGCTTGGAGAGAGCTAATACTTTTGGCCGTCCCACAGCACATTTAACGCGCTTTGCACAGTTGGGAAGTCCTGCACGCGCTCATGGCTGTCTTTCGCCGCCTGCCTGCACATCGTGGCGCCCTAGGACTCGCCCCCTATCTGCCACTCGCCAACTTCCCGCTGACGTCGACGTGCTCTCTCGAGAGAGTTTGCCAATAGAGCAACCAGTCCTGTCGATCGCGACAACTGCGACCACAGAGCCGCAACGAATGCAAACAGGGGTTCCCGACCAAGTTCCGAGCGGAGCAGCGCGTCCGCCGTCATGCAGTCGTTCCACTCCGAGTCGGGGGCCTCGCACACGTCCAGCACCAAGTTCCCGCTGGCTAAAGACCATTTCGGCGACGTGAACGTCTCCTTTGAGCAGACGGAGGAGTACCGAGCGTTGGTGCGGCGGCGGATGGACGTTCTGCTCGTGGAGGAAGAACGACAGGCCTCGCGGCAAGCAGGACACCAGCCGAGACTCGACCCCAATGACTGGAAGTTCGTGCGGTCTCAAGACGACCTCCGCATGTACAGAAGACGGCGCCGCAGTCGATCGCAGCACAAGGTGGCGGACGACAGAGGCGTCCCAGTGGTGGCGCAGTCGGTTGAGCCCAAGGTCGTTGCGCTGGGTCGGATCCCCGGCTCGATTGAGGACCTGCTGTACGGCTCCTTCAGCACCACGCAAGAGGAACTACAGACCACGATGGCGTTCATGCACCGACCCACAGACTGCGCCTTGCTTCGTGTATTGGAGCTAGACGCGCCCGACGACCCGCTGCACTACCTCGGTCTCAAGTGGATGCTCAACAAGATGCCGCTCAAGGCCATCGTCACCCCTCGAGACGTGTGCTACCTCGACGCCATGGGCGTGGAGACTGATGAGCACGGGCGAAAGTACGGGTACATTGTGTTGGAGTCGGTGGAGCTGCCCGAGTGCCCCGCGTTCGAACGCAAGCGGAGCGATGTGATCCGCGGCGACCTCTACTTCGCCGGCATCTTCCGCGAGACGACGCCCGGCTTCGTGAACGTTATGGTCCGCGGCAGATTCAACTTGTCGGGGACTTGCCCCGGCACGCGGCGTCGGTCGTAGCGATGTCGTTCATTAGCGAGATGCTGCAGGGCGTCAGCTGCGCCGAGGCCAAGAAGCTCACGTTGCTAGCCCGCCACAACGCCGTCTCGGGCTACAACTGCGACGCGATCAACCAAGATGAGGACTTTGCCAAGGACGCCGTGTGCTCGGTCTGCATCAAGCGGAACCGCAGCAGACTGTTTTCGACGGTGCGGCTGCGGGCCTGCAAGGTCTGTGGCGTTGCGATCTGCTCCAAGTGCAGCGCCAAGAACAAGCGCTTGTTCCTCGGGTCCGATCGTCCGTGCGCGTTCGCCGTGTGCTGCCCGAACTGCGTATCCGAGGCACAGCAGATGACAAATATGCAGCCGTGCCAGCCAGAGTATAGTGTCGTGGCTGATTTCTACCTGCATGGACCTGCTCTGGAGTCGTATTCGGGCGCCTTGGAGGCGGCGCTGGCGCAGCACGAAGTCATGAGCACGTTGAGCGTCTCGGAGGTGGACGAGAGCGAGTGGTGGGGCGGCGACAGCGCCGAGACCATCTCGATCCCGGAGATGCTGCGAGAGAAGTCGTCGACCGAAAGACCCACCGCCGACACGATCGACGAGAGCTTTGTGGGCCGCGACTTCATGGACGGCTACGCCCAGACGCTCACGCTCAGCGATCTCCAGGCGGTGGAGACGAGTGGCTTCAGCTCGAGCGCAGAAGAGGAAGACGATTTCAGCCTGGAAGTGGACAAGGTCGAGCCCTGGCGAGAAATCCCGTACCGGGAAGAGATCGAGGTGAGCGTGACCTCGGCGTCGGACGCCCTGGCCGCGCTGCTGAAGAAAGCGGCGGTGATCGGCGACCAAGTGCAGCAGACCGACTCGGCCATGCGCGAGATGCAGCGGGTGCAGTCTCGCCGCCTCCAGCAGTCGTAGCGGAGCCTGTGCCTTTCGAGATAACCAAAATGTGACGTGCGATGAGTTCAACATGCTCGCTTCCCCACCGTTTTGACCATCCATTGACGACGGTGCCCGCTGCACCTCTCTTGACGGTGATTGCCAGCGCAGATCGCCATGGGAATCAACCGGGGAATTCAGCACAGCCACACGTTCTCGCGTCATCGCGGTCGCAGCAGAAAAACTGCCTGGCGACATTGGCGCGGTGGTCACCTCGCGGCCTCGCTTCATTTCGCAACGGTCACCATCGTCGAGAGCGATGTCGCTGCCAGAGGAGGGACCGGAGAAGCTGCGCTTCCCGCTTCCGAAAAACTACTTCGGTAGGGTCGACGTCTCTGCGGCGCAGAAGCTTGAGTTCCAGGACATCGTGCGCGGACGGATCGACGCCGTTCGCGGCGACGAGCGGATCTACGGTCAGCGGAAGGCCCGCAAATTGCCGTGTCTTCCCCGGCAGATTGGAAATATGTGCGGTCGTTCCAGGACTTGAAAGTGTATCGGCGACGGCGACGGGGGCGGTCGTTGGACGAGGTCGCGGCGGAGGAAGACTTCCCAGAAGCAGTGCGGGCGGTGGCGGGCGGACAGCCGAGCATCGTGGCCACGGGGAGCATTGCCGGCACCGTGGAGAACTTGCTGTATGGACTGGCAAACACCAACTACGAGGAGTTGCGGACAACGACGTCGTTCCAAGACCCGGGCACGGACTCAGCCTTGTTGCGAACGTTTGAGCTGGCGACGCCCCAGGACCCGATGCACTACTTCGGTCTCAAGTGGCTGTACAACGGCTCGGCCCCGATCATCGTTCCTAGAGATCTGTGCTACCTGGAGGCCATGGGGGTCGCGCTCGATGAGAACGACGAAAAGTACGGCTACCTCGTCTTGCATTCGGTCGAGATCCCAGAGTGCCCTCCTTTCGAAGATTCCGTGGCTAGTGTCGTGCGTGGGAAATGCTTCTTCTCGTGTCTCTTTCGAGACGTTGCCCCGGGTATCGTCGACGTCGTGATTCGAGGCATCTTCGACACCGCCGGCGCACTGAGTCGCTTCGCGACGCCCTACACGAACTTGATGCCGTACGCGACCTCGGCTTTCGTGGGAGGGATTATCAAGGCGTTGGAATGCGCCGACACCAAGAAACTCACACTGCTGGCGCGATACAACTCCACCACGGGTCGAAATCGAGACGCACTCAACGTCGACGAAGACAACCCACGACACGGCGTGTGCGCAGTTTGCATTCGAAGTGTCGGGACCTGGGTGTTTTCGTGCGGTCGACTACGGTGGTGTCGTATCTGCGGCATCGCCGTGTGCTCCAACTGCAACGTCAGGAACAAGTACGTCTTCCTCGGGTATGCGCGACCGTGCTCTCCTTGTATCTGCTGCCCAAATTGCGCCCAAGAAGCGCGGCAAATGACCGGCATGCGGCCGTGCGATCCAGCGTACGCCGTCGTGGCCGACTATTTCCTCGACGCCAAGTGGGCGTCGACTCTGGCGGCTGACGATGTCAAACGCGTCAGCCCCGCAGCCGAATGGCCCACGGACATTGTCCCCGTGGCGACGCGGAAGGACTCGGGCGCACCATTCAAGGACTGGAAGGCGGATCGCTACGTCGGTCCGTTGCCTATGCTGTCCGAGGCCGAAAAACTCAATTCATCCCAGCACCGGACGACACACTCGTCCTCCGACGAATTCGACGACAACGTCGTGGAGCTGAGCGACTCGGACACGGAGAAGTTTCGCTTCAGCTCGAGCTCGGACGAGGTCAACCGCTTCTACATCTTCTACAGCCCGACGGCACAGGGTCCTTCGTCCAGTGTTGCTGACGTCGAGCACCCGTCGGATCTCTCGGCCCTCTCCATCTCGGCACCATATAGCTGAGCTGTTATCTATAAGCCCCTTGAGTCATGAGCAACAAGTTAAATGTCTCGTGCTGTACGCACGGTAGGAAAAGGACCTGCCGTCATGTTGCCGGGTGAGCGAAAAAGAAATGCTGAGGGTGCTGCACGACTTGACGCCGTTCATGAAGATGTAATGGCAATCGACTATCACATTATCCGATCGCACCAGCGTCGATCGCTTCAAGCGGGCACAATCGTTCCTGCGGTGCATTGCGTCCTCGTCAGTCATTCTTGAACTGCCGCGGTATCGATCTCAAGGCGATGGAGGAAGCATGGTCGGGTGTGCGGCTGTCAATGGCCTACTCGAAGCTGACGCTCCCGTTGCCCAAGGGCTACTTTGCAGACGTCTTGGTCTCCAGCGAACAGGTTCACGAGTACCGTGAACTTGTGCGTCAACGACTCCATGCCGTGCTGGCGGACGAGAAATGCTGCAAGCAGAGACACACGAACGGACTGCCACCGCTGGACCCGTGGAACTGGAGGTGCGTGCAATCGCTGGACGGGCTGCAAGTATTCAGCCGTCGTCGGCGAGGGCGGTCAACGGCTGAGCTGGCATCTGAGGAAGACATCCCGCAGGCCATGAGGGCCGTCTCGAACGGACAGCCAAGCATCATGACGGTCGGAAGTATTGCGGCACCATCGAAGATGTCTTGTACGGCTTTGCCGGCACTACGGACGAGGAGATTCGCACCAGCATGTCGTTTTTGGCACGGAAGACGGATGCAACCATTTTGAGCAACATCGAGCTGGCCACGGAGGAGGATCCCTTGCACTATCTCGGACTCAAGTGGCTATACTGCTCAAAAGCAATGTGCGCCCCACGGGACCTGTGCTGTCTCCAAGCCACGGGCGTTCAAATCGACTGCTCTGGCAAGAAATACGGCTATCTGATGCTACACTCGGTGGACCTTCCGGAGTGTCCACCCTTTGATCGAAAGAGCCACATCGTGCGCGGCAGATTATTTTTCACGTGCATTCTTCGTGAAACCACACCGGGGTTCGTGGATGTGCTAGCACGTGGCATTTTCGACATGTCGAGCGATGGACGTCGTGCTACAATGTCCAGCCTGAAACGGACTCCTTGTATTGCGGCTTTCATGGGAGCTTTGCGAAAGCTCGTCGACTGTGCAGATGCAAAGAAGCTCACTCTGTTGGCTCGACGTACTGTCGCTAGGGTGGACGTTGGTGAATCGTTTCGCCGGCTCCCACCGCCACCAAAGAAGGCGGTCTGTGTGGTCTGCATCAAGCGCGATGGAAGTGACCTTTTCCACAGCGTTCACCTTCGGGTTTGTCGGATCTGCGGCATGCCTATCTGCTCCAAGTGCAGCCTCGACAATAAACGGGTGTTTCTGGGGTGTCGTCGACCATGGGCCGTGGTGCCGTGCTGTCCAGCATGTGCTCTCGAGGCTCATCGCATGACGAGTGTACATCCCTCTGAGCCAGAGTTCGCAGTGGTGTCTGACTATTTCCAACCAAAGAACTCGGGTGTGTCAGCTGCAACGAGAAGCACGTCCACCTTCACCCTGCCGTCATTTCTTAATGGCTGTCCAGGCCATTTGGTCCCAAACACGGTTGCTGGAAAAGATCACCCCGGCGTGGAATCGACCATCGGTTTATCCGCTACAGAGGGGAAGATTGTTCGCGAAAGTGACTTGTTCTCGGATGTGAGCGACTTGGGTATGAGTCCTAGTGACGTCGGCATTGAAGACTCCAGCCATGGGGAAGCTCGAGTCATGGACACAACTTTTGACACAGAAGCAGGTTCTGAGCCGCTTCCTGCCGTGGTGGAAGAGCTGTTGAACACTACCACTGATAACCACCGAGAACAAAACGAACTCTCCGAACTCTATCTGCAGGAGCCCATTGATACTTCTGCCACGCAGTCTCGAACCACCATCGGCGATTTCAGACAAGACGTTGGCAACACCATGACTAATTGCGAAAAACTCATGACGACAGCCAGTGCGCGGGGGCGGAACAAAAGTGACGGCGCTGGCATACCGTTGCCGCAGTGCAAAGAGTTTGCGGCAAAATTGCAAGAGCTGCAGTCCACAGCTGACAGAATCTACGGTGAAGTCGTCACACAGCGAAAGGAAAGCCAATAACCAGCCCATGCTTGCTAGAAAAGTCGAAGTAACTTGCTGCGATAGTCTCATTTTCTCTGGAATGGAATAAACCATTTCACATGGCGCAGTGCTTCAAATGGTTTAAAAACGAAACAAAGCGTGCTGTGAGCTTCCAGTAATGAGCTCCGTATCGGGACGCAGCTGCAGCTTGTTCACATCGCAATGACGATAACTCGCATCGATAACCGGCGGTCTCATGTGGGTTGGTTATCCACAGTCGATCTTAGTTACGTCTTCTCTCGCCAATGCCACCGAGATCGCCGAGGCCAAGCGTTTGACACTGCTAGCTCTTCAATTGTCAGAGAACGCCCTAAGTGCCACCTTCTCCAAACTGGAGGCATCCCAACTGTCCGAGGACTCCCGTGTCACTGAACCGACGATGGCATCTCCCATTTCGCCGACGAATTCGGTCACTGGGCTGCGAGAATCCTTCCGACAGAAAGTGGCGCGCGACCCGTGTCACGTGTGCGGCAGAAAGCCCCGACTGACGAAATTGGTACGAGCTGCGTATCGAACGTGCGGAGTTTGCAACCAGCGTGTGTGCCACAAATGCCAGGTGAAGCGGAAGGTGTTTGCTCGAGCAAAACCCGTGACTATATCTTGCTGCAAGGTCTGCATCATCGCGTCCAAACGGATCACTGTAGACCCTCGAGATCCGTGCCCCACGTTGCCTTGACAATAGAGTTCCCATCTTTTCCTCCTAGTCGAACTGAAACATGCTGAAATACCTGGACGCTTTAGCTGGTCCGATCCCTCGCATGCTCGCCATTTCTTCTTCAGACGCTGGCTCCGCTTTGAGGATATCCTAATCACGCATTCGTTACGTAAGTAAATTGAAGCAAAGACAAATAGGAGGCAGCAGTTCCCACCCGAATGAGTCGTCGAGATAGAGCCTCTCGCTTCGGAAGACCCAGTCGCTTGGACTCTGTCAGGATCTTCTGGTACTGGAACTCAATCGCAAACCTCGGTATGACATCCTCGTCTTCCTTTTTCACCGCCATCGTTTTCAGATCGTTCTCATGTTCTTCATTACTCCACTGCTCAGCAGAATCTTCCAGCGGACTGTTGCAGTTGCAATTCTTGGCACAGTGAGCAGTGTCGAAACGAAAGCCAAAGTGTGCGTATAAGAGCTCTTTCCGGCAGCCTGCACTCATCTCGCAGAAAGCCACGACATCCCCAGTTCTGCCCGGGAGCTGCCATTGGAGTAGGCGGCAGTGGTTGTCCCATCCAAATCGAGTCTCTCTGTTGTGAGCGCATCCGCTCGAGTCTTGTCGGCTGCCGAGTACAGCAAAACACACACCGACGGCTGTCCGTCCCGACCACTTCGCCCGATTTGCTGCGAGTACGCTGACAACGACAGCGGCATCGAGTGGTGCACCACGAAGCGCACGTCCGAGCGGTCGATCCCCATCCCGAACGCGCTGGTCGCGCAGATAATGGACAGCTGGCCCATCATCCACTGCTTGCGCACGAACTCGCGGCGTTTGCGAGGCAGCCCGCCGTGATACACTCCTGCGTGGCATCCTTCTCGAACGAGTGCCAGACACGTGTCCTCCGCCTCCTTCCTCGTCATGCAGTACACGATCGTCGTCTCCTTCTGCACTCGGCCAGCGATCCATTTGGCAGCGAGTCTCGGCTTGCGGACGACCTCCACCCTCAAGTTGCTTCGGTCCGTCACGTGCTGCACCAGCGCCATCTGATCATGTCGACTCGCCATCTCAATCCCCACACACTCGCGCTCTTCCTCACTGATAGGAATCGTCGACAGCAACTTGAGCTGGAAAAGTTCCGCCAAGCGAGCGATGTCTTCGTCCGATACGGAGGCTGTAGCGAGAGTGATGGGGACGTCTCGGAAGTGGCGGGTCTTCCACCGACTTAGCTCCAGATACGACGGACGAAAAGAGTTGCCCCACTCCAGCACGCAGTGAGCTTCGTCCAGCACGACGCGAGCCAGTCGATCCGCTCGCTCTGCGTCTCTCAGCCAGTTTTGCATCTCCCCGTTCAGGAGCAGGAACTCTGGGGTCGTGTATACGAGTCTCTGGCCTGCCAGCAGTTGACTCAACGGCGCCGATTTCTTGCGGTCTTCGCTGGTCACTTGGACGGCTCGAACTCCCTTGCGCTTCAGCGCCGCCACTTGATCCTACCCATACAACCCAATCAGAGTGAGTATGGTCTCTATTAGCAGTTTCTACTTGCTCCTACGTGCATTAGAGCGATCAAAGGCGACACCACGAGGGTCGTTTTGTCTCTTGGGGCGAGTAGAGCTGGCGCTTGGAAGGCCAAACTCTTTCCCGCTCCTGTGGGGAGGTGCAGGAACACAGAGAAGCCCCTGGAAGCCAACGCGACGGCCGTGGACTGCGCCTCTGTCACGTGGAAAGGAGCAGCACCATCCAGCTCTAGGAGTTGGCGGTAGACGGCGTCGAGACGGCGAGCAGGGGCCGACGAGAAGCGCCGGAGAGCAGCAGGAAGGTGACGGCGCAGCATGTCGCTATAAGAACGCTTACAAGTTTCAAGTCAAATCCGAAATGTAGCCATTATCGAAAAGGCAAGTTGCCGTTCTGGTGCCTTTGGCTAGTCCTGCTGCTCGACGGCGCAGGCGGTGCGGGAGGCGTGGTTGCCGCAGACTGCATGCAGCACGATGCTCCAGTTCGGATTGTCCTCGCTCGGTTTGGGGAAATGCTTGTCGACCCACGTGCCGCCGGCCTGGCGCTTGTCGTTCAGCACCAACAGCCCAAATTTGCCCGACAGGTCTCCCTTCTCGCACGCGCGGGTCCTTGGCGTAGGTCTCGGTGTGCAGTCGTAGCGTTTGCTTCTCGTCTGGCAGATGGGCGAGTTGATGTGTTCCGAGTTCGGACTGCAGGCGAAGAGCGGGTCGTAGTGGTTGCCCGTGTCTGCCAGCGAGCACTGGCCGAACGACGCCGAGCGGAGCGGAGAGCTCCAACGCACGTGGATGTGCCACTCGAATGAGGTCACGGGGGCAGCGCACAGTCGGTCAAGCGACTGGATTGCGGTCTGGTTGAGGCGTGAGAAATCGAGTGCAGCGTGGACCGTGGCGACGGTGGAGTCTTCGCCGGCGTACTTGACATGGATCACCCCTTCGATCCCGGCGGCGTTGGCGGCGTCGAATCGGTAGACGAACACAGGCTGAGCCAACGCAGTAGCGATAGTGCAGATGAAAGTGACAACAGAGATCGCCTTGCTAAACATGACGTAGATCGGGATACTTGAGACGTCGGAAGCAAGTTGGAAAATGAGGAATGCGAAAGCTTGACGATTGTTTGGACGAGGAAACTGCGGGACAAGCACTTGGAAAACTTCGTGACGCACATCAACACTATTCCGTGGAAATCGAATGTCTTTTATTTGACAGCACGAGATGAAGAGCTTGCTTTGGGAATCGCTGGTTTTAGTGGATCAACCTACGCCTTGCAGCCAGGGGCAGCCGTCGATGGGGTTGACTTGGTTCCGACCGCGCAGGAAATACGCGGGGTCTGAGTGCCGCACACCGCATGCAACACAATGTTCCAGGTCGCCGTATTCTCGGACGGCAGAGGGTAGTGCTGGTCGGTCCACTCCGTCGTCACCTTCTTGGCGTCGTTGAGCTTGAAGGCGCCGAATTTTCCAGACAAGTCGCCCTTCTCACACGACAGCGGGTTGGCCGTGTAGTTTGCGGGGGTGCAGGCATAGCTCGCAGTCTTGCCCGCACACTGAGGCGAAGTATTGTACTCGGAGTTGGGGCCGCAGGCGTAGAGCGGGTCGTAGTGGTTGTCCGTGGCGGCCTTGGAGCATTTCGCGTACGAGTCCGACGTCAGGGTCGAGTTCCACTTGGTGTGAATGTGCCACTTGTAGCTCGTGACGTCCTCGGTGCAGTTGCCGTCGAATGCCTTGATTTTGGTCGGGTTGACAGCGGAGAAGTCGAGGGCAGCGGTGATGGTGGCCGTGGAGGAGTCGTCGCCGGCGTACTTGACTTGGATGGAGCCGTCGACCCCACCGGCAGTCGTAGCGTCAAACTTGAAGACGTAGACCGGGTGGGCCAATGCAACGGTGAGACTCGCGAGCAGGGCGGTGGCACGGATGGGGCTCAGCATCTTCCGAGGTGAGAACGTGATAGTAGCTCTTTCGGGTCGGGCGGCTAATTGATGAATGCCGTCGAGAAAGGCATCGAGTGAACCCGCTAGCGCGGTGAGTAACAGCAAACTTCTTCCTGGACGTTAATCGCCTGAAGCCCCACGTTTGCCGAGGTTCAGCTCACGTCTAGATGCTCGTGCGCTGCCCGAATACTATCTGGAGTCTGCACCGACCGCAACCTCGTTGGTGTATTTGTCGCAATGAAATTCATCGCCGCAACTAACGCTCAGCAAGCATATTTGACAAGGTAGGAAATGGAGTTCATTGAGTCGATAACCACAGATAATGGAAAAGTGAGCACGTAGTAAGTAGTAGCCTCAGAGCCGACTAAACTTAAGCCTTGGCATCGCATCCGGGCGAGACAGTGCCCTCGCCAGAGCTACGGTCGTCCTGCTGGTTGGGGTCGCGCTGCTGCGTCGTGTCCTCCTGCTGGGTAGGATTATCGATGCCGTCCGATTTCGACCCCACCGCGCACGAAATCCGAGGTGCCTCCTTGCCGCAAACAGCGTGAAGCACGATGCTCCAAGAATCCTTGTTTTCGGAAGGCAGCGGGTAGTGCTCGTCCGTCCACTCCTCGGACACGGTGTAGCCCTCGCCAAGTTTGAAGGCGCCGAACTTGCCCGACAGATCACCTTTCTCGCAGACCAGCGGGTCGCTCGTGTAGTTCGTCGGACTGCAGGCGTAGCTCTTGGACTTGGCCTTGCACTCGGGCTCGGCAATGTACTCGGAGGCCGACCCACAAGCCTTCAACGGGTCGTAGTGGTTGTCGGTCGCAGCCTTGGAGCACTGTTTGTACGAGTCTGACGACTGCGTGGAGCTCCACTTGGTGTGGATGTGCCACTTCCAACTCGTGACGTCTTCGGTGCAGTTGCCGTCGAAAGCTTTGATCTCGTCCTGGTCGACGCCCGAGAAATCGAGCGAGGCGGTGATGGTGGCCGTGGACGAGTCTTCGCCGGCGTACTTGACTTGAATCGAACCGTCGACACCGCCAGCAGTGGCTGCGTCGAACTTGTACACGTAGGTTGGCTGGGCAGCAACGACAGCGACGGCTGCTGCGAGGCCACTGAGACGAATCAGATTCAGCATTGGGGCGTCGAAAACCTTTTGCGTAGCTGGCGGCGAATTGGAAACTAATCGGTGAACGAGTGGAGGGACCTATTGGTAGCGGCACGCGCTTTGAGAAGCTGGTGCGAGGATCTGCGGCGGCCAAACGAGACAAATGCCATCTGGATCTCTTCTCGTTTAACTTTTCACTTTAATCCGTGACATGGATAGCTCCCCTGTGGCTCACGTGTGCCTCAAGTCTTCTCTTCCAGCAGCTTCTTCAATGCTCGCTGCAGTAGAGTCTCTGCTTTTGCCGATCTCCGGTCGCATCCGCGATCAACGAAAATAATCAGGTGTTCCGGCGATCCGGTTGCCTACCATTTGTGCGTCTCGATTTGGTGCTTCAGATAGGCTCCGTTGCGCTGCGTCGCGTCGTAAGTGCTCTCCGCCTTGGCGCTAAGCTCCATCATCTGCGCCATGAGGTTTGAGCGAGTGTTGTAAGTTATGGGCGTCGAATAGCCTCGCCGCAGTCCGCTCTCAGAATGTGCGAACGTCTTCTTCGTAGCAATCACCATTGTCGAGCTAGAGGCGCTGTAGGAGTTGCTGTATGGGCTGGCAAGCGCCACTTCACCTCGTGCGATTGTAGTTCCGCCGACCTGTCGTCGACCTTGCCTCGGCAGCAGCTCTCGGTCTGCTCGATACACAACCATCGCTCTCTCACGACTTGAAGGCGGGAAGTTGCCTCTGGATTGCTCTAGCTCGTGCTGGTGGTCATGCTGTTTACTTGCATCTCTTTTCTGGTGGTGATGTTCATGGCGACGCTGGTTAGGATGAGGATGTTCGCGCTGCTGGTCTTGTTGATACAGTTTGCTCGGGTTTGGAGGCGCGAGGTAAATCCCCTTGCGGCGTCTTCTACAGCAGTTTGAATCATCCGAGGATGTGCTTGAATTGCTTGTGCTTGTGCCACTACGCCCATGTGCCTTGGGGATCGAGATCGCAAGAGGTGGTGTTGTCGCGGGTGGCAATTCGTGGCGAGATTGCCCTGAAATTTGGCGTCGTTGAGTCTGCTCTTCCAAACGTCCTAGCATTTGCGAACATAGCAGCCTTTTTGTTTCAGGTCGCTGCCTTTCTTGCAGTCGGTCTTCTTCGTCGGTAAACGTATATACAAGGCCTGGACCGCTTTCCGTGGATGCTGCTGAAGACTCGGAGTGGCTGCCCGTTGAGGAAGCTCTGCTGCTTGACGACCCGGAATATCGTCGTCCACTCATGCTACCGCTTCCAACGCTGACTGCTTTGTCGCCGTCCTGGTTTCTGATAACTTGTTGTGACACCGACATGTGCATCGGTGGTGGCGCGTAGCCGGCGCTTGCAACAAGCACACACGTTTTGCACGTCTGAGCTTTTGAAACTTGCCTAGCAGTCCGTTCGTAGTTGCGTCACGAGCAAACAGCTTCTTGTCGTTGCGGCACTTGGTGCAGACGAATTGGCCGCAGACATCGCATTCTGCAAGCGCAGAAGTGCTGAAGAATCGCTTCGTGCGATGGCACAAGTAGCACTCCGAGTTGCGGTGGTGCGATGTCTGCAAGACCTCAATACTTTCTCGTCGACGACGGACCATCAGCGTAAGGCGACGAACCTCCGCACACTGCTGGAGTTTTGAAATGCTGAAGAGATCGCCACCATTTCCCCGTTGCTCAATGCCCCTGCTAGCTCTAAATTCCCCAGCATAAATACCTCCATCATCCGCCCACTCTCCTGGCGAAAAATATACCGCACAGACCGCAACACACGCGACGAATGGCAGGCCCGTAGATCAGGAAAGCCGGGCACTTCCACGGAATGCTCAATGTGAAACCCCAGACGCTCGCCATTGCTCGACGTCGTATATCCCGTGGATTCGAGGTACTCAAAGTCTCGATGGGGAACGATCTTGGCCGCAGACGCTGCACTCTTCTTCACCACGTACTTGTAACCAAGAAACCGGCACGAGTTTTCTTCTTCGACATCCTTCTCAACAGCGTGCAGCACTCCGCAGTCGGCGATGTCGTCGTACATGAAACTGGAGAATAGTGCCAGACCTTCTTGGGTGTGGGCTCCACCGAGGGCATACATGATGTTCTCGACTTTTCCAGCCGCCTTCCCTGCCACCAACACCGCCGACGGGGTGAGTGCGGCAAATGCCGAGTTGTGGCCTGTAGCGCTAGCAATGGACTTGTCCTGCAGCACAAATGCGAGGTTAGTGCTGGTGTCACCCGGCTCGCGCTCGCTGTACACCGTCACGTGGTCGTCATGTTGGCCGTTCATCGCCGCCTGCGTCCTCGACAGAGCTCGCCACCGGTTCTCATCCACAGGCCCATTCTGCTTTTCAAACTCGCGGACCGTGTGCTTCAGCATCCGCTTCATCAAGCGCTTGGCGTCTTTATGCGATCCGGACCACGCTGGTAGCATCTTTCTCGGCAATGGGAAGTCTGTTGGCGCCATCGTGTCCTCCCGACTTCCAATCGAGCAGTGACGGATGACGGCCGCACGCCGCAGGGGTCAAGGAAAACGTTTTGTCGAAAGAAACTGCGAGATGGAAAAGACCACGCGAGGGCCCTGTTGAAGGAGGCGTTTTCGTCGAGATCAATGGCGACGGTGTAATGCGAGTGAGACCATTGCGGTCGCCGCTGGCAGTGGTGGTCAAGTGGTACGCTGGAAAATCGAGTCCGGGCTCATGCTGAAAGCGGTCGTCGACTTGAGCCCTCTGCGCCACTCGAACGTGGTGTTGCACGACACGCAGCATGTAGAGACCGAGGGCTGGTGGACTGTCGACTCTGTGTCTGGAGATCGAGGTGGTGGATGAAATGCTGGCGCCAGGGTAGTCGCCGGCGGTAACTACCGATACATAGATCTGGAAAGCATCAAGAGTGAAGTCTGGTCACTCGTGAGAAAGCGAAAAATTGCCTACAGATGTGGTTGTGCCCGTTGTGCTTAGCTGTGACGTTACCGTGAGGTAACCTCGGCGTTATCGTCGAAGCAACATTTGCCTGGCCAACTTCAGCAAGATCAACACGGTCAGCAAGAAGAATCGCTTCATTCATCAAGTTATGTTGGGCGGAATCGATGTGCCCGCAGAGGACCGTGCCTTGGAGGCGGTGGCGGCTTGGTCTTGGGCCTCCGCAGCGGCTTGCGTTCCTTGATCGAGAGCGAGTCTTCCCTCGGAGTCAATCGGATCTGTTCCGTGCCTCGTGGAGTCGCTATCCACGTCTGTCGAGGGGTGACCCTATCCGGACTCCACACTTGCGTCTTTGGGGTTGATGGGGACAGCATGTCATCGTCCCAGCACCGCCGCCTGCTACCGGCGGTCGGACTGTAGAGCTGTACGTTGAGAGCTCGGCTGCTGCCTCCTCGGCGTTTGGTCCGACGGACGCTGTAGTCTTTGCTGTGACCTCGTCGGAGTTGAGAGGTAGTTCTGCGCCGCATGTCGAAGATGCTCGTGTTCGCCTCCATGATGCAGCTCGTACAGACCGGGACCATGATGAGTTGCCCAAGCAGACCGTCGTTGCTCTTAACAAAGACCTGCTTGAAGGCTCGGCATCGAGGGCAAGCGACTCGCCCGCACACCAAACATTCGACGAGCGTGCAGGACCCGATGCCGCTGTCCTTGGCCACCCGCTCGCAAATGCTGCAAGCTTTAGGCGTGGAGGGAGCCGAGTCGTCCGATTCTTGGGGGCTGCTTCCAAAGTGACGACGATGGCGTTTGAGCAGTAAATGCGAGCGCGCCATCTGTGTGAGTCGCTTGGTCTCGGAGCAGTCGAGAACTCTCGTCATGTTGAACACAGTCTCTGCTGCGTAGTACTGGGCGACGGGCTTAATGACCAGCCCCTGATGTCGATGTTCCCCAGCATGAAGACCTCGACCATATTTTCCTCTCGCTGTCGGTACAAGTACCGCATCGACATCACCGCTGGGATCGAGTTGCGAGAGCGGAGGTCTGGGAATCCCGGCAAGTTCACCGAGTGCATGATGTGGTAGCCGATCTTCTCCCCGGTTCGAGTGCGCGTGAATCCACTGTCTTCCAGGTACACGCAGTGTCTCCGCTTGAGGAGTCTTGGATCTCCGACCGCTTGACTCACGTAGTACTTGAAACCGAGGAAGTGGAAAGGATCTTCGCGCGTTGGGGACTCCATGGTGTGCAGCATGCCGCAGTCGGACGATGCGCCGTGGAGATATCGAACCACGAGTGCGAGCTCTTCTTGTGTCTTTGTGACTAGTGTGGTCAACGCGTTCTCAATGTGACCGTGGTGAAGCCCCGTCAGCAGCATCGTCGCCGGAGTTAGTGCCGCCGGTGTCAAGGAGAAAAGCGGTGACGAGGCCGCACAACGGTGCAGCGAGTCGCCCAGCGCTTCGCTGGTTTGGCCAGCTTGTCTCTCTCTGTAGAGAGTCATTTCATCGCGGGTGGCCTGCGTCTTCCACTGCTTGGGATCGACGTCGTCCAGTCCGTCGTACGCAAAGTGCTCGAACTCGTTCACGGTGTGTGCTAGTAGTCGGGAAGTGAACTCTTTGCAGGCCGCATGTTCGCGGCTCGTCACGGATACGTCCGGGAGCAGCTCTCGGGGCAACGGAAAGTCTCGAGACATTGTCGGTGGGGAATATACTTGACGGCGTCTGCTAGACACCGATCAAGTTTCGGAATGCGTGACTTGAACGATCTTGCCAACACACGCTCGAGTCTCGAACAGTGGCAGACAACTGGCTGATCGGAACAGGCTTGCCGCAAGCCCTGCTCGGGTGAGCTCACAGTCAAGCGAGGTAGAAGCTCAGAGCAATCCAGCTCTTTCACGAATGTGTGGCCGAACAATGTTCGGCGAACCTGTCGAGACCAGATGAACATCCGGGCTTTGGCTCCTGTTGTTGTTGGAGATCGGAGACCAGGTCCATGGCAAATCTCGGGAAGCAGTTTCTTTGCGGACGACTGGCCGAGTCATTGGCGATGCGTGTGCCGCGAGCTTCGAGCCGGGGAACTTATCCACATCAAGATTTGCCACTGTAAACTGCGGGGCTCGCGAGGATCGCCGACTTCGGTTTCCATTCGCGCCGGTGTCTGCTTCCCCAGCGTGGAGGCCTGACGCTTGACGCGTGTACTAAAACGCAAGCGCCTTCGGCTCCTCGCCGTTGTTTGAATGCACGCAGCAAGTTCAATTTTACTACTGTCTCACGACGTTCAGCCTTGCTGCATTTCAACACACACTTCACATTGCTACTCGAGTTGGCTTGCCGTCTTGGGTCCGACCATTGACGATGCGCCTTCGCCCACTCACCTCCGGCCATACCATCGCTCAGTCTGCCGACCCGAATACGTGACCGAGGTGTCGGGCGTCGTTGGCTCCTTCGCGTTTGGGAAGAAGCGTCCACTGTCCATCGATCCAGGGTCGTCGTCACAGATCCTGCTGCCGGGGCCTCTGCTACGGCCTCTACTACTCGAGTCCGAGAAACTCAACGACTCCTCTGGGTCAACTCGATCCGAGAGCTGCATCGGCTGGAAAGCCATCTCCTCACCAGAGCTGCTCTTCTGCTGCTGTCGAAGCTGGTGCTCGTAGTAGCTGATGTTGGCGGTCATGATGCAAATGCTGCACACCGGCACCTTCACCAGCTTGCCCAGCAGTCCGTCGTTGCTGCTCACAAAGATCTGCTTGCTTGCTCGGCAGCGGGAACACGCCGAGCGTCCGCAAGCAAAGCACGGTGACACCTTCGAGGACCGGAAGACGCTCCTGCGCTCAGTTTGGCACACCGAGCAGCCCATGTCGTCTCCGAAAGACTCCTGCCGTGTGGTGCGTCGCCCTCGCTGAATGTCGTTCTTCCGGCGTTGGTGCTCACACGCCATCTGCGTGAGCCGCTTGGTCTCGGAGCAGTCGAGGATGCGTGTCATGCCGAACGTCATGTCTTCCACCGCCATCTGAGCGATCGGTCGAAACATGTAGCCGCCGACGTCGATGCATCCGAGCATGAAGATCTCCACGAGGCCGTCCGCCTTCTGGCGGTAGATGTAGCGCATCGACGTCATGGTGCGAACGGAGTTGCGGCTGCTGAGGTCTGGAAATTGAGGCAACGCCACCGACTGCATGATGTGGTAGCCCAGCACCTCGCCGGTCCGTGAACGGATCAGCCCCGTGTACTCAAGATACACGCCGTGGCGCCGTTTGATGAACCGGGCGTCGCCGCCGGCGGACTCCGTGACGAAGAACTTGTAGCCGAGGAAGTGGAAAGGCTTGTTGGGACTCGGTCCTTCCATCGTATGCAGCACGGCGCAGTCCGCCACATCCCCGTGCAGAAACTTGACCACCAACGCGAGCTCGTCCTGACTCAGCGTGACGAGCGTGCTCATGGCGTTCTCCACGAAGCCCTGGCGAGTGCCGACTAGCAGCAGCGTCGGCGGGATCAGCGTCGCTGCTGTGGGCGAGAAGATCTCCTGCTTCTCCACTAAGTTGTGCAGCTGGTCGGCCAACACAATCCCCATGGAGCCGCCATCGCGCTCGCGATACAGTGCCATGTCGTTCTTCACGGTCTTTTGCTTCCACCGCCTGCTGCCCACAAGGCCCTTCTCCTCGTAGGCGTAGCGTTCGAACTCGTGCACCGTGTGCGCCAGTAGCTTGGTGGCAAAGTCTTTGCAGTCCTGGTGCTCCTCGGGCGACGCCGTGAAGTTCGGGAGCGTGCCCCTCGGTAGTGGGAAGTCGCGACGCACCATGTTGGTGGTACTGGCAGCAGGTGCAGCCCACTCAATCCTGCTTGTGCGGCAAGAGGTGCGAGTCGATGTGTTGGGGAAACGCCGACTGGACCGCGGTCACCACAGCGGCCACCGCTCGTGACCAGCGTTACGTTCGGCATGCAGCGGACACAGCAGAGGCGCGGCCCAGTGGCGTCATGCGAGGAGTGCTACGGCAACGGTCTCACGTGAAAGGTGAGAGGAATGCTGCAAGTCCCAACGACTGGTGATCACAACGTGTCGTCTTATCACTCGGCATCCGCCATCTGCGAGGTCATGATGGTCGGCTCGAGGATCGTCTGCCAGCAGAGAGCTCGCCGTGCTCCAGTGTCTTTACCAAACGCAGGGGCCTCACTTCGTGATGAAGTTTATCGTCACCGATGGCTCTTGCTTATAATTCACCTGCCGCAAGAAGGAATGTCCCGACAGCGCAGCAGGCCATCAGATCAGTTATCTTTGGACGGTCTCAACAATCGCAAAAGAGTCGGTTGCGTGTCAAGTAGTCAGCACAGACTCGACCACCGAAACCAATAAGCGGATACACACCCTGCCGGTGTCAAAGCAGGCTTCCCCATTGCGGCAATGGCATTGTCACCACCCACCCCAAGACGAGTACTGTAGCATGTATCTTGCCCCTACGCGCTCAGATCTCTTGGTCATGACGCATTTAACGGTTTTGCCAGCTTGAAGCCCACTTCAACTTGGTCAAAGAGGACATCATGTTCGATCCATTGCGTTTGACTCTCTTATGTTGGCAAGGCAATCGCGCTTTATATTCCATTAGCCGCGTTGAATACACTTCCTACTGGTAGTACATACACCTTCTCTCTTACATGCTGGGTCGATTGTTGCCAGTGGCTCACTTCCTCCAGTCGCCCGCCACCTTGAACTGCTGCTGCATCTGCTGGGCCAGGTATATGCCGTTCACCTGCGTTCGGTACGACGTGGCCTCAGCCATGCTGGTCAGCTCCACCAGCCGAGCCATCATGGACGCTTGCTCGCTTTCAAACGAAGATTTCTTCGGGTACTTTCTGTTTGACTCTGGCGTCGAACCGAGCGAGTGCGAGTAGCTGGCGTCGGTCCCCGCCATCCTCGTCAAGTCGGGATATGATCGGGACTCTCGAGTTGAACGCGGGGATCGTAGCGCCAAGCGATTAGGCACTTCGTACTCTGGGGAGGAGCACACGACCGTGGCGACTTCCGCAGCATCCCGGTAAACCGGCTCGCCTCGGTGCTTAAAACGACGAGCGGGAGGTGCAGCGGGACGCTCAGCTTGCAGTGGAGTCCTTGTGCGATGACGGGGCTTCGTCTTGGCCCGTTGGTGCTTTGGCACACTTTCCTCTTCGTACAGTACGCCGTTGAAGGCGACGGACTGTCGAGTCGGAGGGTCCGATGCACTTCGAGAGCCCAGGTCACTGTCATTCGAGCTGGTGCTCGTACTGCTATGGTGTGACCGCTGAGACCGCACACGTTGCGCCGGAGGATCATAGGTCCCCGTATTGGCCCGCATGACGCAGAGTGAGCACGCCTGGATCTTGCGGAAGCTCCCCATGATCCTGGCACTGTCGCTGACCCAAACGCGCTTGGTGGAACGGCACCGCTGGCAGATACATTGACCGCAGAGATGGCACTCCACCACTTTGCTCGCCCTGCCACGTTTGCAGATGCCGCAGCCGTCGCCGGGGACGTACGTGCATGCAGTTGATGCCTGCGAGGTGGAGTGCTCAAGGGCACCGGAAGACATCAAGCCACGGTAGCGACGGTGAGATCTCGCCATCTCAGTGAGTCGTCGGACTTCGGCCAGGTCTAGCAGTCTCGTGACACCGAACTGCGCGCCGGCTGAGAACATGTTAGCGATGGGTTTGACGATCATCCCTGAGATGTCCATGTTGCCGAGCATGAAGACCTCGACGATGCGGTCGCTCTTCTGTCGGTACAAGTAGCGAGAGCTCTGCAGCGCGCGAATGGAGTTGTGGCCGCTAAGATCGGGAAACTCTGGGAGATCCACGGACTGCATGAGGTGGAATCCCAGCGTCTCCCCGTGCGAGACTTGGTCATCCCGCAGTACTCGAGGTACAGCGAGTCGCGATGCTTGACCACGAGCGCGTTGGTCGGGGACTTCTTGACAAAGTACTTGTAGCCGAGATAGCGGTAGGGCGCGTCGTCGGTCGGCGGCTCCATAGTGTGCACGATGGCGCAGTCCGCTACGTCCTGGTGCATGTAAGTCACCACCAAGGACAGGTCCTGCTGACTCTCCGTCACCACAGCGCTCATCGCGTCCTCCACGCGACCTGGCCCCCACCCCGTCAACATCATCGTCGGCGGCGCCAGTGCGGCAGCCGTGCACGCGAATGTCGGGCTTTGCACGTTGCAGTGCTGCAGCGTCCTGGACAGCCCCAAGCTGGTGACCCCCACCTCGCGCTCGCGGTACATGCTGAGGTCCTCGTGCGAGAATGCCGGCTTCCAGCGCTTGGAGTCGACCGCTCCTTTGCGGTCGTACGCAAACTGCTCGAACTCGCGCAGCGTGTGGTCGAGCAGGGTTTTCATGATCTGCTTGCCATCTTCGTGCTCTTGCGGGCCCACTTCAAGTTGAGGCAGGTCCTCTCTCGGGATCGGGAATCGTCTCCCCATTATCGAGCCCAAGTGCGTCCGACGCTGCGATTCAAGAAATGAAAACCCCGACAGGTCCTTCACGACCACGTTCGACCGCGGTCAGGCGGCAGCGTGGCGGAGGGCAGTCATGACACTGAGTCACCGCCAGCAGTTTCCCGACGCAAGGAGTACACCAGTTGCCCTGATAGCAGTGGCAGCATCTGTTGCCATGCGCTTCAACGCCCTGATGCCAAATGCTTTGACGGCAACGGGACCGATGCTTGCGCGGATGGCCGGCGGCGACCATCCTGGTCATGCGGTGCGCGTCCGCTTCCGCGATCTCGATTATCATCCTGGACGAACCCAGGAATCATCTGCCAAGCTCGAGTCTGCTCGACCCGCAGCGTCGCCTGCGCAACACACACGGACTCACGCCTCGCAGTCGCGGATACACTCGTGATCAGCTCGGTTGGCGGCCAAATGGGTCGGCGCGGGCATGTCATGCGTGTGTAAGCGCTGCCTACTAGCGGATACCTGGTCTGGTCGCACTCCAGCACGTCAACTCCTGCGAGGCCGTGGCACGGTGGACACTTGACGTAGCGCTCAGCTGAAAAGCATCCGTGACCAGCACTAGAGGGCATTTGGAACAGCGTACTGCCGGTGTGACCTCGACGCGTGCAATGCGTCTTCCCCAGTCCAAAAAGTTATATAAGTTCATAATATTCCTAGCGTACATGGCTTCTGCCTCAAAGCCACGTCTGCACGGGCTTGTGGATCTTGGGCGCTTGGCTGGCCTCGACCTCCATCTTGAGCTCTTCCCGCCAGTGCTGCTCGCAGTAGACGCCGTTCCGGTGCGTGGCAGCGGACGCTTCGTCCGCCATCCTGCTCAGCTCAAACAGGCGACTCATCACTTCGCTCTCCGCCGGGGTCAACCTCGTTGGGACCTCCGGTTGAGATGGCACTGTCGGCGTCGGGGCTGGGTAGGAATGAGAGCAGAGTCAATCCGGGCGCGCTGGATGGACACGCGGGTCTGTGACCGCGGCTTGGTCTCGATCTGTACGTGGCGGCCGCCTCGATCCGAGAAGGACCTATCGGCCGGCTTCGACCACCGGCGAGTTGAGCGAACGCGCGCACTCTCCCGCTTTGGCTCCAGCATCGTTGACGAATACGGTGGAGACTTCTGGGGCGTCAAGCAATAGGTAGGGGACCTCTGCGGCGTCGAACAACCAGTAGGACACGCCGAGCGGCGCTCCGACCGCGGCCAGGACTTGGACGACTGCCGCGTGGGCGTCCGGAAGCTTTCGTTCAGCTTGTTGTTTGGTGTGCGCAGTACACGCTCGTGGGGCGACATGTAGGTGCTGGTGCTGGCAAGATGCACGCACATGGTGCAGGCCTGCACCTTCTTGAAATCTCCGAGAGCGCCCATTTCGTCGCTGATGAACACGCGCTTGGTGACGGTGCAAGCACTGCAGACGGCGTCACCGCAGAGTCGGCACACCAGCAGCTTCTGCTGCTTGGTGGCGTCGACTCGGCCGCAGACCTTGCAGGGCGACCAGCCGGAGAGCACCACCGACCGGGAGCCGTATCGTCGCTGCGAACGGGCCATCTGCGAGATTCGGCGCACCTCGGCCAGATCCAGCAGCCGGGTCACGCCGACCATGGTCTCGACCACGAACCTGTTGGCGAGAGGCTTAACAATGTGCCCGGAGATGTCCATGTTGCCCAGCATGAACACTTCGACGACGCGCTCGCTCCTTTGGCGATACAGGTACCGTGTCGACTGGAGTGCCCGGATGGAGTTGTAGCCGCTGAGGTCTGGGAACTGCGGCAGCTCCACCGACTGCATGATGTGGAAGCCGATCTTCTCGCCGTCGCTAGTGCGCGTCATGCCGCTGAACTCGAGGTATACGCTGTGGCGGTGCTTCATGAGGTGACCGTCGGTGGGCGACTTCCTCACAAAGTACTTGAAGCCAAGGTAATGGTATGGCTCCGAGTGGGTGGGTGGCTCCAGCGTCTTGAGAATGGCGCAGTCGGCCACGTCCTGGTGCTTGTACTTGACCACCAGCGCAAAGTCCTGTTGGCTCTCGGTGACCACCGCGCTCATCGCATCCTCGACGCGACCGGGCCCCAGCCCGGTGAGCAGCATCGTCGGTGTTGTCAAGCTCTCGATCGTGGTCGAAAACATCGGAAGGTCCAGGCGACACTCGCGCACGTCGTTGAAAACGCTGGCGCCGGTACTTCCGCCCTTGCGTTCGCGGAACAAGCGGAGGTCGTTCCGGGTGCTCTGTGCCTTCCAACGCCTAGCGTCGACTCCCCGCTGTTCTGGTAGACGCAGAACTCAAACTCGCGCACAGTGTGCGCCAGCAACTGCCGCATGAGGTGCTTGCAGGCCTTGTGTTCCTCCTGGCTGACCTGGAGCCTGGGCAACATTTCTCTCGGGATGGGGAATCGTCTGCTCATGACTGCAGCGCTTTCAGTTGCCTAGTACTCGAACACCAGAAAAATAACTGATCGCTTTCGCAGCAAGGTTGCAAGTCGAGAAGTGAGCCCGTCGGGCTCGAGGGTCACGTGGCTGCAGCGTGCAAGACTTTCGGCGTTCCTGTGGAAGAAAGGGACTGGTTTGCAGGAACAGGGACTGCTATGCATGGCAAGAGCGGGATCAGTTGTGTATCCGGCGACGAGAGCCCTCAAGCGCGATGGTGAAACTGCATGGAACTCGAAGCGAGTTGCTTTGCTCTTTCCCGGGGAGAAATGGAAACGAACTCCCAAACGACCTCGTTGAAGCCCACGGCATGTCCACTTACTTCGTCACGCTGCGCTCGCCGTCCTCGGTGCCACGGTAGACACTCGATCCAAATGCGCGGGGCTCTCGATGCGGAACCGCTTGGTATCCGCAGGGGTTGTCCCAGCTCAGCATGCGCCCCGTATGTCTGTGACTTATGACGACGACCGCCGTCGTCGGCGGCGCTGCTGGCTTGCACCGAAAGCGCAGTCAAACCAAACCGCGTTGACTGAATCGCATCCGATTGCACAGCGCTCGACTGCGTCCTGTGATCGAGTCTCTGCTCGCGGTGCAGGAAGCATGCGTCCGGTCCGCGACCAGGTGCCACGCGATACGGCGGGGTCCTGGGCAGAGGTTCGGAGTATTGTATTATTCGGTAATACGATACAAATACAATACTTTGAAATAGTAATACTAATACGAGCATATCTGTCAAAAGTATTTGTATTAATATCGGTAATATCGATACAGTTCTTTGTATTACATCTACAACTTTTGATAATACTTTGTAAGTCCAATTCATGAGGCCGAGCAGGAGGTGATCTTCGTGCCCAGGGCCTCGCACAATACAAATTCCTATCAGTTGGGACCTTTAAAGGTGAATTGATAATGAAATGTGAATAGGCAACGAAAGCTCGCCTCTTTGGAACCCCTAGTAGTTGAGTTGTGAAGTGCAAAATCTTAAGACACTCGAGCACGCGGCCTGTTGCCGGTCGTACGGTGATGATCCGTTACCGACCTATTTTACCATGAACTCGCGGTTTGTAGTTTCGCCCTTGGGAGAAACCCCTCGGGAGGGTGGTTTGTTAGCAGTTAGTTCGAATTCGCCATGGAATAGACATTCCATTCGTTCTCACCTCGGTCCCTGCAGTTCCTCGAACCAGGCGTAGCAACACGGCCGAAGGTGCCCAGACCTGCTTCTCTTAGGATCTTGTAGCGGTTGAGAAGGCGGTCGCCAGGTTTGCCGGCGTAGCTTCCGGCCGTGTCGTCGTGGGCGGCACTGTCTTCGCTGCCGTCTTTCTGGGCTGACGGTGGTGGTGGCGCCTCCTGTGGTCGTGGTAGGACTCCCTTCGGCGCGAGCGGCGCTGCTTCTTGTGGTGGCGACGTTGTGTTCAGGTTCGGGGCTACCGCGTCGGCTGTGGGTCCTGGAGCTGCGTGTCTTGCGGCTGCTGTAGCGGTGGCGCAGCAACAAACCAAGCAATCGGAAGTCACTTCGAGGACGGGCGAGTATGAGGTGATTCGCAAAGTGAAACTTATCAGATGTTGCACACCATCTCTGGGCGGCCATCCAGTACTTTTATACGAGCCATGGCCAGTTCGAGCGCGCCTGTCCACATTCTTGAGTCACAAACACCTGACAAGTCTTCACTGCTTTAATAAAATCACAGGTTCTTGACGCTCGATTGCTCAAAGTATCATCGAAGTATTACTGCAATTTGACAAATACTACTACAGGGCTCTCAATTTTTCAAAAGTATTGTGGTAAATTAATAACAGTAGCAGTACAGAGCTACCTCCCAGTATGACCCAGGGCATTCTGGCATACCCTGTCAAATCCGTTCCTATCTGTATCGGCTTTGATTAACTAAACCAATACACCCCACGTCATGAGCCTCGCCCTCTGCACTTTATACTTGCACAAATCCCGCTGGAGAAGCCCTGGGTCAACTGGGAGGTAGCTCTGTACTTGTATCAATAATCCTAATACTCGATTTTTCCCGCTAATCCGAACCTCTGGTGGTGTCCGACGCATTGATAAAACGCCCCACAGGCGCGTGGCAAGGAACACCAACAAAGGAGGAATGCCCCAACGTTATGAAGCGTTTCGATGACATCGCCACGCACGCTGAGTAAGCGCTTGGATCAGAAATCGCGTAGCAGAGCGGCACTATTCGGACAGATGCAGCCGTTTGACTTCAACACCGCCTCTGAAAAGTGAATGCGAGCATAATATTAAGACGCAGCGTCCTCTGCTTTGCTACAATCGATCTTACACACTTCAATGGCCTTGAGCTAGGACATCCGACGGCCTCGTTCCGACACGTACGCATTCGTTTGTTCGGCCACGTCGTTCAGCTCCAAGAGCCGAGCGTACATTGCCGCTTCTTGCGGCGAGCAGCTCGAAGTTCCTGCCGCGTGCGATCGTGACGACCGACCACTGCTACCGGCGGTGCGTTGGCTATCTTGAAATGACGTGCCAGATGATGGCACCGGCGGCTTCCCAGAGCTGTTCGTTCGGACGGGTAGCGGTGTTTGTGATAGTGATGTCGCCTCCGCTTTGACGTTGCTCTGGACGTTCTGAGGTTTCGAGGGCGACTCTGACGCGGTGGGGCTTTGGCGCTCTCTCGACCGGCGCTTAGGACGATCCCAGCTGCCGGTTCGACAATTCCCCGAGTAACCACGTGCTGTTTGGTATTGTCGGGCTGGAGATAGTGTCCATGTGCTGGCGAAAGCGTTGGGGCTGCTACGAGCGAGCGGCGTCGAATCGATCGCCGACGAATATGAGCCGGATGAAGAGTTTGAAGAGTACGACGATGCCTTCGGACGAGTTGCATCGATCTCCATGTTTGCCACAGCCGTCGAGACACAGGCCACAGCAGCCGAGATACTCTTGTCCGACCGGGCACTGTGAGGGCTTACGCTTCGGTTCTTGCCGGAACTTCCACTTGATGTGGAGTTTGTGCGTTGTTGCTGCTGAGCCCCCGAGGAAGGCGTCCAAATGATGGTCGGCTGTCGTGCTGCAGTCGCCGAAGTCGCCGAAGAAGATGAGGGCGGGTCGTGGAGGGTCTCGTTGGCCTCGACGATGCAGCTCATGCAAACAGATACCTTCTGGAACTTGCCCAAGATGTGGTCCGAGTTGGGCACGTATATCCTCTTGATATCGCGGCAATTCGAGCAGGCAAAGAGCCCGCAAACTTCGCACTTGACAACTAGCTTAGAGCCGGAGCTTAGGAGTGTGCTGCGCTTTGGCGTTTTGCCGCAAAGCTGACATTCATCGCTGCCAGGGTGGCGAGACCGCACAAGAACCGACGGTCGACGCTCGCGCACCATGTATGTCAATCGCTTCGCCTCGGCGCAGTCTGTCAGTTGCACCAGAGCAAACAGCGTGATCTGAGCCAGCTTGTCGGCGATCGGTTTGATGACCATGCCCGACACGTCCAAATTGCCGAGCATGAAGACTTCCACGACCTCGTGGCTGCGCTGGCGATACAGATATCGCACGGACTGCAGCGCGCGGATGCAGTTGTATTTGGAGAGATCGGGAAAGTCCGGCAGGTTCACGGAGTGCAGCAGCACGAAGCCCAGCAGTTCTCCCTGCTTGGTCATCGTCGTGCCGCTGAACTCGAGGTATAACGAGTCGCGGTGCTTGACGAGACCTGGCGCACCGGGCGATTTCCGCACAAAGTACTTGTAGCCGAGGTAGTGATAGGGATCCTCTTTCGTCGGCGACTCTAACGTCTTCAGCACGGCGCAATCCGCGACGTCTTCGTGCATGAAGTTCACCAGCAGCGAGAGGTCGTCCTGGGTCTCGGAGATGGCAGCGCTCATGGCGTTGGCCACACTGCCAGGACAGCAGCCGGTCATCATCATCGTCGGTGCTGCCAACGCTGCCACGGCGTCGCTGTTGGGCAGCATGGCGTCCTGCCCGAGCTCTCCTGCTAACCCTGCGCTGGTAGCGCCTGCAGCGCGTTCCCGATAGAGTTTGAGGTCGTCCTGCGCGCCGAATTGCTTCCACCGAGCCAAGTCTACGACGCCCTGGCTGTCGTAGGCAAAGTTTTCGAACGCCTGCACCGTGTGCTGCAGCATCCTGGCCATCATCTCCTTGGCCAGTTGGTGCTCGTCCGGCGTGACGTGCACTTTAGGCAGCAACAGCCTCGACAACGGGAAGCTCGGCGCCATGGTCGAGCGATCTTAAAAGTGCTGCTACCGCTGGAGATCGAAAGGAGTCGAAGCTGGCTCAGTCGCTGGTGGCCAGCGGTCGTCGGAGCGCAGAGACAAGAGCTCTGCAGACACAACAATCGTCTGCCAGGAGGTGTTGGTGGTCTGCAGGAGGAGAGCAGGCAGCAGGCCCAAGCGCGTTGCCGGAGAAGAAAAGCGTGTGCGATCGGGAACCGAGTTACGGGCGGCCGTGGGATGTGAGGGATCCACTCGCTTGCATAGCACCGTGTACGGGCTCCGCCGCCATGCGAATGCCATCTGGCGCGGACTCTCATGATCCGCGTTACTCGTGGGTGATCCTGGCGAAGGCATTGTCGCCGCTGCGTTTTGGGGAGCATTCGCTTGATGGGCGTCGGCGCGAATTCGCGATGAGGTCGGGAATCTGCTGAAAGCCCGAGGGATCCCGTTCACGAGGCTATCTAGCGCCTAGATACGAAAGTCGCGCGTAGCAAGGCTTCCTCTTTGTCGGACGTCGAGGACAGTGCTTCCCGATCAAGCTGCCACCAGTTATTCAAGGACAACAAAATGGAACGCCTTAGGAGTTCTACCATTCTAGCTACCGATTCGTGGGCCTGTAACGCGACGTCCGAAGACGCTAGCCCCTCGCTAGTACGCAAGCGCACCAGCCAGGAATGCAGGTCTCCCCGACGTAGGCTGCGCCGGGTGTTCTAGCAGGGCTAGAACGGTCGCTCCACCTTCGTGTGGAGGATGATGGTCGTGTTGGCTGCGTTCACGCGCGGACGTCTTGCACTGTGCACGTGGCAGGACGAGCTCCGGAGCTACTGAGGCGGCTCTCAGCCAGCGCTGGCTGGCGATCCAGGTCTTGCTTCACGTGGACTGTGGGGTCTCTGCTGTAGCTAGTGTAGCTACGCGAACCTTCATCGGAAGGGAGACCACCCGACTCAAGAGCTTCGTCTGGAAGGTTGGGTGCTTGTCTGCCCGCGTCGTGCATCGCTTGGTCTGAAGCTTGGAGCTTGGACTTGAGCTGGAGCGAGCAAACGGCGAACTGAGCGATGGAAGCGGAGGCTGCCATGGTGCCAAAGTTCGGAAATGAAGCCAACAACACGGAAGCCATGGACTGCTTTCACGTCGGCGCTGGCAGCCCGAATTTCCATCTCCATTTGCCGGGTGCACACCCAGCTCCTGCAGCTAGCGTCGCCACTTTTAAATTTCCTGCCAAGACCAAACATCGCGCGGAAATGAGCAGCGCTCCACCTCCACCATCCAAGCGTCAGCGACGCGCTGGGCGAGAGATCGAGGTCGAGCCTTCAGTCTCAGCCCCCCACACACACACAAGTCGCGACGGCCGTTGCCTCGAAGGGCCCGATGTGTGGTTTAACACGAAGTCTCGGAAGATCTTTAGGTTAGCAGGAAAGCTGCCCGAGAACGATAGTAATCACTCAGCTGGAGCCAGGTGCAAGGCGAGACAAGACGATCTACGTGCCGTTAGTTGGACACGTATGATCAAAGGGGTTTTAGCTGTTGAAGTTGCCCGTGGCTGGTCGGCATGTCCAACGGAGTTTCCTCCTCGTGTACGACACGTTTGTGTGTGTAGACTCGCAGAGCACACGGTAGTGGGAGATAACAAATTCATTCTTGGTTTTGCGGTGAACTTGAAAGTCACTCTCTCTGCGAGGCGTTCTTCTATGGGTTCCCGCTCTGGCTGATCTTGTGGGTGTGCCAAAGCTCCTGCGCCTGCGTCGACCGTGTCGTCCTAAGCGACGCAAGAACAAGCGGAAAAGGAAGCGCAAAAGACCCGCCAGCCATCTCGTGCAGGCCTCTTCCGTCGTAGTCGAACTCCAGCAGCACAACGCGTCGTCGAACCGCTCTTGACGTCGTGGTTCGACATCAGCAACTATGCCTCCACCACACAAGAGCAGCATTGGCAGACAGAGCGCATTCTCGCGGTGGTCGCCGAGAGAAAAGAGGACAACGCCGACACCTTTGCTCCTGATGGAGCCTCCCATGACGAGCAAAACCCCAACAGCGTCACGAAGATTCTGCTGAGGCCGACCTCACAGCAACGCCGCCAGCTGGAGCATATCTTCAACATCAACAGAGGCGTCTACAACAAGATCGTGAGCAGGACCAGGAAGCTCTGCGCTTGCAGACGCCCTATAGGTGCTGTAGCAGCTCGGGCACGAACAGCAGCAAGAGTGTCGACGATGCGAACAGTTTTCCGCTGTCGTGGCTCGTTCGAGTACCATGCGGCAGTCAACGACGAAGTTCGCGACTCGGCGCTGCGAGATGTTGTCAAGGACGTCAAGACGGCCAGAAAACTATACTACGACTTGAAGAGCAACGGTAAGAAGACCACATACCCGGTCATGAAGTACCGGAGTAAGTGAGCGCGGTCGGCGCAAATCGTTCAGAGCGGCGGGTCAAATGCTGTACACTTTCACAGTAAGTTTTTTCAGCTTCGGCCCGACAGACGGCATTCCCGTCCGTGGAGAAGTGCCTCCCATCGAGCACTCGGTGCGTTTGCAGCGTCTTCGCGAAGGCGAATTCTACCTAGTCCTTAGCAACTATCGACACTTTGAGCAAGGGACAACGTCGAAGGTTTGCGCCATTGATCCTGGTGTTAGAAACTTTGCAACTGCCTTCGATCCAAGTGGGCTCACCGTAAGCACGAAGGACTGATACATGATCGTCAAGAAAAGATTCGACAAGATCGACGCCGTAAATTCTTTACTTGCTCGTCTCGATAACGCCTCCAAGGCCCGTCACCGTACAAAGATCCACACGCGCGACAGGCGCTGCAGTAGAGCGACGAAGACTCGAGAACACCGCCTCAAATATTGCCTACGACGCCAAGTTTGCTACACAAACCGCCGCGTAACGAGAATGATTTCGGACATGCATCACAAACTGTCGAGCTGGCTCGCTGCAAACTACGCCAAGGTGCTGCTTCCTTCTTTCCAAACGTCGGAGATGGTCCGACGATACGAAGCGGACCAGCTGCAGACGCAACACCCCGATAGCAGCTCCTCCTGATGGATATTTCGTGGTTCGCAGCAAAAGTAGAATCTCCACAGCTCGCGGTTTGCAGTCCCAGGTCCATTTCCGTTTTAAAACACTCCTGCGCTGCAAGATGGAGCGCGTCGGCGGCAAACTCATTGATTGTGAAGAGGAATACACGTCGAAAACGTGTTCAGGTTGTGGCGCGGTGAAACACGACTTGGGCGGTAGTACAATCTACCGCTGCTCGCATTGCCACGCCGTCCTCGACCGCGATTTCAATGCCGCCAAGAACATCTTCATTAAGAACGTGGAGAAGTTGTTCTAGCCCTGCTAGAACACCCGGCGCAGCCTACGTCGGGGAGACCTGCATTCCTGGCTGGTGCGCTTGCGTACTGGCGAGGAACTGGCGTCTTCGGACGTCGCGTTACAGGCCCACGAGTCGGAAGCTAGAATGCTAGTTGCTAGAACTCCTAAGGCGCGGAGACGGTCTGCTAGAGCAGTGGCACAACGGCAGCTCGATTCATTCAAATAAGTTAGTTACGTCATTTTCGGGCTGCTCTCAATTGCTGCGTGACGTAGGCATTGTTCCGCTGGGTGGTGTTGTACGTGGACTCGGCCACGCGGTTCAGCTCCAGCATGCGCGTGAACAAGTCGTTCTGTCGGGTCGGTACACCCGCTGGCAAGCTGGGAGAAGGAGCCGAGCCTGGTTGACAGCTCCGCATGCTGAAGGCTTCGCTGGAGGAAGTGGTCGTCGCAGTCGAACCAGTAGACGCAGTCCGCCGCAGCGCCATCTCATGACGCGAGCTCACCACCTTCCCGTGCATCCGACTTTGGGCCTCTTGGGTTTTGCTGTGGTGCTTGCGTAGAGCTAATTGCTGCTGCACTCGCTGGACTCCGAGGTTGCCAAAATGTTGAATACGATGAGCCTGCTCGGTTGACGCTTTCACGACGTTGGACCGCGGTCCGTAGCGCTGCAGCTCGATCTGAACGTCGTTGTCTGCGTACACTGGCTGGTGTCCATGCTTCGGGGTGCGCATGCCCATGGGAGATATTGGCGCAACGGGGCACTCGCGGTAACTATGGGCACTCACACTGCTCGCAGGGCTACTTACGCTGCCGGATCGGTCCCGACGAACGGGTCGTGGCGGCAAATGCTCATCTGATGTGGTCGACATTGCATTGGAACCCGATCGAGAGCGACCGTCGGAGCTGGCTGTCGAGGAAGTTCCGCGACGATGACGATCTCGCGAAGCCTCGCGATCGGACTGGAGCTGTTCGGACATGACAATTACCATCTGAGGGTCCTGCGGCTGCGAAAGCGGCTTGTTCGCCGCCAGCATGCAGACCTTGCACACCGTCATCCTCCGGAACTTGCCGAGGATCCCGTCGGCAAGCATTTTGAAGACCTTCTTGTCCGAGCGGCACCTAGAGCAGGTGAACTCGCCACAGAGTCCGCACGCAGCGATCGTTGCACCGCCGAACAACTTTTTCTTCTGCCGACACATGCTGCACTCCAGCGCTAAGGCTGCTCGTCGGTCCGTGTGCTGACGCTGCTCTCGTGTGAGGCTGCGGGCCTCGTGCTCCTTCCACATGTGCGTGATCCGCTTGGCCACGGCACAAGCCACCAGCGCGGAGATGCTGAACAGCGAGTCGGTCATCGCTTTTTCCATGTTGCCCTGCATGAAAACCTCCACGATGTCCTCGCTCTGCTGGCGGTACAAGTAGCGCACTGACTGCAGCGTCCTCATCGAGTTGAAAGCTGTGAGGTCCGGGTACTTGGGCACGTCGATCGAGTGCATGAGGTGGAAACCGAGCCGCTCTCCCCGCGCTGTCTCCGTGTAGCCCGTGTACTCGAGGTACACAAAGTCTCTGTTCTTGAGCGTGGCCGTCTTCCGCACGACGTACTTGACCCCAAGGAAGTGGAACGGGTCGGTCTCCGTGGGGCTTTCCATCGTCTTTACCACGGCGCAGTCGACCACGTCCTCGTGGTACATGTAGGACAGCATGAGCGCCAAGTCCTCCTCCGATTTGGTCGTCACGACGTCCATGGCGTTCTCGACTTTTCCTCGCGTGAAGCCGGTCATCTGCACGCCGGGGCTGTGAGCGGCGCCACGGTGGACCCGTGCGAAAGGATCTCCGTCTTGTCCAGCGCGAAGGCCAGCGCGGCGCTCATGGCGCCGGCCTCACGTTCTCGGTAGACCCGGAAGTCGTCCTTGGCCCCTACGGCTTTCCACCGAGTGGCGTCGACCACCCCTCCTTTGTCGTGCGTGTGGCGGTCGAACTCGTGCACCGTGTGCCTGAGCATGCGTCGGATCATGCGCTTCAGGGCTCGCTGCTCCAGGCTCGAGAACGAGGCCTCCGGCAGCTGAGAGCGCGGCAGCGGGAAGATCGAGCTCATGGTCGAAGAGTTTCAGCGCGACTTGCAGACTGCAGATCGCTGTCGGCCACCGGCAACGCGAGCGCAGAAGCGTGTCTGCGCGCCTGTACGCAACGCGACAGCGGAGACCATCTGCCTCCACGGGAATGAGGGGGTGACAGCGCCGGCGAGAGAAGCGGCCGCCGGTAAGATGAGGTGACGGAGGCGGACCGAGGGCATCGGTCGGTCGTCGCTTGGCAAAGGCTTCCGCAAAGGCGGCCACGAGTCCGGGCTCTGACTCACGCAGAGCTTCTCCATGCATAAGCATTGCGTTAATTGCTTGTTGTTGGTCGGAAGTTCGGGAACGCTTGTCGTTGGCACGGCCAGCAGGTGGTGACTTCGGGATGAAGCGGATGCCACGACGGACATGGTTTTCGACGCTCGGATGTTTTTGCTTTGTGTTGAGCGATGACATTCGAGCGATTCACATGTCAAACTGCGTCTACCCTCGTCAGGAACAGCTGCAAGGCGAATCAAATCTCGCTGGACGCCCGCGCAAGATCGCCAGGCGTTGAAGGTGCTCGTCCGGCGTGACGTGCACTTTTCAGTCTCGACAACGGGAAGCTCGGCGCCATGGTCTTGCGAGTGCTGCTACTGCTGGAGATTGAAAGGAGTCGAACCCAGCAATTGGCGGCGGCTGCCATCGGGGACGTGAAAGCAGTCCATGGCTTCCGTGTTGTTGGCTTCATTTCCGAACTTTGGCACCATGGCAGCCTTCGCTTCCATCGCTCAGTTCGCCGTTTGCTCGCTCCAGCTCAAGTCCAAGCTCCAAGCTTCAGACCAAGCGATGCACGACGCGGGCAGACAAGCACCCAACCTTCCAGACGAAGCTCTTGAGTCGGGTGGTCTCCCTTCCGATGAAGGTTCGCGTAGCTACACTAGCTACAGCAGAGACCCCACAGTCCACGTGAAGCAAGACCTGGATCGCCAGCCAGCGCTGGCTGAGAGCCGCCTCAGTAGCTCCGGAGCTCGTCCTGCCACGTGCACAGTGCAAGACGTCCGCGCGTGAACGCAGCCAACACGACCATCATCCTCCACACGAAGGTGGAGCGACCGTTCTAGCCCTGCTAGAACACCCGGCGCAGCCTACGTCGGGGAGACCTGCATTCCTGGCTGGTGCGCTTGCGTACTAGCGAGGGGCTAGCGTCTTCGGACGTCGCGTTACAGGCCCACGAATCGGTAGCTAGAATGCTAGTTGCTAGAACTCCTAAGGCAGCAGCCCAGTTCCGAATTGCGTGCGTTGCGTTCGTCTTTACAGGAGATCGGGCGGACGATGGTCAATGTGACGAGGAAAGTCTACGGGTCACGAACGTGTCGAGAGCATTTTCAATTCTGTCGTGGATCGCGATAATCCCCGCACCTGCGGAAGGCGCTGGAAACGATGTTTCCGTATCGTATCCTGTAGCAGGTTCCCAGGAGATCTATTAGCGGAGGTCGGGCTGAGGGATATACTTACTGCGGCGGAAAAGAAAATATTTGTCACGGAGCGTGAGAAGTCAATTTTACTAAAGAACGGATGGGAGAATGAATACCAAGACTGACGTCTGGATGAGCTCACTTATTCGGCTTCCGACGGATGGTCTATCGCTTTTCCTGTCAAGATTGCTACTAGCGTGGGCCCATTGCTCAGAGACCACGCGCATTTCATCGGAAACCTTTGCGTGTTTGTTGTTCCTAGCCCCTGAACGCACCTCGGACGATGCTCCGCTAGTAGAAGGAGCACATGGTCCGTCGAGGATCAGTGCGACGACGCTCGTGAAGTCCGTAGACTACTCCAGGCACCAGAAAAGCCAAAATAATGAGAGCCGACATGAACTTGGAGAAGGCATCAACAACGATGTAGCTCAGCATCGCCGTCGGCAGCAACGCCAAGACAGCGATGGTGATTTTGCGTCCAGGCACCTTTGTGGGGGCGCGGGATTTACGGCAGCACTTTCCGCAGCCGGATGGCTGCCAGCATGATGAGGAGCTAGACCGCGCTCGCGAACACGTTGGTCATGGGCAGCAGGTCGTCGAAATCCAACTCCAGCAGGGCCATCGTGAACAGCGCAGTGACCCCAATGGACACCTAGGGTGCATCAAAACAAGTACTGCGCCAGGCGAAGCAGCCCGGGAGGAGGAGAGACTCGGCCATGCCAGCCAGCTGGAACGCTTCGCAGAAAATCCCCGACACAAAGAGCCCCGCAGCAGAGCAGCAAGACGAGAAAACAAACAGAGCCTTGAGCACTGGCCCACCAATGGACTCGGCGATCATCGGATACGAGTCTCGCGTGAAGAACGTCCAGTTGGGATCGTCGATAAGGAAGATTTTTCGGGTCGAATACTGGTCTGGTCGGTTAACTTGGTCTGCTCAGAACCCCGACCAAAACATGAGGTCTCGACCAAAGCTACTTAGTATGAAATGAATGCGAAGTGTATTACAGCGAGCTTAGCCGTCCTGCAGTAGCGCCGCCTACAACGACGCTGCATCCACCACATCATCGTCCTGCTCACTGTTATCCACTTCTCCGTCGTATTCGTAGGAGACGTCGGGAAAGTAGTCGTCAGGGTATGCGGTATCGACGGAGTTTCTTTCCTCTTCCGAGCTGCTAGAGCTCGCCTGCATGCTACCACCGCATGAATTGTCGCCATTGCCAATAACACTTGGATCATCGCTGTCGCTGGCGCCGCTCGGCCCCTCGTCGTCGCTGCTCTCACTGCTGGACGGCTCAACAGCAACACCGTTTTCACTGTCTTCTTCCTCGGATAGACCCTCAAAGGAGTCGAAGTCGATCGGCTCTGGAAGCTCGTACCGGAGGTCCGCAGGCTGCTGTTCCTTCGACTTACTTTTACGACCCCCTTGCGCCTGGGTGTTTTAGCATTCTTCTTCGTGCCTTTCGAGCGGCGGCCTACAGCAACGTCACTAAGTTTCTTCACGTATCTCTGAGAAATACGTCGGATCACTGATACAAAAGTGACGATGCTTGGGTGGGAAGTTGGGAACGAGTTGTTTAGCTCTCGGTGAATGCGCTCGAGTGGGTTATTTATGCGGGCGACAAGATCGTTTCTCAGCCCATGTTCATTCCACTCCTCGACGTGGTACATCCCCAGCCAAGTTGAGCGGAAGTAGGCCCAGAAGCCCGCCCATTTTGCGTGTAAGTACTGGATGCCTTTGGCTCGGCAACGACGACGAATTTCTATCTTCACCCATTTGATGCCCTTCCCTGGAACGTGCTGCGGGTCGATGACCGTGAGCATGTCCAGCACGCCAGGTTGCATCGCAACCCGGATCTCCTCTTCTGGGAGATGATCTCGCTGCTTCATGTGCCGGCAAATGGCTTGCTTTAGGTGAAAAGACACCCGATAATCTCAGCGTTTGGGAACTCGTTTTGAGCAGCGTCGATCAATGGCCGCTCAAAATCACACACGATCTCTACAGGAGCGAGCTTCTCACCCGTGTCCCGGTATACCAACTCCAGGACGTCGAAATACATATCACTGTGCTTACCCGTGCACAGAACGAAGTAAACGGGCACATACAACTCCGTCGCTCGATCATGCACCATGACGATCATGCATTGCTTGAACCCACGATGTACACAGCGGAAGGTGCCATCGATGAAGATGGATACGCCATGATACATAAGCAACTGGCGGAGCTCGGGATGCGCCCAGCCGATGATTCGCTCGGGCTTCAAGGTAGGATCCGTGTTGGGCCGTGAAATGTGAAACTGGAAGAACGACAGGTTCTTGCCTTGAACCATTGAGAGCGGAGGAACTTCGACCATTCCTAGCAGATGCGAGCCGTAGTGCTTGCGGCGCAAGCGGTACACCCGACGGACAACTTGTTCTTCGGTAAGGCCGATGCGAATGACACCGTCCTCTGGGTAGAGTTCTGTGCTAGTGGCGCGCCAAATATCCTGAGCAGGTGTGGATAGATCCTTCAGCGCCAGCTCTTCCACCAGTTCCTTCATGCGACGAGTCACGTCAACAACTTCTGATTGATCATCTTGACTGCGAACGACGCAGGTGTGGGTGTTCGCAAGCTCGTAGCCGCGAACGTCCGGTCTGATGCAAAGCCGAGCTTTGCATTTTGAGCGACGACGGTAGGAACTGCAGCGGAAGGTTATTTTCCGCGTTGAGGCCCAGGCACGAGTGTATCTAAATCCCCGTGATGGAGCACCGTTTCTTCTTGGACTTCTTCGCTTTTTTAGGTGTCGACCGGGATCCAGACACACCACGAGGACAACCGCCACTAGCAGCTCGGTGCGAGATCGAGCGCCGTGCCATAGCTGAACGTTTGAGGTTCTTGCGCGCGAGCTGGAGACGGAAAGCCGGTAGGTGGCTGCGTAGTGAGCCCAAAACGAGTAGTGGTAGTGCATGGAACACTCACGCTTCATTCACTTAATTATAGCGTTCTCACACGGTTGCTGCAGGATCGCACGCAATCTCTCCACTCGATTGCATGCACATTAAGCCCTGCTGGCGCTGCTGCATGATCGCATCTAAAATCTTCACTGAATCGCATGCATGCAAAGATCAACCACGCGTCCTCGACCCACTCCAAAGTTTTTAATACCAGACCAAACTACCCGACCAGACCAGTATTCGACCCGATAAAAAGTCTACCGTCGATAATAATGGCAGCAGGCATCGGCACCAAATAGGTCAACACGGTAAAGACTACCGTGAACGCTACGGCTTTAGAGTACACTCCCGCGGGGTTCGAAACTTCGCCGCCGAACACTGAGGCGATGTTGATGCCATCGTATTTCCAGAAGAGCGTATTGAGCAGCGAAGCCCAGTCGATGACTTTCTCGCCCACTTGAATGTTATCTCCAGCGTGCTGCTCAATACTCTCATGACGGACCTCGGTGAGATCTTCGTAGTCGCGAGCACGCGTGTAAGCCCAGATCGTGAACACGACGACCGGAAGTAGCGCACAGAGGAGCAAGACGACGCAGCTTCGGGACGCCACACCCGTTCCAAAAACACTCGGCAGGGTGAAGGCAATCGCGAGCATAACTTTGACGCAGTACGAAGCAATCCCGACGAAATCGAGACGCCGTACGAGTCGCACAGAATCTGCAGCAGGAAACCCGGCAGCAGTGCCGTGTTGAAGATGCCGGCTATCCACGACCAGTAGCCGACCTGAAAGCCCCAGAACGGGCCAAAGCAGGTCTTCTGATAATAACAGTGGCATCCTTCAGATGAGCTTTTTGAAGTAACAAGCCAGCTGGCTGCGCCGCAAAGCGGCGCAGTCTTCGTTCTCTGGAGCGCCAAAGCCAAAAGCCTCGCTTCGCTCGGCCGGATATGCTTGGGTGTGTTATTCTCTAGGTAAATGTACTGGTTTCTGTTATGTTTTCAACCAATCAGAAAAGTGTGACTGGCGGACAGACGGACGGACACGCGGTTTATGTTAAAGACTAGCACTAGCATTGGGGTCGCCCGCTCACGCGGGCGATAGGACATGGTTCGATCCAACCCGTTGCGCTCGATTTGCATCTCGCTCCACTACTCGCCAGTGCCGCCTTTGCTGTCGCTCGGCAGCGGGATGGAGCTGTGGGTCATGTTGAAGACGCAAGCAAAGTTTTCAAATGCAACGGTAAATATATATTGATGCAGTTAGAAGCCCTGGTGAGCGGCGAACACCTCGCGGTAGACGATGTTCTTCGTGTGCACAGCGTCCTCCTCGATGGCAGAGTCGTCCACCATGATCGTGATGCCCTTCCTCGACCTCGCACACGACAGTGCTACGTAGAGCTGCCAGTGAGAACGCAGGTTTGCAGAGAGAAACAACGTTAAACGTACTCCTGTTGTCCGTTGCATCCTCAGGGTGGAGCTATATCTGCGCACGCTCCATCACTCTATTTGAAATGGAAAGTGTGTGTGCGCAGTGTATACAGTGTAGACATCTGCTTCAACACGCCACAGAGATCAGTCCCAACTGAATACAATTTTCTGTTGCAGATAAGACTTCAAAAATATTGTAGTGTAACTCTGATCAAGTGCACACATAATGTTACTTATAGCCATGGATGTATTTCGACAGTAGTCTCCGTCAACGACAATAGCACTTGCGTGTAACTGTCGTGGTATCTAACTACTGTCACGTGCACAGGAGCACGCAAATGCAGTACATGTACTGAAGCAACACATGTGAAATGAGTAGTCTCTCGTGTAGTGCTTTCAGTCACACACATACGTGTAGTTTTTCCATACAAACGTGTTAACAACTGCTGATAGCCTGTCATTTCCGCGGTAATCAAGCGGTCAGTACATCATGAACCGTTGTCCAGGACACACGTAATGCAGTTGAGAGAGCACTATTTGACCACTTTTGTTTCTTTCGCGGAGCACACGTGAAGCACGTGTCCAGCTTCTACATCGTGTAGACGTGTCTGTGTGTCATGCAAAACCGTCTAACGTTATCGTGGGGCCAGCAATCATCCTATGTAACCATCAATCAACTGCTGCCACCTACACGGTATACATGAGCGCGCAGCATGCGGTACATGTGCGGTAACGGTGTATACACGCATGCAAAACATTCTGTCATGCAAACGTCCTGACCAATCAACATAGCTGTCGATACGTTCGGCCGTTCTCCACGCCAGTGCGGCCAGTGCGAGAGTTCGGCTTTTCTAGGACCCGCGTGAAACAGGCAAAAGAGACCAAATAAACCGCGGGTTTATGCATGGCTGTTTCGTTTTAGCCGGGATGCATATGTGCAGTGCATGTCCAGCATCGACATCATGTAGATGTGTCTGTGGGCATGGAAAATGCGATCATGCTGGTCGTACGACAGCAATCAGCATCAACATAGGCAGCACGAATGTCTATCGTCGTGGGTTCGACAATCAACCCAATTCAGACGTTAGCAAAGACCTGTCTGCAAATGATGGTACTAAACGGGTGCAGTACATGCCGTAGGCTACAGAAGATCGCACATGACGTGTTTGAAATCGACGTGCCCGGCGCGAATACTGTTCCCAAGTCGTGGTATTGATAACTACAGCTCCCACGGGGGCGAATAGCAGTGGTTCTAGTGTAGAGAGCGACCCAAGCAGCTAGCGCCATCGCATAGTCAGTGATAGCGTTCATCAACCAATAGGCATTCCACCCAACGGATTAATTCTTGGCGTGTAACCTGGGTAGAAATTCGGGTAACCTTACACATACTCAACATTCGAGACACATCGTACAGTACAGCAAAAACAGTAGATGCGGTGGACCTACAAATCAAAGTAAAAACCTGGACTGTGAACCATATATTCCCAGCCTAAATTGCAACCAATCTAGTGTAGTTGTACCAGTCTGCGGAAACGACACATAGAAAATAGTATAATACCGACGACAACGCTTAAAAACTTGATGTCATAACGCACCCTACAAAACTTCACTACATTTGTATGACAACTGTGTTTTCGTATTTTTATTTACTACAATATACTATTTCGGTTCTCTATAAACGTCTACATCAATTGGGACCACAGGTTCAATTCATAAGGCAGGGTCATCGGTGGTCTGTGTGTGAGCAACACTACCGCCGCTGTCCGCTCGCTGCCCGCCCCGGGAATCGTCGCGCTCCTCGCTCGCTTGGCCCGGCCGCTTGCTCTTGAGAAGTGCGTCCGAAAGTCGGCCAGGTCCCGCCTCCCGCTAAAGTACGAAGTCGCTACCGTAGGTTCCATGACGGTCTAGACAGTTCGCCACACACGCAATATATAATTTAATGACGATAGGTAGGATGCAGGCAAAGGGGCGGAAAAATGACGGACGGACAGACCACGGACACACGGACAGCGTACGGCCTTATTTCGAAGCACAATGTATTGAAGATAAGGAAGGAGAACACGAAGTAAAAAATTGTGGTATAGGACATTGTATTGCAGAATCCAGTGTTAATACCAAACTAATCGTTAATCACCTTGGCAACCGTGCTGGCACTCCAGAATCGACGATTCACCTTGAGAAACAGCACTGTTTCGAGGTGAATCGGAAGGATCCGATGACGGTGGTGCGACAGCATGCGCTTCGCCACGCTGAAGAGTCCCTCGACGCTGTTGGACGTGGGAGGGATGAAGCGCACCCCGCCAAACTTCTATTTGGTCGTCCGCTGTTTCTTTCGAGCAGCAAGTACCTTTTCCGCGAACCCGTTAGCTTGCACGTCATTTGCAGGGGCCTCGGTCGCAGGCACCGTCTCGAATGGGTGCAGCATCAGCTCTTGGTCTGGCGACAGCTCCTCGACCCGGTCGGAGAGCGCAAGAACGCACGCCTTCTCGAAGAGGACGTCCTTCACGATACGGGCATCTGGTGCGAGATAGCGCTCGGTCGTCGGGTGAGTTTCAATGAGCGCATCAAAAGGTCACGTACATCGAGAAGCGTGATGCTGTCTTCTTGCAGCTTCATGGTTGCCGACTGGAAGTCCCCATCTCCGTCAAAAGCGCCTTGAGCCGGTTCTCGTCCCGTCGAGATGGCATCAAAGCCGCGATCTCGTCATTGTCCACATCTACGAAAGGCCGGAGCTGGAAGTAACGCTTGAGCATTTTAAACGCCGAGCTCCATCTCGTCACTTGGCTAAGCACCGGACGCAGAAAGGGTTTTTTCCTAATACAAAAGCAAAACAAAAAGCAGATTTTAGAATACCGACTAAACCAGCAGATATTGAAAATACCAACCTGAGCTTTGCAGCGTGCTTGAGGCAACGTAGTTTCCGCATGAGTCCTTTAACATCGTCGAGCTGCGACTCGTGCTCTGCAATAACCGCATTGACCGCCAAATTCAAGCGGTGGGTGGCACACCCGACAAACGGGACGTGTAGCAAATCAGCCAAGTGCGTGTTTACTGAGCAGTTGTCAGCCACCAAGTAGGCCACATCCTCGACACGTCGCTTGTAGAAAGGCAGCACACCCTGCAGAAAAGTCACGTGGCTCTCGGCGGAGTGATCAGGCGCTCCTTCATCGATGAGCGGGGCGAGAGCTAGCAGTGCCTTCTCAGAGCGTTGGTCGTGCTCGTAGACAGCGAAGACAGCCACGTAGTGCTCTGACTGGAAGCTCCAGCCGTCGATGACGATGCCAAATGTCGGGGGTAGTGCCTTGCTTAAAGAGTCTTCCACCTCTCTAGTCACTAAGTCTGCGTACTTAAGCAGCGTTTCGGTGGCGATTGGCTTTATAGTCGCGTACTTAGCGACAGTGGGATTCTCACAAAAGGAGAACGGCAGGTTGCACTGGATGACCCAGTCCAGCCAGCTGTAAACGGTCTGGCTCTTCTGGTCGACGAACGTCACCAGCGTGCCCGAGTTGAACCCACTGTTGGTCATTGTCGACACGAAGTCTGGGTGCAGCTTGAGCACATGGCTAAGCAGGTTGGAGTAGCCGGTCTTGGGGTCTTGCTTGCGCACCGTAGTGCACTGGCAGCGGAAATACTCGGTTGGCTCGTCTTAACGGTCTAGAACCGGCATGAAGAAGTAGGAACAGATCTGCTTGGTAGTGAAGGGGTTGTTTCTGGTGTTGTGGGGAGCCATGGTGAATTTGGACATAAAAAGAGCAATGAAGAGGTTTGTTTCACTGCAGCAGCTCCTAACCATTGATTTTTGCTAGCGTTGGAGACAGGTAAATACGTCCACGTTGGGTGTCTGTCCTCCAGTCAAGTCTCAAATACCGATAGTAACCGGTAAAGCTCAAAACCTGGCCAAATCGATACAAATAATGTATTTATCCGATAATACGTTTTCTAAAAATAAAGTATTATGGTTAAAATATTGTATTGACTTCCAAATACAATCATTTTTCAGAATGCCTGGGCCAAAGGCGTTGAGGACCCAAATGGCGAAGCCTCCATCCTCGGGGAACGCGCAACACAGCTCCACGACAATGTAGGCGTATGGGCCCGTCACGAGCAGAGGGTAGAGCACCATGGCCGGGAGACCAATTGCCGGACCCGTGGAGGAAATAATGGGCTCGGACCCCAGCGGTCCGCCGCAGCCGAAGAAGTACGTCACGGCCACGATGGAGAGCGTCCCCATGACGCGGTGGTGCACAGGCCGGCTCTGGATCTGGCTCGACTTGCGGTAGGGAGCTTCCAGAACTGCAGATTCCATCGCTTCGACGTCGCTAGAAGAAGAAGAAAAAAACAAGATGCCGCTGAGTTTTCTTCAGCGACAGCTTTCACAGCGGCGGGCTTACGAGTGAGCCATGCAACAGAGGAAGAGCTGGGGTCAGTGCAGCTTGGCGAATTGACTTGTGAGTCGACTCCGAGATGTCGCTGGCGTTGAGACTGGCGGCGGCGCCATTGGACCAAATACACTTTCCATTTTCCACGAAAATGGCGCCGTGTGTCGGGACGCGGCAGCGGTGGCGGTGGTGAGGTAAGCGTTGGTTTGGATACTGTGGAGGGACGACGCAAATTGGAAACTGAACTGTGTTTGTGATGTTCTCTTTGCTAGCTACGACACGCATGCCATGGAGGCGCTTCTTGGGCTTCTCCATGGTGGGTAAGTTTATTTTCTTTGCCTATACTAAACCTAAATATAAAACGTTTCCCTTTCCTTTGTTTTCCTAAGAGTTGGCGATGAGTGCTCGGCACTCTAGTGGCTAGTGCCTGCCGTGCGCTCCTGGCCTCACAAGGCAGGCTGATGCACGGCGGCCGTGGCACTTGGCCGCTGGCGTGCAGGTCAGCACGCCAGGAAGAAGTTGGCCCGGGCGTGCTGACCTGCACGCACCCGGCCTGACACCGAGCTTGCGTCCCTTTGCCCTTCCACTCCGGCTATGGCTCGGTGCCGAGCAGTTCGGAGGTCATGTTCGAATTGGCGAGCACGACCGACTGCTCCGTGGGTGGTTGTCTATCGACGCGGTGTGTTGGCGAGCGATATCCGTACATAGTCACTCGAACAGCTTGATTCTCTTCTTGGTCTTCTTAGTCAAGCATATCGATCCTAGGTTATGGTTTTATGGTGACTTAAACATCCTAAACTAGACTATATCAAGTGAGTGGCTACACAGTTATCACCAGTCGAGTTTTTCCATGGTGTTGCAGTCGGTGTCGGGGCCGACGCCGCTGGACGTGCGTCGTCAGCGCAACCGCGACTCGATGCGTCGAGCGCGCGTGCGCCAACGTTCTGAGAAGGTGGCGATGCAGCAGCGCATTACGCAGCTGGAGAGTCGACTGCGGCACTTGATCCAGTCGGCCGCTGAGCAAAAGAGCTCGTCGTCTTCGTACGGTCAGCTGCTGCTGCAGACAGAGCAGCTGCGTCGCGAGAAGAAGACGCTGGAGGACCAGCTGCAGCAGCACGAGGACTTCCAGCGCAAACTGGGGCAAGACACGGACGACGAGCTGGAAGAGCGGGCCAAAGGCGGCCACTTGGAGGGCGACGGAGGACACGACGATGCTGGCGAGGGTGAAGACATCCCCGGGCGACCAGCGTGGATGAGCGTCGGTGCAGTGCGGAACCTACTGCACTTTGCCACGGACATGTTCCTGAGCAACGCAGAGCGGACGGACGAAACGGTGATTGTTAGCAACTTGGTGCTTGGCTGGAGAGACAAACGCGCAGTGGTGGAGGACACCTGGGCGCAATTTCTGCTGACCAAGGACTTCCCTCACCAATTTGCAGCGTCGCTTGTTGAACGCACGTGGAACGCCACTGTGGATGTGGACAAACTGCGAGGGATGTTGAAGTGGACCGCAGGCATGAAGGTGCTGCATCGGCTGAGCGAACACGCCTACGTGGTGACAAGAGACTTGCACCTGCCCAACTCGGTGGACCCAGACGTGCCGATCCGATACCGATACGAGCTGCTCGTCTTCAGAGCGGAGACCGCCAACGGCTTCATCATCAGTACGCAGAACATCAAGTGGTGCGACGCAGAGCACTCGACGGTGGAGCAGATGCTGGACCAGGGTCTATTGCGGCAAGTTGGCTTGCCACTGGTGACCATGTACGGCTTCCTGTTCGAGAGGCAGTTTTGCCAGCGTACTGGGGAGGTGATCGGATGTCGGGTGAAGCTGGCGGGTCGGACGAGCGACGGATCGCTGTCGTACGCGCACAAAGTGCTGATCGAAACGCTCCTCCATTCTGCGCTGGGAGAACTCATACGTCGGCCCCATTTTGTGCATCACGCCGGACGAGAGCGGCCAATAGAGGGAATTCCGTTCAAATTGTAAACTAGCAGTACCGGCAGTAAAGAATGTCTTCGACGCAAGGATGAAGCCCGACGCCGATCACCCACCACCTCGCCCGCAAGTTCGCGGTAGTGCCCAGATATCTCGCTTCCTAATCTCATCGCCATCTCGGTAGTTGGTTGGCTCTGGGGCCTGCCCTTCAGCCTTGGCATGAACTCTTCTGGCGACAACCAGCGGCTTGAGCAGAACCACCACACACGAGAAAGCAATTGGCGGATCTAACTCGGTCAGCTCAAGTCAAGTGGTCTCGGTGGCGCCAGAGCTAATGGCTCGGCTGGAACGCAATTGCGCGGGCCTCAACTTCGCCTGCAAGTTTGCGGGTCTCCATTTCGGAACGACCGGACGACCAAAGCTTGCAAGTCGAGCGAGTATGGAGCGCAGGATAGCCGCGTCCCCTAGACAACACGCTTTCAACGCGTTGAAGCAATCGCTCTTGGTAAAATGCTCGCGCGATTGCGGCCAACGCCAAATCCCAACGAGAAGCGAGCTGCTGGAAAGGTTGACCCGAAAGCGTTCTCGCTCGCCACCTGTGCAGCCCCCACAAACACTTTGAAGGGCAAAAGGCAACACGTACGGTTCGCTGTTTTCTGAACGCTCCCGTGCATAGCCTTCTCGCCGCCGGCCCCCGCACGTCACTCGGGCTTTTGCGTCGGTCTCGTCCAGTTGAGCGAGCTCCTGTGCTGCTCCTGTCAGTCGCGTATTGACCGACCGAGCCTGCAGATCGACCGACCGATGGCAACGGAGCTGCGTCGCTTCCCGCGGCCGCGGTTGGGCTCTCGCACTCGCCACCGGGCGCACACTTCGTCCACCCGCAGCATGGTCGAGCTGGAGACCGTCTCGCCCTTTGCAGCGCTGGACCGTCGCGCCGTGACCTTGTCGGCGGACGAGGCCCAAGTGTGCAGACGACTCGCTGGCTTGCTGCTGGCCGATGCCCTGAGGGCGTACGAGCACCAGGCAAAGTCCATCGTGGACCCGACGGTGTGGAAGCTCGTCAAGAAGAAGGACCAGCTGTACACGTACAAGCAGCGCAAGGAGGCCCGGTTCGCGGCCACCACAGCAGCAGGAGACATTCAGCAGGCCGCGGCTAACGAGACGGAACTGCCGCTGCTGATGGTGGTCGGTAACATCGCTGGTCGCGTAGACGACGCCATGTTTGGTCTCACCAGCGCCAACACCCGCAGCATGAAGATGAACAGTGCCTACGCCGAGGACGCGATTGAAGACGCCCAAGTGCTGACGATGGTGGAAGCGCCAACGATCGAGGAGCCATTCCGGTTCCTCGGGATCAAGTGGGCGGTGCGGCACGACGCCATGTCCAAGCGCAGAGATCTACTCTACCTGGAGGCCACGGGCACCACCAAGCTAAACAACGGAGACCGCGTGGGGTACCGCGTGATGCATTCGGTGAGTATCAAGGCGCTGGCGGAGTTAGCTGCCGTGAGCATTTCGTCGTCAGTGATTCGCGCTCGAGCGTCGATCGTGCAGGTTTTCCAGCAGCTACACACGACCGAGAGCTCTGGGGGATTGACGGGCACTTTGAACGTGTTTTCGAAGGGGTACTACGACCCTCAGGGCGGCATGATGCAGTTTATGGCAATGAACGCTGGTGCGGAACTCCTCCAGCACATGACGTTCTCGGTCGTGGACTGCGCTCACCTCAAGAAGATTGCTTTCGCCGCGCAGCATGCAGGGCGTCGACGCAGAGCGATGAGTCAGGCCCGCAAGAACGCGTACGCCGACGGAGTCATGTGTGGCATTGAGGAAGTTGGAGATGAAGACGGCGAGGTAATGGTCATGGGGGACGCCGCCTGGGCCACCAACTGCTCGCTGTGCGATCGTAAAGTGGGCAAGATGTTCAACCGAAGCGGAGCCCCATGTGCTATCTGCGTCAAGATGGTGTGCTCTCGCTGCAGCGTCGTCAAGAAGTTGCGATTCATGCAGAGCGACGACCCCGTCACGGTCGCTCCTGGTGGAGTGGATTTGGGCGGAAGTATGGGCGTACACGACTTTGAGCAGATGCCGGAGTCTGCATCGCGGGCGTCAACCGAACGGAGTCGCAGTCGCAGTCGTAGTGGCAGCGGCAACGGGGCGTCGATGAGCGACATTTGTCAGAAGGCGCTCAAGTTCTGCTTGCCATGCGTGTTGCGCGCCAACCAGCGCAGCGCCTCGCAGATTGCAGTGGAGGAAATTCTTGAGCAGACAAGCTTCGGGCTCGGAACCCCGACTGATCGTCCAAGTAGCCGATCGCGCCCGTCATCGTTGCGCCGGCGATCAACGCAGACCGGTCGTCCCTACAGCTTCCGGCCGTCGCAGTCTCGCGGGTCGCAGCAGTATTCGCACTACGCGGCATCGCCGTACTATCAGCCACGCCAGAAGGCTTACAGCAGCGCAGCCTCCGTCCCGTTGGGCCTGCATCGATCCTCTTCAGCAGCTACTCCCCGTGTGATGCTTTACGTCGAGGGCCCGACGACGAGTTCCGGTCACAGCGCCGCATAGATGGAAGAGAAGCTGTCGAGAAACAGCTCAGCTAAAACGCCAAGAGCGTGACAATGTAGTATAGCAAACGCCCTTCGATGTAGAAGGCGCTCTGATCATTGTAATGCAGTTGCGTGGAAGTTCCCTATCTTCATCGACGTCGGCGGAACTTCTTCCGACCGTACTCATAAATGCTGGGGGCGAATACTTGCCTTCTACTACTACTACTAGTAATACGTTTTGCGAACCACTTCCTCTCGCTGGACATCCACAGTCGAGAGGTTCCGCGCTGCCACCAAGCAGCCAAGGCAAAAGCTGTAAGGATGCCCCACCATACCCGAAGTGGTGTGTCTGGACCGAACGACGATCGTCTTCTCACGCTGCAGCGCTTACAGACAAACTGGAATAAACACACACGTGAAGGTTAGTTTAATTTCCTGCGCCGCAACGTCCAAGCCTAACACAACTCACCTCGTGGCATATCGAGCACTCGACGCTCTGGTGGGCAGAGAACACTTTTCCAATGGACTTGTGACAGTAAGAGCACACCTTCGGATTCGCATTCTCGCTGGCTGTTGGTGGCGCTGGTTCCAACGATGCTGAAGACAGGGATGACTTGGACATGCCGAAGGCGTTGCTCGATTCCAGCCCATTCTTCTCAGCCGCCACTTTGTGGAGGTAATATCGCAGCTTCTTGCTGTCTGCGCATTCGATGGCTGAGCCCATGCCGACGATGCAAGACATGAGCTGGTTCATCACGAAAACGGAAGGCACCGTGCCACCGGGCTCGACCACCGCTTGGGTGAAGGACTCGACGATCCCGTCGCTGAGCTGGCGGTAGATGGCGCAATAGGACAGGTTGGCTCGGACGATGTCCAGATGGCTGAGCTCGGGCATGTCCGGATGCGGGACGGACTGCGCCAGGCTGTAGCCGATCCGCTCTCCTCGCGACGTCGTGGCGAACCCCGTGCTGACAAGCACCACGTAGTCGCGCTGCTTGACGATGGCACCGAGACCCGCCACGGAGTAGAGATACCAGGCCACGCCCAAGAACTCGAACGGCTTTTGCTTGGTCGGGCTCTCGAGCGTGCCCAGCATAACTAAATCCTCCATTCCGTCCTTGACGTAGATGCTGCGTCGGCGCAATGAAGTCGAGTCGTGCGCGAACATTCCATATAGGACATCTTCCAGCGTTCCTTGGACAGTTCCTGAGCAGATAATGATTGGGATCTTGGTAGTCACCGAGAGAAGACCCCGGCCCAATGAATACCGAGTCGTCTTCGGCCGGGTCTGGCGAAGATGTCGAGGAGCCCGATCCCCCGAGAAAACACTCGACACGGACGCGCTTGTGCTGCTCCCGCCAAAGGCATCGCTGCTGCCAGGGCGCTGTCGGTACACCTGCATGTTGTCCTTGGTGCGGATGTGCTTCCACCGCCGTGCGTCCAGCGAGCGGTTCCTTCGGTACAAAAAGTTCTCGTACAGCGAGCGCGTTTCCCGGACGCTCTCATCAGCGATGGTGCGATACTCGACGGCCTCGTCGTCGCTGAGGGCCATCGGGGGCAAGACGCTGGTGCCCATGAACGTGCGCGATGGCACGGACTCGGACCCGAACGGCATCGCTCTTGCTTCGGCTCGCGCTTCTCCAAATGAACATGTCTCCGCCACAAAGCGTTGGTCCGGAGAGAGAAAAGCATCGCCTGCAGCCTGCAAGTCCCACATGACGCAGAGGCAGGCGTCAAGTCGACAAAGAACCCGTCAAGGCAGGGCGTTGTTGCATCGCGTTTGAAGTCGGTGGTGTCGGAGATAAGCTTCAAGCCGAAGCCGCATTCAAAGTATGCTCGCCGCCACATGCCGCCGGTGAAATGCATTGTCGCGGAGCCAAGTGGCGAAGAAATACGACGCAAGACGGTCACAACCACCGACACGGCATCCCCTGCTCGTTGCAGGTCGACGCCACTATCGACGTCGATCTTGCCGTTTCTGATGCATTCACAGCTTTTCCTTGTTGCTATGCCCCCGCGTTCGTAGGCGTCTCGAAGTCACGATGAGTCAAGGCTCGCTCTTGGTCAAGACGGCAAGCTCAGACGTCAAAGCAAAGGACTCCAGGCCAACAGAAGCAGCCACTGGAAAGCTACTCGGTCCCGTTCACATTGCGTTACGAACCACCTTGACGAGCGCAGCAGTCTTGGGGCTTGCAGCCCGCCGATAAACCGAAAAATGTTCAATTGAAAGCGAACAGATTTCGTTAAGCGTTCGGAACGCACCAACGCTGCAATAGCACGTTAAAACTAAAGACTATCGACAAATGCAACAGCTCGCTTTAACCAAGCACACCGATGCCAGCGCTCCACGCTTTGTATACATATGACGCGGATTGTCACTTGCCGACCCCCTGAAGCAAAGGGCGGACGTGCAAAGACTCGGTTCTCGGCCGCTCCATTGCACGGCCACATCGCGCTCTCAGTCGAGCTCGCAAGCCCAAGCCTTTGCTTCCTGACGAGTGTTTAGCATCGCCGACGTACAGAGCTCAGCGTCATCACCTCGCCGGCGATCTCTGTGCCAAACGCTCTGGGTAGTTCGTTTTAAGGTTTCGCTTCTCGGCGGGGCTGACATAGCAACTTGCCGAGGACCTTGCACCGACAAAGCGATGCGGTCCACAGAGTAGGACGCTCGGGGTCCTCTTCGTTGCCCCACGCGCAGTCGCCTTTTTGCAGAAGAGCTCTCAAGAGGGGGCCGGCATCTGCTGCAATGACTAGCCGATCGATCTCGTCCAGCTCGCTACCACGACTGCGGTTCAGTAAGGAGGACATCCAATACTACCGACAGGTTTCAGATAGCTGTCTTGCTGAAGTGCTCGGCAAGTACGAGGACTACATGTACAAGGGCCGGCGCAGCATCGACGGTCGGCGGTGGAAAGCAGTCAAGTCGCGGGAGAACGTGGTGGTGTATCGGGAACGGTCCGGGTCGGACGCAGACTCGGCACCGAGAAGTGACTTAGGGTCGAGCAGCAGTGGAAGCAATAGCGGCGCTGCGTATCACGGTCTCCATGACTCGACTACGGCGGTGGAGACGTTGAACACGTCGACGGTGGTGGGTCCAGGAGCTGCGCTCGCGGCTGGTTCGAAAGTCCCCGTAATGATCTGCACCGCCACGATGCCAGGAAAACTCGACGACGCCATGTACGGCTCGTACGTCGACGACGCAACCTCGTTTCGTCGACGCAGCAGCTACGAGCAAGACCTGGCTGACGACATTGGCATGCTTGGCGTGTTCGATCGGCCGTCAGACAAGGACCCGTTCCAGTTCCTCGGTCTCACGTGGATCCTGCGCAGCTTCTCGGGTCTCAGTTCCGTTGTCAAGCGCCGAGATTTCCTGCTGCTGCAGCGCATCGGTCTCTCTACGACATCGCGAGGAGAGCGGATCGGCTTCACCATTACGCAGTCGGTGCCACACCGCGACCTGCCCGAGCTGAACCGGTTCGATATTGTCCGAGCCAAGCTGTCCATGTGCACCATCTACCGGCAGATGGGAGGCCAGGTCGACGTCTTCGTGCAGCTTGTCATGCAGCCCGGAGGCAATGTGCTCAACTTTTTCACGATTCAGGAGACTGCGACGTCCATCATGTCCATCGGAAAGCCCATGGACGTCGCACAAAAGAAGAAGCTCTTTTGGCTCATGCAGAAGAACACACAGAGACTACGGCAGCAAGAGGGAGCGCAGGTCGGGCTGCCTGGTTCCCCTACTGGGCGCTCGGATTCGTCCTCGTCGACCTCGTCCATGCATCGCATCCAGAAAGAGGACTCGGACCGCTGCGCGTCCTGCAAGAAGTCGCTCGCCCGACTGTTCTCGACAGCGGGGAGCTTTTGCCAGATCTGTCAGCAGGTACATGTTGATTGAGCTGTGATCCACTTGGCTGGGTGTCGTTGAACTGACATTGTTGGTATTGCAGCGAGTTTGCTCCAAGTGCAGCGTGGCCAAGAAGCTCGTCATTGACGCTACAGACAAGACCGTCGTGGTTCGGCCTTTCAACTTTTGCATCGGATGCACGCTGACGGCACGCAGCTACTCGGTACTGCAAGCCCATGCCGAAGAGCTCTCGCAGCGAACTCATGCGTAGAGTGAAAAGGAAATGCCCGTGAATATGAAGGCCTTCTTGATGGAGTGCAACAACATTCCTCAAATTAAACAGTACTTTGGAGTACGATACGCAACAAACGACGTCCTGATTATTGCGTGAATCCAAGAGACATTCTTGCAATCCGGCTCACTTCGGCTCGCTCGTGCGTGGCCTCCCTTACATCTCCTGTGCCCCACACAGCTCCACGCGCAGCAGCATGGCCAAGGCCATCATCTCCTCTGTACGCTGACACCTCTCTCTCCCTTCTCTCCTAACTCCTTCCTTCAGTTTGTCATCCGTTCCCTAACGTAAAATTCCCCTTACTACTGTCACATTCTGCTCTAGATCCTCGAGGCGCAGCTCGGAAAGTATGTGGATGGTCTTCGCAGCGACTCGCTGGTCGTGGGTCTCTGGAGCGGTGAGCTGGAGCTGCGTGACCTCAAGCTCAAACCCCATGCGCTTGCTGAGCTTCAGCTCCCGGTGTCAGTATCCAGCGGGTCGGTGTCCCGTGTACTCGTGCGTGTGCCATGGAACCAACTGGGCAGTGCTAGTGTGACCATCACTCTAGAAGGTGTCTCGGCTCTAGTGGTGCCCAACACAGAGCGTCCTAGCACCGCAGAGCTGCTGCAGGCCAAGCACAATCAGCTGGAGAGGAGGGAGCTCTTGCGTCAACACCGACGCTTTGCTGCTCGAGTGGCTCCCGGAGCCGAGAAGAGGCAGAATTTGAGCTCCAAAAGTGAGGATGAGGAGACGTTCGTGTCGAGGCTCACGGCCAGAATCGTGGCCAATTTACAGGTCACGCTACTAGACGTACACTTCCGATATGAAGACGCAGTGGCCAACCCAGAGGCTCCCTTTGCATGTGGAGTGATGTTGGAGAGATTTCGCTTTTTCACGACGGACGGAGAAGGTCAAGAAGCGTTCGTGGACCAGAGCACAGCGCAGAGCTTGTTTACATACAAGAAGGCGGAAATGACGAGGTTTGGGATGTATTGGGATCGACTGAATCCGAAGGACAGTGAGGCGAGGCTGGAGAAGCAGGAGAATGTGCCTCGAGCGATGATAGAGATGGTGCAACAGTTGGATGACGTTTCGGCGAGGCGGTGGCTGTTGCGACCGTGCTCTCTCGTCGTGCAATTGACCAAGAATGAGAGCACGGACTACTCTACAGTGGCGAAATACGTCGTGGAGGCCAATGTGGGCGAATTGCAGGGAGGTTTGTCTAGAGAACAGTACGAAGACGTGTTGTTTTTGCAGCGCGCATTTTTAGGGAGACGTGCGGTGGAAGCTCATTTTGCGTTGGCGAGAGGGCGGCCGCTGCATACGCCTGGAGCTCGACCCCGTGAGTGGTGGGACTACGCCACTCGATTGGTCCTTGAGCAGCGACGAGCTAAACTGCGGCGTCAAGCACGTAACGATGATGAAAGCACTACAATAACACGTCCACACCGAAGACATCCCCATCAACGTAAAATGCGCTGGTCTTCTGTTCATAAGGCGTTGCTGGAGCAGCAATTATATGTGGAGACATTTCGAATGGAGCTGCGTAATGGCGCATTTGATCCATCATCAAGACAAGCCAAATTCAGACAGCGGTACGAGGAAATATACCCGATAGATGTAGTCCTCTTGCTTCGAGATGTGGCGGAAGACGCCGAAGAACGTGCAAGGGAGTTGGAAAAGGCTTCTGCTAAGATACAAGCCAAAACACAGAGTCCACAGAACAATGGTGGTTCGTGGTACTCGTACTTCTTTGGTGGCGACAGTAGCTCTGATACAGCACAAGATGAGGGAGAAGATGAGCACGTGCTTTCTGTCGAGGGTCGTGAAAACCTCCGCGAGGCCTACAATGATGCTGTGGAAAAGGCTAGCAGTGCACATGAAGTGCCTATTGGGTGTAATCTCGTGGCTATCGATTTGCAGCTCACGAATGGATCCATCGCACTATACCAATCGAACGCTCGAGAGCCCCTTTGTCACCTCCATGCTGAACGGCTCGCTCGCTGTGAATATCCAGCCCGAAAATGAGTGGGACGCCCAATTGCGCGTAAAACATTTCAACATTTACAATGGACTCGCTCAGGATTCACGCTTCCACTCGTTCTGCAGCCCGTCTCGACCTCTGTCGGCAAGCAGTGGCGGGGTATGGCTTGCGTAAGTATCGATCTCAGTCGTCGAGCTGTGGTGCAAACTCAAAACCGGGGTGGAGATGACATCGAGGCTACGCTCAAACTTCGCGTGCGAACGGAGCCTGTTCGGGTGATGGTTGACCCATCGTTTGTGATGTTTTTGCATGCCTTCTTCGTCAGCCTTTTGCCAGAAAAACAGCTAGAAAAGGTCTGGCAATTCGCGACGTCGTCTGTAGCTGACTGGGTGTTCTCGGACGACTCCGGTGAAAGTAACTTATTGGGATCGTCAAGTGCACGTTTGGAGAAGAAAGAAGCTGAAGAAGCGGAGCTCATGCGATCTCTGGAGAGAGCGGAAGGCCGTGTTACGTACGATGTTCTTGTGGATATGAGTGCACCTGTTCTTATTTTGCCGGAAAGCGTGGATACTCCGGCTGGGGCTGTATTGGTTGTGGATCTTGGTATGCTGAGTTTTCGCAACGATGAAAGTGTGACAGGTATCGATACTGCATTGGATGCGTCTCTTGAGACTTCTTGTGATGACTCACATCGCTTGCACTGGCGCTTGGAAGTGACCAATATCCACGTTTTACTTGGCCGTCAGGAGAAATTGGTACAGTGGACTGATGAGGAGCTTCGAGGCTTTGCAAAAATCGTGGAAGAGCTGTCGATTGAGTTTTCAGTGTTCACCCAAGCTGCGGGATCGAAGCTACGACTGCCCTCGCGTAGTGAAGCTTCCGTATCCAAGCCATTACCACAAATCGGTATTTACGCTGATGTACCCCGTATCGGAGTATTACTAAATGAACACCAACTTGTAGAATTGGGCCGGATCCACTCGTCTGTACTCGCCCAAGCTACAATAGTTGGGCGGGATAATGAGAACCGATTGAGATACTTTGAAGAACAAGAAAACGAGAGTGAGGGAGAAAGCGCAACAGAAACAGATAGCACTAGTGATGAAGGCGCGAGCAACGTCGTTGAAATTCCAAGTGCAAGAAAACTTTCTGCTGGAGATGCAGCTTTTCTTGGGGTGTGTGGAACTAAACCTATGCGAAGCAGCTGCGAAAGAGGCTTTTGTTATCAGGGCCACCCAAACATCCTTTGCACTCTCAGCTTTCTCGACGCACCAAGAATTTCGTGCACGTTTGAAAGCACTCGTAATGGAGGACAAACTCTACAAGCCGGATTCTCGCTTTTATAAGCTCGTTTCCACGGGTGGTGAAAACGAGGACACCCCACATTTGATCTCCATCGACGTCGATTTGTTTTCGCCGGAGACTGAACGGCGTGGTATTGATGAAGCTTCACAAATGGAAGCAGACGTTCAATTTAACGTCCTGCATCTGCAATGGAATCCATCATCTGTGGCATTGTTTTATCGCATTGTATCGGCCTACTCATCAGCAATTCAATCCCATGATGAAAATTTTCCCCCTGACGATGCTACTCTGTCGCCGACTCACGCTATGCAAGAAACAAAGTCACCGAAGCAAGGGATGGAGACTTCTGGAAATATGACATCTGATACTGCTCCACCAACAAGATTAAAGACGCAAGGACTCCCGATCGTGGTGATCCGAGCATCACTCGTACAAGTCAGTCTGACGTTCAATAAGGATCAAATCGACCGGCAGCTAGCACGCCTCGAGCTAAACGATGCCGCGATTAATTTTACGAGTTACGACGTGGAAGGCCGGGCGTCGAATGTTGATGATACCTTTGAAGTTACAGGTCACGTGGGTAATTTTGTTGGGACGGATTTGAGCACATCGAAACATCCGTTATATGCAAAGCTAATTGGATTAGATGAGAGCGAAGCCCGCTCTGAGAGCGGTACAAAAAGAAAGTGGAGGCATTACTGACGTTTGTATACGTCAATGATCCCGTCACGAGTGACAAAGGCGCACTGCGCCTGGCATTTCAACCGATCCGCGGTGTTTATTATCACCAGCAAATATTGGAACTTGTAGACTTCCTGCTTGAGGGTGTTGGTGGTGCGATGGTGAATCAAACGCTAATGGGTGCAACACAGCTGCTTCTTCGTGAGGATGAAGCTAGCATTGTGTTGGACTTAACAATGGAGAAGCCCACACTGGTTCTTCCATTGAGTCTGGAGGATGCTCCTCACGTCAAAGCCACTGCCGATGTATTACGTCTCGTTCATTTCCCATCTAGTGCCGTGCACTTCGAGGGTCCACCAGGAACGAGGAGCAAGCGCGTGGTACACAATGAGTCGCTTCCACGGCCAATGGTACGAAAGCCTGATACTGAGGGCGGTGGCGTGTCCTTGAGAGTGGATTGCAAGGATATCTTCCTGGAAAATGTTCGTATTTTCTGCACAACGAATACTCCTGACAAGAAAATGGCCGGCTCCGATAATCGGCCGATATATGAAGAGCTGCTAGCAGAACCTGCAAATCTAAAAATCAGCGTTGAAGATCTCGTATCGTCGACAATTTCAATTGGGGACGAAGAACCAGTAGATGGCAGTGACGAGACAAAGGCGGTGTTTCTTCCGCGTATCACGGTTCATTCTACGCTGCCGCCGCTTGTAGCGCAACTTACTCGTACGTCCTACCTGGGAATTGTAGCACTCATCCTGGAAAACTTTGGTGCGGATGAGCTCCAAAATGCGGCTTCCGGTGACAATATGAGCCGAACGAATAGTGCTGGACGGTTGTTTCGAAAGAAAACAAGCAGTGCGGATTTGGGGGAGCTGCAACCATCATTGCGCCCAATTGTCAAGTACACTTATCTTCAATCTGACGCAGAGGAGGCAACACTGTATGTGCGTTTCGCTATGGAGAACGTGCGAATTTTGCTACTCAAGGACAATTTTGATGTCGGGATTCCCAAGGCGGATCTTGCTCCTGATGCCGTGGTCGACCATACTCTCCTAAAACCTGGCCATATGCCCAGAGGTACGTTTGCTGAGGTCGTTGCGTCAGACTTTTCGCTTGTTTTTGATGACGAATACGACAAGAAGCCACGCTTAGCTATCCATCTTGGTGAATTCAGCGCACATGACCTCGCTGGACAGTACAAGCCGTTACCTGGTGGAGGTATAAGCAACACGCTATTAGCATCGCCTCAGCCGCTTGAGATTCACTATACGTGGGACGATGTCGGGCTGACTGGAGACCTCGACTTGTACTTCTCTGAGGTTACTGGTACTGTCGTTCCAGAGGCGTTACTTTCACTCGGTAGCTTCTTCGCGCTGCCTTCGAGACCAAGTCGATTTGATCGTAGCGCAAACGACAAAGATTCCGCTGTGTTGAGGAATGGACTAATCCGGTCTCCGTCCCAGCCATTGTCTCCGTCGTCTTCAATTCTAACTCGACGTGAGAGTATTTCTGACATCCTTCGCGACGGGAAGGAGCCTGAGTTGGCAATTACTGTGCGTGCGAAAGCCACCCAAGTTGGCGTAGGAGTGCCGCGAGATGCATACGATCCTGAGAGCCCCCGTGTGGCATTCATAGGCGATTTCGGGCTTGAATTTAAGTGGAAGCCGCACCCAGACGCGAAGGGAAAAGGTGCAGGTGATGATTTGGAAATCCAAAGCAGCATTTTGGCAGATGCTGAGAACATGGAGGTCGTGTTAGAAAATGCTAGACGTCCTGGCTGCTGTGTGGCATCGCCGTCGTCGCATTCGCAGTGGGATGCTATTGACCTAGCACCACTTATTCAGCTGCTGGAGCCTTCGAGTCTGCACGTTGAAGTGAGCGATCTGTTCCCTCACGCAGGTCAACGTCAACAGATCGTCGCGCTAAGTTTTACTCCGATTGAAGTGTTCGTGTCTTACGACGATGCTTGTGTGGCGATGGACACGTTGCAAGCATTGGATGAAGCATTTACAGAGCACACGAAACGTCAAAGGGCTTCCAGCTTGCTGCATTCCCCATCGATGGATAACGCAATTTCTTCAGCATTGACTAGATCGCGTACCTCGTCCAGGAGCATCCTCACGGACGATGCATCAAAAGAGGAAGAAGTCCATCGATATTTTACATGCGAGCTTCCGACGATGAGCTTGACCTTGATCAATGACTGCGATGGGTGCGATATGGGACTTGCACAGTTGCAAGTTGAGCGTTGTCACCTGTTCCTGAACGTCACGTATACCATACAACCAGAAGACAATGACGATGGATCAACATTATTCACAATGCCCGAGTCGCCTTTAACAACAACAATTTCTGGCGGCGGAAGCCTGGTGGTGCTTGTATCCTATTACAACCCCGATACCCGTGACTGGCATCCAATGTGCGCCGAGTGGGCACTCGATGCATCTGTACAAGGCTCCATCTCAACTGAAAGTGAGCTGCATGTAATTTTAACAGCTTCACAGCCGTTGGACCTCACTGTCACTCACGGATTGCTAGAGGTCGTGGCCTCTGTCGGTGGGGCATGGAAGCGTCGAGCCACAGCAGAAGCTGCAAGTGACCATGACGAGGACAAGCAACTCAAGATGGCTCCTTGTGTGATTCGGAACGAAACAGGACTCCCTCTGAGCTTTTGGATGTCGAATGGCTCCTTCTCTACAGCACCACACACGATGTCCACCGGGAGTCTAGCGGATCTCCGATACATTCACGCAACGGGCAAAGGGCGTGGGGTAGTGCGACGATATGCATCTGCTGATCGAGTCACAGCGAACTTGCGGCTTTGTCTTCAACTGATGGATACAAAGGCTTCAGGTGATCCCGTGCCACGCTTCCAGGCCGTACAAGGTCTAATATTTGAGCAGTTGGGCACTCGCGCTTTTCCTTTGATTGACACACATGGCCAGCGAACAAACTTTACGCTGAGCTTGTCGGCACAACTTGTTGAAGGCAGAATCTTGCTGGTAGTCTCGTCGCCCATCAAGCTCCTGAACAGACTCGCATCCGGTCGACCTGTGGCGCTGCTCGTGAATGACCCAACGTGGCACACACCCGTTGAGATTGGCATTCTTCAGCCGAATGAAGAGTCTGCTGTACCCGTGCTTTTATCGCTAGCGTCAGAGCTACGTGTCCGACCGATTGGGAACAACGCAACGTACTCGTGGAGCGCTCCTATCCCAGTGCAGACGCGGTCTGCCGTTGAGCTGAAGGTTGAATCAGCCGTATCCTCCACATCGGTTTCCCGTGAGAGCTGGAGTAACGACACGGAAGGTCGAAGTGCCGTGTACTGTGTGTCCATGTCGTCTGTAAAGGAACTTCGTGTTGTTGCGTTCGCTGAACCGCTGGTACTGGTTAACAAACTACCGGTGCCGATTACGTTCCGTGTCAAGTCAGCGTTCAGTTCCGCGTATGGTTCAGGAGCGAGTGATAGTCCGTCAAAACCCGAGAAGATTGCTGTGGGCTCCAAGACTAGTATTTGGTGGACTGATGTCGCTCAGCGGCCACTCTTTCAGTTAATCGTTGAAGGCTGCACGACGTCGTCCAAGTGGCTGGAACTTGCGCCTCGCGGCACGTCGAGTGGCTCTGTGTTGTCTGTGCAGCTTTCTCGTGTAGGTGACGGTCGCCCTTACCGATTGCTGCTTCGTGTCGTTGGAGGAACAGAGTACACAGCACGACCGTTGCGAGTGGAAATCATGGCCGAGATCTGGATCATTAACCGTTCAGGGTTGGATCTGGTGTACGGTACTGCTGCGGACAACGAGGCGTATATGCCGCCCCGTGCGGCTCGTGCCCAAGTAGGAAATGCTCAAATCAGCGCGTACTCGAGTGACAGCGGAAAGACTCCTGTGGTTCGTATTGGTCTCCGTGGCTGCAACTGGTCGTCTCGCTTCGAAGCAGATCCACGCAGACTCAGTTGGCAGGACGAGTGTATAACGTTACGCTCTGCAGCAAGCGGCGGGTCTTCCGGCAGCGGGAGCGGGGTGCTGTATGAGTTGGGTGTATCGGCAGACTATGCAACTCGACACTTTGGATCGGTGACGACGCTTGTCAGTGTCATTCCACGATACTTAGTCCTCAATCAGTCGCGACATACGCTGCTATTGCTTGAGGCGCCAACCCGTCAGCACCAGCGTCTAGAAGATTCCAGCAATGATAACGTTGCTCACCATGTACTGGCGACGGGGACATGTACGCGCTCTACTGGGTTGGTGGTACGCGCAGTCACCTTCGTGCATCGGTTTTACCTGATGATGATGCCGCAGGTTTGTTCTGCAGCGACGGATACGATTGGAGCGAAGCTTTTGCTGTCGATCGGGTGGCAACAACGGATTTGTTAGTGCCCCCGCGCTCTAGCGGCCGTGGAGTCTGCCTCAAGGCTGAAGTAAAGCGAGGTAATTTCTCACAGGCTACGTACGTGATAGTGGTGACGGAGGGCGGTGGCTCTCCAACGTCAACTACTTCGAGGTTGTCCTTCTCCAACTCAATCGCCTCATCAGCGGCAGCAACGGGTGCTGGTGGATGGCACAGCTTTAGTCTCCATGCGCAGGTGGCAGGTGTAATTGTGACTGTCACGGACAAGAAAACCAGCGGTATGACTTTGGACGAGTCGCAGAGCCTGTTCGCTGAAGGAGCTGAGGCTGTGAGTGAGCCAGTGGCACGTGCGACGCTGACTCGTATTGGTCTGGAGGCGTCTTGGACTCTGCAAGCCACATCTGCGAAATTTAACCTCATGGGTCTCAAGGTGGAGGACCTCCTTCCGCAGTCGAAGAATCGTGTTGTGCTGCGGCCGCTTCTTCACGGAGATGGTGTTCCTGCGGCAGCTAGGGCCGGGGTGGATACCTACTTTCTCGAGATAACGTATCTGGAGCGACCGCATCCGAAGTACACTTGGGTGGAGCGTCTGCACGTACATCTGCAGAATGTGAAGCTGGCGACCTCCATGCGCTTTGTGGACCGATTGAACAGGCTGCAGGAAGAAACCATGGCACACTTTCAGCACAAGTCTCTTGTCGTGGCTTTTCCTGGTGAACAAGTCAGTGAAGACACTGAAGAGGAAAACGTGCTTGCCTACTTCGTAGCGCAGAACGATGAAGACGATGAGGGCAACCATGGCAACGACATGTCATCCATGACAGGCCGGAAGCTCTACATTGCGTCAGCAGAGATATCACCTGTACGCGTCATAGTGAGCTTCACGAAGGACAAGAGCGACTCGAGCAGCCGCAGTAGCGGCGGGTTTTGGCTGTCGAATCTCAAGCTCAAGATCGAGAACGCGTGCGTGGTGTTGGAAAGCTATCGCTTATCGCACGCTTTGGCGACCCAAGAGGCGCTTGGTGGCGCTCTGGTTCGCTTTTACGAGCAATCCGTGAAGTCGCAGGCTCTCAATTTGATCGACTCGATCGAGGTCACGTCACTGGTAACGAGCATGGTAGCTGGCGGGGTCACATCGCTGGTCTCTTCGCTCCGTGGAAAAGCTGATCCAGCTGCAGCTGCTGGCGCGACCACACCAGGTCTGCTCACGTCGGGCGGCGAAAGTGACAATTCGTTGGGTGTACCTTTTCGATACGAGCACATGTCCAATGGCGATATTATCCGCAAGCACTCGCGAGCATTGGGCGAGTGCCGTACAAGTGCCGAATTTTTGAGGCAAGTGCGTCACTTAGTCTACGATTGGGATGCAAACCACACGGGGCTGGAGGCGCGCGGATGCGTTGCTCTTGCACTGATTAACAACTCGCGCCACTCCTTAGTGGTGAACGCGCAGCTGAATGACGGCGCATCGCTGCGTGTTCTTCCGCTCGGACGTCGGCATCTTGCGAGTGTTCTTGATACAGTGCCAGACGACGATGCAGTCGTGGCTGGCGGCGGCAGCTCGACAGCTTGGGGGACAGATCGCGCTCTTGTGGTATTTGCCTACGGGTATACACCGACACTGCTGACGTCGGGCGACGTCTATTTCACAGTTCAGTCTAATGCATGCAGTGTGTACGCCACTCGCAAGACCGCGCGGCTTAGAGCCAACCGAGGCTACACGGCCACATTTACGCTGCAAGAGACACAGAGCTGGTGGTCGGCTAATGTAGTTATCATCGGGGACGACCTACAGGTTAATGACGACTCGGGAACCCCTTCCGATTCAGTTTTACCTTTTGGTGAAGCTCCTGGCACGGCTACAGCAGACGACGAGAACGAGTTTGAAGTGAAGTTCTCTGGTGCTGCATTGGGGTTGATCGCCAAGCAAAGTGGCCGTTCGGTTATTGTGCGGGAGTGTGTGCCTTTGAGCGCAGCTCAAGCGTGTGGTCAGATTGCAGCTGGGGATACGATTGTTTCTGTGAACGGGGTGCGTGTGGACAACACGTCTCAGTTCAAGACGCTTGTAAGCAAGAGTCCACGCCCGATCGTGCTGCGTTTCCGATCAACTGGCCGCCGTTCCAACATGGCGTACGATCTCTTTGGTGAACGGAAACCAGACACGTCAGGGGACGATGCAACACCCAATCTCTTTGGGTAGCTCCAATAGATGAAGTGACCATCACGAATTGCTTTGACGTACGTGTCTGTGAATAGAACGACAACCGCTGGCCAAGACTTTGATTTGACGACTCCGCCATGAGCAGCTCGGTCACGTTCCTGCCGATACGTTTAAAGCGAGCATGGAGAAGCGACAAGAATGAAGCGCAACTAGCTCCCAAGGCCGCTGACCGTTCATTGGTGCAGGAGAAACTCGTGGCGTTGCGCTCTAAGCATGCTGCAAAGTTTTTCGTGCCAAAGCAAGACAGCGGGTAGGCGCCCAAGCTCTCGCTTCGGCAGTCAGCAGCACCACGACTGCGGTGATGACTGTGCTTCGATCTTTAAGGCGAATCGTGACAGGGTTTTTCAATAGAAAGCACGGTTTGGCGTCGCTATTGGATCCGCGCTCCAAGTGGAGGAACCGATTAAAGTTGCTGTCGTCGATGTTGACTGGAAGCAGAGGTTTGCTCACCATGGCCCAGACAACACTCAGTCGCGCTTTCGCCTCTTTCCACATAGGAAAATCTGAAAGAGTTGCTCTAGCGGAACGGGAGCGACAGCAGCGGCACACCCGTATTTATCAGTGGGTATGTCGATCGTTAGCGCAGTTGGGTAGGTCTGCAATCGCGGCTGCCCGCAGACGCTACAAAATCGAAAGTGCAGCGAAACTATCTCGAGAAATGGTCGGAAAGTTGGTGGACGAGCAGATTACCAAAGTCGCTGCTTTACGCGAGTTAGAGTGGCTGGAGGGAAAGGCAAATGTTATTCAACGCTTCTGGCGGCGAGTTCAGCGCAATGAACGAGCTGGCTTCGACGTTAAGGCGCGTCTGGTGAACTTGCTCATGGCTATGGATTCCTGCATTGAACGGCATGTGCTCGCCCAACGACAAACGCTGAATTTCGTTCACCAAGTCAGCGTCCAATCCACTGCAGTTTTTGTCCGTCGTGCTGCTCAGCGTGTGGGTGCTCGTCTTATCCAGCGCGTATGGCGCGGTCACTGCGGTCGAGAGCGAGTTCGTCGACTGCGTGAGTGGAAAATGAAAAGATTTTTACGAAGGCGACAGTGCGGCCGATTACGTGATGCTCGTGGCGCATTACTGGTGCCCTCGGAGAAGGAAAGAGGTTGCAGAAAGAACTAGAAACCCGGATGCTAGCTCGACAACAAAATGCGCCGGTCTTGCCACTGCTCCGTCGAGGTGACCACCGACTTCGAATGCGAGGCGAGCGTGTAACACTATTAGAGCCGTTGCCATTGCAGTCACAGCCTCCGCGCATATCGTCTCTCACACGCACCAAATTCAATGCGTCCCGTTCAGTCGCTTTGAGAAGATGATATCACAAGAAGCTCGCGTGAACTTGAGCAACGTGTGGGTGGCTATCCCGGTTGCTCACCAAGATGTCGACCAAATCCCGAAGCACACCCCCAAGCACTACGAACTGAGTCCGCTGTTGGTGGGGAAGGGAAGAAAAAGGTAAAAGGAGGTCTAAAGACAACGTATGACTGGGTGCCGGCGCATCTCCTACAAAAAAGATGAGAGAAGCAACAGCATCTCGCCAAGGTCGACGGCCGGTAAGTCCATCAGTGGCAAGGACTATTCTGGTCCCTGATGAAGACACGACAATGCAAACAGGCAAGGAGTAAAGTAAAGAGCAATGTTCAAGAAATCCCAATGCAATCATGCCAAAGAACGTCGGTAGTGAAAGCGGTAACCAGCGTACGCCAGTCCAGGGACGAAGAAACCCACCATGACAATGGCCGATACGAGACTAGAGAACGCGTAGAAGGTGATGTAGCCGAACATGAAGGCTGGCGGCACTGCGACAGCACAAAGGACTGGAACACCGCCGGGAACCTTGGTCGGTCGTGAGATATACGGCAATTCGCGCCGTAGCTGGATAATCGTGACGATAATTAGGAGCTGGACGCCAGAAGAGTAGGCGTTTGTCATTGGTAGCATGTCTTCGAAATCCAAACTCAGCAGCACAAGCATCGGCAGCAGCGTGAGCAAAGCCGAGTTCACTGGGCTCTCAAATCGTGTGCTGCGCTCGGAAAACACTTTGGGAACAAGTCCGTTCTCGGCCATTCCGCTGACCAGAAAGGTTTTGACGTGCACAGCCGCCATACAGGTGCCCGCAGTTCCGATGCATACGGCCACTTGGATCAGCACCTGCAGAAATCGTCCGCCGATGAAAACGCCAAGAACGGGAACGAGTTGCGATCCAGCAACACCCATGGGAGCGCCTTGGTCATGAGACCGGCAGATATTGGCACTATGTAAGTGACGACCATGAGCCCAAACGTGATGACGATGGCGCGCAAGTAGGAGCCTGCTGGGTTTTTCACTTCGCCGCCGAAGACTGAGGCGTTGTTAATGCCCTTGAATTTGAAGTAAAGGGCGTTCAACAGAGTGACCCAGTGGATGTCGACGCTGCCGGAAGTTACCACGTCGCGTAGACTGTCATCATACTCGTCATGCTCTCGACGCACTTGTCCGAGATCACCGAGATCCTCGGCTTCAACAAGTGCCCAGACCGTGAAAATGGTGAAGAACAGAACGATGATCGTGGTCGCCACGATACTCAGGCGAGCCACCGTGATCGTCCCCATAAAAGTTGGGATAGACAGCACAATGGCAATGGCTGCCTTGATCAAGTACTGGACAACGGGAGACTTGATTTCGACGCCGAAAAACCTTGTGAAAAGAGCGAGCAGCGTGCCAGGCACCAACGCTCCGCGCAGAATGCCTGCAATCCAGGACCAATAGCCGACTTGGAAGCCCCAGAACGGGCCGAAGGCGTGCAGCACCCAGATCGTGAAGCCACCGTCTTCTGGGAAAGCTGAACAAAGCTCGGCGACGATGTACGCGAACGGGAACCCGACGAATAGCGAGTACAGAAGAACCGCGAGAAGACCGACGAGAGGACCACCCGAAGAGATGATGACCTCGGAGCCGATGGGCCCGGCGCAGAGGTACACGTACAAGATGGACACAATGCCAAATACTTCGAGACGACGGTAGTTCACGAGACCACCTTGCCTTCGGTCGTAGAGACTCGGAGACGGCTCGATCGCATCAACTTTGTCCATTTCGCCAGCGTCACTGCAATGGTGAGAGAGCATTAGAGGCTCAAAAAGTATGAAACAAATGGATGTAGGTCTTACACGAATGGCCCCATGTAGTCTTCCCGACCGGTGAAGACAGTGATCTTTGTCGAGTCTTGGTCGTCGTCCCCAAGCATGGGGAAGGTACGGTCGACGCTCTGTCGAAGAATGACAAGAAACTTCGCGTCTGATGCCAAATCTCCAGCCGCATCTCTCTGCTCTTCAAGGCAGAGGTCACACAGTCTCAATGAAATGAGCCGTGCAATCACGACGGCCGACGGCCGGCTGGTGAGTTCTAGCATAGGGTGGTGTCGACAGCGAACGCATGCACATTGTTTAGGACTGGGAGACTCGCTTTCAGTTGCTATTTTGCCACCTGGTTGCCATGTCGACTTTTTTGCGAACGGAAGTGGCCGACCACCGCGCTGCATTATTGTAACTATTTTGCCATTTTGCCACAGATTTTGAGTTTGAGTTTGAAAACATGACGTGCATGCTTTGAAGAGATCGACAAAGGAGACCGCTGACAGTTTGAAGCAGCTGGTAGTGCTGATCGGTGTGAGTTCTTACCTGATGAGTCAAGGCGCCATTTGGCAGCATTTTGGCAGGCTTTTGCAAGTCACCTGGTGGTTCTGAGCGCATAGCAAGCTCAATCTGAGCACTGACCGCCAGTTGCGTCGCTGAATTCCGCAGAGAGATCACAGCTTGAGGACTCGAGTCAGCAGATGTCGGGTTGCAGTCTTCACCGCCGTCAAGTTGGATTTGTCCTCATTCCGGTTTCCACTCCAGTCTGATCATTTCAACGATGGCAGCGTCAATACGTCAGGACCACCAGTTCCCTGCACCAGAGGCAACTCGACGAGCTACTGCTCCAGACCAACTGCAAGACATGCTGCACGAAGCAATGCACGCTCCTTCCCTGGTGGAAGCGCCAAAGACGGCGCCGATGATCCCCATCTCGGAAGGCGAGACCCAAGCGTTCAAGCACTTAGCGCACAGCATCGTGTCCCGCACGCTGGCCCATGAATCCGAGTACCACCGCATGAAGCGGCCTGAGCTGAATCAGCAAGACTGGAAGCTGCTCAAGCGCCATAACGACCTCAGCATCTACAGGCGCAGAATGCCAAAGCAAGTCGCTCAAGCAGAGCAGACTCGAGTCCCTGCAAAGAACAAAAGACCGATGGTTATCTGTGTTGGGTCTATAGCAGGAGAGATAGAAGAGATTCTTTACGGCGTCAATTCCAAGAACCGAGAGGAAATGCAAGCGACCATGGCTCACATGAGTAAGGGCCACATGGATTGCGCTCTGCTCGCCAGTTGGAAGGTGGATCGAACGCCGACCCGTACCGACAACTCGCCTTGAAGTGGCTGCTGTCCGACACTGTGGGAGACGCTCGACTGGTGAACCACCGAGACCTGTGCGTGATCGAGTCCATGGGCTTTGGCACGGACGCTCATGGTGAGCGATACGGCTACTTTTTGATTCAAAGTGTCGACTTTGCCGGGTGCCGCCCCCGCGGAAGGCGGCGATACTGTTCGAGCCAACATGATGATGTGTTGTATCTATCGCCAAGTGCCGGCCACCCCCATCGTGGATGTCGTCAAGGGCATGTTTGACTTGGGCGGTGACATCCCGGCCTTCCTCATGTGGAACGCGTCTACCTCGTTGATGCTTTCCATCTTGGGGGCAATGGACAGTGCTGAAGCTAAGCGGCTTACGCTGTTGGCGTTGCAACGAGCTGAGAATTCGGTATCGTCCTCGATCGCTGACCTCTCGGGTTTGGACTTGGAGGAATTTGATCTCACGACAGACTCGGCGCCATCTGGGTACTCAACTCTGCCTCGAGTTTATCGGCAGAAGCGAGCGCTGCCATCGCTGCGGTACCGCCGGCGCTGGCCCGAATGTTGACGAAGGGCCATCGGAAATCTCGATCAAGCGACAATCGGCGGCCGAACCTTGCTGCGTGTGCTCGAAAAAGCCTGCTGCTTCGATCGTGGGTGCCACACATCGCACATGCGGGTTTGCTTCCGTGGGGTGTGCAGCAAGTGCCACGTGAAGCGAAACTGCTCTCTCGACCCCAGCCAGTTTTGGTTGCGTGCTGCAAGTCGTGTCTGCTGGAATCCAAGCTGCTGAACGTGGATCCCCGTGACGCGTGCCCCATTTTGCCATGATCGCACGAACCATTGTCGATCTCGTTTGCTTTTTGTCTTTTGTGTCTGTAAAGTTAGCCAATAAAGCCATTGTCAAGAATCTCTTTTGAAGGCGCTGCTCGCTCTCGCTGATGACAATTGAAAATCAAAAGATTGTGTCGGTGCATACAAGCCTGCCGAGCAATCCACGATAGCGTGAAGGTGCTTCCACTCGATCATCATTTTTCTGCATTATATTGATGAATCATCCATCGTTTAGTCATCAAACTGCCGATTCCGGACTCCAGCACCAAGTTCATCTTCCATTTGCCGACCTGTTCCACCTGCTCAAGATCAGCGATGCGTTTGGGATACTTCGTGTTTGCTTCAGTGATCTCGGTCCTCTTGAGCTGCAAAACTGCATGGGCGATCGATGAATTCAACCAAACCAAGCTGAAGTTTACTCATTGCTGTGTTAAGACCACGGTGAAGAGGTACTTGCGGAGCAGAGAGACCATCGAGGATAACTCCACCGCCGAAGAGAGGGGATGGGAAAAGTTGTGGCCGCGGTGCAGAACTACCAAAGGAGAGCCAAGGTCAAGGACCCCATGATGTTGAGATACCTCGAGATACCTAGACGACTTTGAGTACTGGTTCAAGCAGAACAAGACGCCGGACGACATTTGGAAGGGATTGGATCTCGACACACTCGCGTTGACCTTGAAGCGTGAAGGGGTCAACGTGGCCGAGAAACTGAAAGCTAGTTTGAACTGTACAAGCAATTCTACGGGATCATGAATGGCCTGCAGGCAAAAAGGGCGAGGCTCCAACTATTCATCGCGTGGCAATTCACTCTACTCTCGTTGCTGTGGTTTGTTAGTTTGACTTCTTCATGGTGACCTTGTCCACCTTGCAGCGGCTCTTTTCCTCGCTGGATATGAACATCAACAACCGCATGGAACGTGTGCAGACTGCCGTACGAGTGCGAGGGCTTAACCACAGTGACAGATGCCTCCAATGCCGCAGCAGCCTGAATCTCCATCTCCTCCGTATTGCAGTTGAGGAAGTAAAGCACCACCTGCACTGCACTGAGCATCGACCCAATTGCATTTGGGGTGAACACAAAGTAGTCGCCCTCAGTGGCTAGGCTAACAGTGCACAGCGAGATTGGCAGTGACGCCGCCAATTTGGTCATCACTACGCGTTTTACTGTGTCCAGCGGTGCCGCGTACATGCAGAGACGCAGAGGAAGCCCAGCGTCGTCACCACTTGGTCGCGCGTCTGGTGCGTTAGACCTTGGAAGCATCCATGTAGAACAAGGCCCCAATCAAGATACTGCCAGCCTTGAGAAGCAGTCGACGCACAGCCAACCGGTCCGGACTCCATCGGTAGTAGACGGCGATGAACCCTGCGCAAGTGTTTTGACCCATGGAGCAGGTGACAAACAGAGGCAAGAGTTGCCCCGTCAGGAATGCATACATGGTCCAGAGGAAGGACGAGCACAAGAGCATGACGACCGGCAGCATTGTCAACGGGCCCGGAGCGCACTGGCGGTGGATGCGGGCGAACTCTGGCCACGGCGACAAGTCGAGCAGCACCGAGGAGGAGGATCGCCAAATGAGCTCGCGACTGCGATGGCCTGCAGCACGACCGTGGAGAGGCTGTGGGCGCGTGGTTGCAGTCATGCCGCCGGCGCCACTCGATGCGTGGACGAACGCAGTCGTCAGTGTCGGCAGGCGGCTGGAGTTGCCTTTCAACGCCTTTTCGTAGCCATATCCCAAACGAGGGTCTATATTCTCTGCCTTCCATCGCCCGTCGCCAGTCACTTTATCAGATTGACCACCATGGCATGTGCTTCCGCTTCTCTCTGTCTCAGCGTTCTGACCGCGCATCTAACGCTGCTGCTGCTTCCCACAGGGCCGCAAGAAGCAGTTCATCAACAAGAAGACGGCGCAGCACTTCCACGTGGTGCACCGCAGCCAGCGCGACCCCAAGGCCAACGACCCTGAGGCCTCCAAGTACGTGCTGCTGTCAGCCTCCCAGCAGGGTGTGGAGCTACGATCGGACTCGGAGGAGGAAGAATACGGACGACTCGGACGACGACTCGGACGACGACATGCCCGACCTGATCGACACCCCGTCGCCAAAGCTGCGAAGCCCAAGACCAAGACCAAAGCCAAGGCCTTCCCTGTGCGCAAAGTGCGCTTCGGCGGTGTGGAGGCCGAGGACCTTATCGACGAGAACGGTCTGCCGCGAGACGGCTACGACTACTCGCAGCACATGAAAGAGATGGGGCAGGGCAAATTTTACTCGGCCACCTCTCGCTTCGACGCGTCGGAAGAGAGTCGTGCGCTCTCGAAGCGCGTCGACTTGCCTGAGGACGCCCTGCCCAGCGGCGAAGAGCAAGACCGTCTATTGGATGCCATCACGCTGACCACGGACGTCATGGACGAGGACTTGCGAGAGGCGCTGGTGAACGACGAGGCCTTCGAGCAGTTGGACGACAATTTCGTGCTGCAGGCTGCCGAGGAGACGGAGGAGGGCCAACGCTGACGACTTTGACTACGACGCGCACATTGCCAAGCTCATGGAAGCAGCCAGTGGCGTGCCGAAGCACCGCGGCAATCTGACGGACAGCGAAGACGACGAGTTTAGCGACGACGAGGAGGAGTTTAGCGATGTTGAAGGGAGTGTGGGGAAAATGCGCCAGTACAGACGGACAAGGAGCGGGACGACGCGCAAAAAGCTCTGGACGAGTTGTTTGAAAAGACTCTGGCGGAGGAATACGACGACGAGCAGCTGGGCGAGCTGGAGGACGACGACCCAGAGACTCGCGGCGAGAAGACGCTGGATGGAGCTCTCCTGCAGGAAGTGATGGACGACTATGCCTTTGTGCAGCAGGAGTTGGCCGACGCGGAAGGAAAGCTGGGCAACCCGTTGAGAACAGGCAACAGGCTCCAGCAGGTGCTGGAAGAGTGTGAAGCAGAGCGTCGCGCGTATGAGGAGGACGAAAACGCGACGACCGAGGAGGAGGAGGAGCCGGAGACGGCTGCTGCTCGTGCTGAGCGAGAAGAGGAGGAGCTGCAGGCGCTGTACAAGAGGAACAAGTACCTGCAGAGACAGGAGCGCGAGCAATGGGACTGCGAGACCATTGTGAGCACCTACTCGACGCTCGACAACCACCCGACGGTGCTGCGGGAGGAACCACTACGACGCAAGAAGAAGAAACAGCACGTTGCTGCGAGTACGATGACTACTGAAGACGTGCGCAACCAGAAGGTGACGCTGTCGAGGAAGACTGGCATGCCGCTGGGCGTGTTCGAGACTGAGGCGCCTGCGAAGAGCAAGACGCTCAAGCCGCATAAGGAGCACGCGGAGAAGAAGCGGCAAAAGGGCGAGACGAAGGAGGAGAAGCGCGCGCAAGGCTGCTGTAAAAATGGAGAAGATGGCTCGGCGCGCAGAGAAGAAGGAGACCAAGCTGGCGTTCAAGGAGGAGGAGGCCCGCCAGTCCGCGCAGACCGAGGGCGGCCGCGTGTCCGTCTTCAAGTACTAAACGCCAAGTAATTTTATGCCCCCAGTACATGTGCAACGCGTCCGACACGCTGAGACGAGGCGGAGTCGGATTGGATTGAAGTTGGCTTTAACTTCAAGAGATACAGCTTGTTAAACCGATCTTGAGTTTAACAGATCTTGAGCGGGTATTGTATTTCGCTGCGCTGTCAGCTGTAGTTGTCTTGAGGTGCTGCACGAGCACGGCGCTGACAAACCACGTCTGTTGAAGCAACGAGCTAGCCGTTGGTTGCTGGATGTTGGCCGTTTCACCAGTCAGCATGACGTGGCCTGCCGAGACTGGTGACGCGAAGTCACCATTTTGCTCTAGACGCAGCTCCAGGGCAATGAAATGCACGGCAAGACAAGGCAAGGGCAAGACAAGGCAAGGAGCAAGGACAAGGCTGGTCGAAGCGGCGCCATGTTTTCGAACCCGCGTCATTTCTATTCGCCTGATTTGAACATACACTTTTTGCAGGGACCTTGTTTGCAGGGACCTTGACTCGCTGCGCGCTTGTTTGCCCGAGGCAGCAAGCGCTCAACGCCTGTGTGATCCAGCGCCGGTCGCGGGGGCCGGTCGGTGCCAGAGCTCTCCATCACACAGCAAGCAGCCACGACGCTGGTGGATCTCTCGCGAGGATTCACACGTAAAAAATGTCGGCAAATATTGGCAAAATGATTCGCAAACCGTAGCCATCTGGCGCAACAGAGGGTGGAAGATGCACGCAAATCGCCAAGTGCCAGCGGTGGCAAGCTGTGGCAAGGCACTTGTGCGCCCTTCACTCAGCGCGCTAGTCCGACGACGGGCATTCCCAGCGCGCGCCAAGCTGCAGAGGCCTGTTTCAATCCATCAGTTTGTCAGTCGCAAAACGCCAGTCAAATCAGAATTTGGAGATCCTGTATCACGAAATGTTGATAATGGCGTTTTCTGATGGTGAGATATATTGCCGTTTATGTGTGACTCTATATAACAATCTCCTCAACATCCGATTAGTTGGTTTTGCAAGTTTTGCAGGGAGTGACGGTCGGCTGGCCGCAGAGTGAAGGTGCTCCTCTTTTGGCCAATCCGACGGCGCATGTCCCAGACCTTGAAGATGGGCCATTAGACTTGCTGTTTGTATGCGCGGAGCCATCGCAGCTGGCTCGCAACTGGGTGCCAAAATTCGGCCGCAGTATACAAAAGCCCAGTCGAAGCGAGCGAGCGCCTGGAAACACAAGCAAGAGCAGCTACAGACCGCGAGCCATGACGGAGACGCACGCGACGTCCCTCACCCCCACCGCAGCAACAGGAACCTCCGCGGGCAACCGCCGCCCGCGCGCGCAGAGCCTGCAGCACTTTGACAGCAAGAGCGGCGCCGGCGGCATCCGCGCGAGTGCTGCAGCTCGGGCTCGTTCGTGAGCAAGCTGTACCGCATGGTGGACACGGAGCCCTCGTCCATCGTGTCGTGGTGCCGCGGCGGCACGGCCTTCTGCATCGTGGACTCGAAGCTCATGGCCGAGCACTGCCTGCCCAAGTACTTTCGCCACCGGCGCTTCTCGAGCCTCATCCGGCAGCTCAACTTCTACAGCTTTTACCGCGTGCAGGAGGGACAGCTCACCATCTACCAGCACTCGTTCTTCCGTAAGGGCAGGCCGGACCTGCTCGTGCACATCAAGCGCCGCGGTGCCGGCAAGGCCAAGGACCCGTGGTTCGACCCGCTGGCCACCAGCGCCCCCAAGCCCACAGACAGCAACGCGGCCAGCGGCCTGCAGACCCCACACTGGCCCCGATCAGTGGCATCGCCTGCTACTCGCCCATGGCCAAGCCCATCTCGCTGGACAACATGTCGCCGGCGCTCAAGCCTGCGATGATCCAGAACAGCCCGCCCTCCGTGGACTTGGGCGGCTCGTTTCTCAGCGAGGGGCTGATCAAGAAGGACATGGACCACGCCTACCCACTGGCGTCGGCCGCCAACATGCGCAACGAGCTGCTCTACGGGAACGACCTGCTGGACTCGAGCTTCTCGCTGTCCAAGTCCAGCACCCTCTCGACGCCTCTGGACATTGACATCCAGGACTTTTTCACAGATGACTGCAGCGTGACGCCGGACCAGCTCGACGACCGCTGCACGAGCAGCAGCAGCAGCAGTAGCAACCTAAAGTGCGCCATGGTATCACGAGACTGCCTCAAGTTTGACGACGCACAAAGCCTGGAGCCGTCCCCTATCCTGGCCAGCCAAGAAGCCTCGGACTCGGCCAGCTTCGAGAACGAGGTGCTCATGGACCTGGCCAATGTGGAGCCCGGCACGTGGGAGGTGCCGTTGTCACCGCTGAACGACGAGGAGGATATGATGCCGTGGTTGGACCTGTGCTTCTAGAGTGCATGCGTGGAGTTCTCTTTTGACCCCCTCGATAGACGACTGTGACGTGAAGCTGCGGTGATATTTAAAAGCCATCCGCGAGGCTCGCTCTGACTGTCCTCCCGTCCCCCTCCCCGTTCCCCCTCCCCGATTCAAGTCCCCCAAGTTTATTCATCATCGTTCCACACAATGACTCCAGTGTCGTAGGAAGAAAGAATTAAGTTAGTTATTAAGCGAGCGGATAGGATGTAGTTGTAAAGTAGGATTAGCATGATAGGCGGTAGGCAGCAACAGAGCTAGCGGAGCAAACGAACGAACACGATGACATTGAAAAAGAGCTCTTGTTGAAGTTAAAGTCAACTTCGCTCCACATGCTACGCCAATTCTAGTCTTGCTGCTGGTCTTGCTCGGCCAGCTCCTTGGCCAGCGCCACATAGTCCACGTCCTTCCGGACACGCTTGCTTCTGGACTGCGCCATTGGTATCGCCGTCTCTGCTTTTGCACGCTTCTTGGGCTGCAACACTACGGCGCCGCCCGCCGGCATCAAGTAGTTGTCCAGCAGTGCCTTCTCGTGCGCAGCCTCCTTGGCGATCTCCTCTTCGTCCCATTGCTCCCGCGCCGGGTTAATTAGTGCCCGCGCGTGCGCCGCAACGCTGCGCGCAAAGGGCGACACCATGCGCCCGTGGAAGTTGTAGCCGCCCTCCAGCACCGAGATCAGTCGGCCATCGCAGCACGTGTTGGCCACCTGCTTGACGTGGCCCACGAGCCACTCGTAGTCCTGCTCCAACAGCGACACGTACCCCCAGTTCACGAGCTCCTTCTTGTGCGCGTCAAAGCCAGCCGACAGGAAGATCAGGTCCGGATTGAACTCGCGCAGCTTCGGCAAGATGCGGTCGCGGAAAGCGCTGCGCCACTTGAGTCGCGAAGGAGCCGAGCCTTCGCGACAGAATGGGAGTCCTTCGTCCCATATGACGGGGTACTGCTTGACATCAGACTCCCCGAGCCAGGGTAGAACCAACCTGGTGTCTCGCCCATCGGCAGCTCCTCCTTGTTCAGCGGGTCCTTGTGGCCGTAGCCGTGCACCGAGCAAAAGAAGACATTCTCCGCGTCGTCGTCGCTGCGCCACGGTTTGTACTGGTGAACGACCTGCTTGCCAACGCCGTACGGTGTTTCATATTCGATTTCCTTCGAGGACGGCACAAGCTGTCGCACGATTTCTTCAGTGCCGTTGCCATGATGTACGTCAAAGTCCAGAATCGCCACCTTGTTGATCCCGCGGTGCTTTAGGTGAGCGCGAGCATAAGCGGCACCGACGGCAACGTTGTTAAATAAGCAAAACCAAGGCTGCCTTCCGGGTCGTTCTCGCACACTACCTTGCCCACTGGTCCTGCGTGATGCCCTGGCGGTCGTACGATGCAAAACGCATTCCTGCATTTGCCTGCCACGACATCGTCCACTGCCTTGCACACAGCGCCTGAAGCGCGTGAGGCCGCATCGAACGAGCCAAGTGAAAGTGCCGTATCGAGGTCCAGTGAATACGTCGCATGACACTCTTCAGGGTTCCTATTGTACCTCCCATCCGCAAACTTTGAAGACAGCAGCCCTGGCAACTTGTCGAGGGCAACGTCATCGTGCTTGGAGGCGATGGGGCTCTTCCCCACAACCGATGCAGCAAGTGGGGCGCAATTCTGACGCACACGATTGACGTAATGGTATTCATGGACGCGCAAAATGTCGGCAATGTCAGCGCGCTCGATTTCATGATCCCATCGTACGTTTGAGCGTTGGAACTCGCGCGATCGAAGAATGCCAAACACTGGGTCCACTAAAGTGTCGATTCTCTCGGGGTTCTCCGGTGGAGGGTCTGGGCCGCCGCGACGGTGATACGCCATCGGCAAATGTCTCCACACCTCGGGGTGGAAGTAGAATCGCGTCTGATCTTTCGGCTCAACTTCAGCAGCGCAGCCCATTGGGTCGTCACAACCATTTCGTGCCTCCGCCGCCAGCAAACACTTTTCCAGCTCATTGAATGAACAGTTGTGCGCCAAGTGCGCAGCTGTACATCCATGTGTATCTTTGAGAGCAAAGTTTGCAGCGGATTGTCGAGGAGAGCCGCGTAGGATCGCTACTCCTCCTGCGAAATCTGCTAGCGCAGCAATATGGGCTGGAGTCTGATGCAACGAGTTCAGCGAGTTCACATCCACCTTGTACTCGTTCACCAGCTTCCGCGCTGCATCCATTGATCGGAACTTCATGGCTTCGTGCAGTGGTCGAAAGCCGACCTTGTTGCCTTTCTCGAGGATCGTCTCGAGTTTCAGCAGCTTTTTTGCCGTCTGCAGCCTGGCTGTTCTCCTCGACACTGACTGCTTCCAGTTGTCGTCTATAGAATGCAACCATCATCTCCATGCTACGGACTAGATCATAGCGAGCACACAAGTGAAAGACCGTGTTGCCTTCCTCGTCCTTCATGGTCATCTTCTCGAACAGCAGCGCTCGTACATCGTCTCCGTAATAGTCTTTCTCTCCGCTCTCCCTCTCGGTAAAGAGCTCGTCCACTAACGCATCACTGAACGCGGCATTGATGGCTCCGACGCGCAACAGCAAGTGCAGGAAGGGCGTGTTGAAGGCCCCTCCCTTGAGCCGCAGCATGGCGCTGGTCAGGGCAGGAGAGTAGCGCAGTAGGTGGATACAGACGTCCATATGCTGGTGGATCACGCCCACATGCAGCGGTAGGAAGCCCATGTCGTCCTTCTCCAGCAGACTCGTCTCGAATGACAGCACGCTCAGTCGGGAGGACGTTTCGTCGGGGGACAGCGGCAGCAGCGTGCGCAGGCGGTCCGCTTTCCCCTGCTCCGCCAGGTTGTGCAGCAGATACGTGTCCTCGTCCTCGTCGTAGTCGTCGTCCGGGTCTGCACCGACAGCAGCCGCAGGCTCCGTGTACGCCATGGCTCGCTGATCCTGCTTTGATGTAAATTTCCGTTAGATAATTGGATAAAAATTGTCATTGAAATGATTGGCTGAAAAGGAGAAAGTGGCTGGTTTATGCATCTTCTGACTACTTTCCGACTCGACAGCCATCTGGGGTTAGTCGCGCCATTGCACTCGTCCGCCATGATCTCCTCGCCTCTGCTGCTGTCGACGGCGCTGCTGCTGTTGGCGCTGCCTAGCGACATTGCTGCCGACACGAAGCTCGTGTCGGCGTGCTCCTCCACCCTCGCAGACAGAGATGCGCCTGTGCTGGAGCCTCTGCGCGCTGTGATCGGAGACCAGCCAGTGAACCTGTTCGTGGGCGTGCTGGCTAAGTCGGCGGCTTCCAAGTTCATTCTGTCGGACGCCGGCAGCTCCTGTCTCGCCAACATGAACGGCACAGCTCTGGGTCAGACACTCTTGAACAGTTTGGACGTGGACACGTGCGCTGCGGCGTTCCAGATGCTCGACATTCCGCTGGTGCAGTACGCAGTGGGCAACTTCTCCGAGGCATTGAGCAGCAGCGACAGCGGCGAGAGCGCGGCGGACGCGTTCATTGCAGGTATCGGCCTAACGGGTGAAGGAGACGTCGAGCGGGTGTGTTCGCTGTACGTGGACGGCTTTGTGCCGTGTCTTCGGTCTCAGTTGCTACCGGCGCTAGCCACGCTGCGCTCCACCTCAGCGAACGGATGCTGCGCTGCCTGGGAGCAAGAGAGTGTGGCGCTCTTCGACTACACGATCACTGGACAATACACGAAGATCGCACAGCTCTTTGGAGACGTCATGTGTGCGACACAGACGCCGGCATTCAACGGGACAAACTTGCAGCGTTGCGGCTACACATTCCTGCAGAGCTCGGGTGAGGTGGCTAACACTACGCCTTCCGATCGGGCCGCTGCGTTCGTGGAAGACTTGCAGGTGCCCACTGACCAGGCCTGCCTCAAGGCTGAAGGAGAGGCGTACAGTGACACGAATGGCAATGCGGTTAGCGCAGTCTCGAGCAGTGACCGCACCGCGAGCGGCTGTGTTGTAGCGCTGGATCGATTCGCGACGTGGATTAATGGTCTTCCACTTGCTCAAAACAGCTCCGAGTCGTACGACATCGATCTGCAAAAGCTGTTTACGTCAGGCGAGTGTGTGAGTGGCTCGGATGTGCTCCCCGTGGTCGAAGACTTCTTCCCAGCTTCCGTTAAGGATGCCGTCAGCTCCTACTTCTCCAGTGCGTGCATCCACGTGCCCATCAAGTACGCCGACGGCTGCAGCTTTTCACGTCCGGCCTCGCTCGTGGATTGGAACTACGAGCCTGCCCACGCCAGTCAAGCAGGGTCGTCCGAGGGCGGTGGCGATGGCACTTCAGCGATCAATTCGCTCAACACAGTACCGCCCAATGTGACAGCAACCAGCGCCGCTCTCTCCACAGCGGCACATGGAGTTGCCGGCACTGCGCTTGCGCTGGTGGTGAGTGTTATCCTGGCATTTTGGTGAGCTCGAGAACAAATACGACCCATACTGGTAGCTGTTAGATTCGCTAGTGTTGCTGTGGTGGTGGTCTATATACATGCCTTGCCGCCGTTAGCGCAGAGGGCTTCTCCAACTTCTTCCCAATGCTATAGCTGTTGAACACAAAAACAAAGCTAAAAATTTAAGCCGACGAGCACCCGCGCTGAGGCTTCTTGGACTCGTGCTGGCAAAAGCAGTAGTACGCATTGCTGATAGTGTAGCTAAATCTTCTCCCGTTCGAGAAGCTAGACAAAAGCCCGGTTGAGGAAGAGCCCTTCGTGGAGTCCACGACGGCCGCCCCGCGCGAGGAGGACTCGTAGTCCGACGCCCGAGAGTCTTCGCGGGACCTCCTACCGCGGTTCTCTGCCTCTTGCATGGCCGATGCAGAAGAACGCACGTCGTGTGTCGACATGTACGACTCAGCCAGAGATGTCTGGGGGTCGTAACTGAACGCGAATCCGCTGCCAGACCCCGGGTCTTCAGCTGCTGCTGGCCGTATTGTTGCTGTTGCTGTGCGGAATCAAAGCACATCGCAAAGTGTTAGAGAATGAATTGACGATGCAAAAGTACAGACACAGCAACTTACGGCATTGTAGCCCCGGCTCGGAGAGGACGACGTAAAGTAAGCAGCTTCGTCGTCTTGTGACATTCCGTTGACCACAGGGATGCCACCAGCCTCGATGTCGATGTGCGATAGCACGCGAGTCAAGTCCTTTCCGTTCTTCGTGTGCAGCACGTAGTGCTCCTGGACAACCTGCCATGGCAGCGGGTAGAACCGCCGGCAGATGGCTGTCCACGTAAAGTGACGAAGCAACGCCACCACCAGACAGACCGGCAGTACCAACCAGTACGAGCCATAGCCCAGGGTGTTCTGGAAACTACCATACTCCGTTGAGAACATGGAGACCCAGTAGCTCGATACAATGGGTGTGAGCGGAAGGTAAGCAATCACACCAACAAACCACAGCAAGCCGCCATAACTGTTCCAAGACATCTGCAGCATGACCAGCTTGAGATTGGCCACCAGCACGACCAACGTGAACGTGATCAATCCGTACTGCACCATGGCTGCACTGCCCTCATTCGACAGATGCTCGTTGAACGCGTAGATTGCGAACACAAAAATCACAGCCGATTCGTAGACGGCACTGCAAATCCACTTGAAGAAGGTGTAGTTGTTGAAGAGTTCCATGCGTGGGCCGACCAGATACAGCTCCGGGAAATGTTTGCTGACTTCAAAAGGCACGTCGTAGTCGAAAACACCCAACACAATGATAGGCAGCGACGTGTAGCAAATGTTGTAGAGCTGGAAGCCCAATTCGCCATAGAACTTCTCGCCGGACGATCCCGTGCAGAACATGAAAAAGTACTGAGCCAGCACCATCACGATATTCTTGTAGAACATGTAGCCAGCGAGAATCGACATGCGCTTGTAATTCAACCGACCGTGGTGCAGCAGAAGCTTCTCCAAGAAATAGAACTGGCCGATAGCATAGTCGCTCGAATTCACAGCCTGCATACCTTCTTGGCCTGAAATGCCAACACCCACGTGTGCGCGCTGAATCATGGCCACATCGTTCGCACCATCACCGATTGCCAAAGTGCGGACCTTCTTGTTGGCAGTGCGGACCAGCGTTACCACTTCGGCCTTTTGGCTGGGGAGACACGGCAACACACGACGGCCTCGCAGGCCATGGCTAGCGATAAGAATTCCTGCTGACACCGTTCGTCCGCAAGCGTCAACTCTAAGCACTCACCATCAATCACAACTGCATGGCGGCCACCACCACGCTGTACTTGGTTGTTTGCTTCCGATAAATGCGTGAGAATGGCATCTTTCGTCGGGTACAAGTCGCAGTTAAAGACGAACTGCTGCATGTCGTTGTCCATAAGTTGACACGCGTACGAGATGTTGATAGCAGTCTCCTGCTTGTCACCTGTAAGCATCCAAACCCTCATACCGGCGCGCATCAAGTTCGCAATGCATCGGGGAACGTTGTTCTGCAGCTTATCTTCAATAGCAGTTGCGCCCAGTAGCTCCAGATCATGCTCAATCTCCGTCATTAGCTTGTCAATTTCGTTGGGCTGGCCATTCTTGCGCTTGTCGATTTCTTCCAGGGATGAGTTGGCCTCTTTAAAGCGAGCGCTCCAGTTTAGGTACTCTTTTTCATCCACTCGGCGCTGAGCGATAGTAAGTGTACGCAGACCATCATCACCGAACGTCTCCAAGTGACGCATCGTCTCCTTCATCATTTCCGGGTCGCTTTTTGCCTTGTTAAGCAAGGGGTAAATAACATTGTCAGCACCCTTCGTGAGCACCCAGTACTCGCCATTCGGGTATTGCACCACAACCGACATGCGCTTGCGGTCACTCGTAAACTCAAGCACATCCAGAATCTTAAACTCGAGCAGCACATTAGAACCGGTAGCTCCATTGGCGTACCGACGAATCAACTCGGGGCGCTTTACACGAACACGAGCAGAGCCCAGACCGCGGGACTCAAAACTGAAACCAAAGAATTTTGCACCAGACACTAGAGCCTGCTCATCGGGTGAAGAAGCCGAGAAGCGTACCTCGTTGCTTCCTTCCACTGTCTCCGGGATCACCGTTTGGCACAGGCTCAAGTGCAGGAAAAACTCGGCCTCGTGGTTAGGAGTGTCATCAGAAATTGGCCGCTCCAAAGCGTTGAACAGCCGAACATCCTCGAAGTTGACGTAGGGGATTTTCGCACGCTGTGCTTCCTGCGAGGGCTCTGCCTCAGCTGGTACGACCACACCCTTACGGCGAAGTGCAGCACGACCAATCTCCGTCATACCAGTACCGTACGACACGCCGTTAATGGAGCATTTGCGGAATTCCATGACGTTGCACGTAAGTGTACCCGTCTTATCACTGAAAACGTACGAGATCTGGCCAAGTTCCTCGTTCAGGCCCATCGAACGCACGATCATACGGACATCGGCCTCCTCATAGTACATATCCAGGTCCCACGTCATGAAGATGGCTTGAATAAACATGACCATGGAGATGGTCACATACAGCGAGACCGGGATCATCTGGTACATCAGCAAAAAGTAGTAGCCGAAACCAATAAACCACTGGCTCACCATGCTCGGCTCCCAGTCCAGGTACCAGCTGTCGTCAATGTTTGCATTCAGCCAGATCACCTGCGTGGTCGTGGCGATGATGCACAGCACACACAGCAGCAAGAACAGCCCGATAATAAACCTGTTGACCGTCTCGTTGATGGAGCTCCACTTGGGGCGTCCAGCCACTGCGCTCTGCATAATCTTCGTGTCTGGGCCAGTGTTCACCACCAGCCCGTAGATCCAGTCTGTGTTCCGCAGTTGGCAACCGCGGAGCAGCACGTTCTTGATCGCAACTGGCTGCGGGTGCCCCTCGGCGATTTTCGTGTCGGCGCTGACGGACAGCGTGCCGTCGAAGCGACTGATGGCCTTGTTGGGGTTTTCGCAGCGCAGTTGGCCAGCCAGCGAGGCCGCTTGCGCCGCGTTCCGCACGTGCAGTGTGGCGTCGCACGCGTGGCGCAGTTTGAGGTTCGTCTCTCCGTCCAGTGACTTGGTCTCGACGTAGCAAATGCCCGCGGGTTCGCTCGGATTCGGCTCCGAGACGGCAAGAATAAGTAAGTCTGCTGGCGCGGTCTCTCGGTTGTGGAGCTTGACCACCGATCCGACGGTGAGGTTGGCCCAGTGCATGAGCGCGATGTCCGGGTCGTCGGCGCCTCCGGCTCGGTTGAGCGCCTCGTTGCTTCCTGTGAATGTCTGTTTGAGCACGTGGCAGACGGCCGAGTTGGCCTCTCGGTCGGCGAGGTGGCGGCGGCGGTCCTCGATGACGGCGAGCACGCCGTCCACGGCTAGGATGAACACGAGCACGGGCAGGTTGGACGGCAGGCCGTTGGTGTTACTGATACTGCGGATGCACTGCAGGATGGAGACGAGCAAAAAGTAGGCGTTGGCCAGTTTGCGGAAGCTCTCGAGCATGAAGAGCGGCAGGAAGTTCCACGTCGTGTACTTGGACGTGATCACCACGTTGGAGCAAAACGGCGGCTGGCCGTCGGCGCCCAGCAGCGGCCGTGAGGACACTGAGGCCGGCAGCGGAACCACGCGGAAATCGGCGCCCTCTTCTCTCTTGCTAGCGGTCGTGGGGTCCATGCTGCTGGCGAGCGACGACGAGCTGGCGAGGGGCTGCGCGCGAGAGGTCTGCAGCTGGCGATACCCGTCCTGCTGCTGCTGTGTGCTCGAAGGAGGCCCGCGTCCATTCGCTAGTGAAGGGGTGGAGGAGGGGGTGGGGAGGCTCGCGCCGCGGGGACTCGACCGGGCGGCAAGGCGAGGCGAGGCGGATCGGCGGAGATGGCAGCCCTCGCTTCTCTCTGCCTGATTGTGCTGTGGACGCCAAAGGCGGAAAAACGGCGACTGAACCTTTGCGGTTGTGTCGCGCATGAACCCATCTGAATACAACAGGGTACTATGTATTGACAGGTCCATGAAACTCTTCACATGGACATATTGCTGTGATCATTTCGATACGGATACTAGTTGTTGCAGTTCTCTATTATTAGCATCTGTACGTGATGCACTGGGATCGTCAGAGACGAGCCATGCACGGCAAGCGCGCCAAGTTGCCTTGTTGCCTTGCCTTGCCTTGGCCGTGCCGTGCCCCGCGTGGCGTGCCGGTCCAGCTGGGGGCATTGACTGAATCCCACCACATCAACGCTGTCGTCCGACGAGAAACACACGCGCACCGCCGAGCACATTTAGACCTCGCCTCGCTTGCAAGTGCTGGCTGGACAGGATCCTGATTTCTTGGTCGAGTATCAAGTCAGATTATCCAAAGTGTTGTATTATTCAGTAATACAATACAAATACAATACTTTGAAATAGTAATACTAATACGAACATATCTGTCAAAAGTATTTGTATTAATGTCAGTAATATCAATACAGTTTTTGTATTACATCTACTACTCTTGATAATACTTTGTAAGTCCAATCCACAAGGCCGATCAGGGAGGTGATCTACGTGCCCAGGGCCTCGCACACTACAAATTCCTATCAGTTGGGACCTTTAAAGGTGAATTGATAATGAAATGTGAATAGGCAACGAAAACTCGCCTCTTTTGGAACCCCTAGTAGTTGAGTTGGAAGTGTAAAATCTTAAGACACTCGAGCACGCGGCCTGTTGCCGGTCGTACGGTGATGATCCGTTACCGACCTATTTTACCATGAACTCGCGGTTTGTAGTTTCGCCCTTGGGAGAAACCCCTCGGGAGGGTGGTTTGTTAGCAGTTAGTTCGGAATTCGCCATGGAATAGACATTCCATTCGTTCTCACCTCGGTCCCTGCAGTTCCTCGAACCAGGCGTAGCAACACGGCCGAAGGTGCCCAGACCTGCTTCTCTTAGGATCTTGTAGCGGTTGAGAAGGCAGTCGTCAGGTTTGCCGGCGTAGCTTCCGACCGTGTCGTCGTGGGCGGCACTGTCTTCGCTGCCGTCTTTCTGGGCTGGCGGCGATGGCGGCGGCTCCCTGTGGTTGTGGTAGGACTCCATTCGGCGCTAGTGGCGCTGCTTCTTGTGGTGGCGGCCGTTGTGTGCAGGGGTTCGGGGCTACCGCGTCGGCTGTGGGTCCTGGAGCTGCGTGTCTTGCGGCTGCTGTAGCGGTGGCGGAGCAACAAACCAAGCAATCGGAAGTCACTTCGAGGACGGGCGAGTATGAGGTGATTCGCAAAAGTGAAACTTATCAGATGTTGCACACCATCTCTGGGCGGCCATCCAGTACTTTTATACGAGCCATGGCCAGTTCGAGCTCGCCTGGACACCTTCTTGAGTCACAAACACCTGACAAGTCTTCACTGCTAAAACCACCGGTTCTTGACGCTCGTCTCGAAACAACTTCTTCAGACGTTTCACCGCTCGATTGCTCAAAGTATCATCGAAGTATTAATACAATTTGACTAATACTACTACAGGGCTCTCAATTTTTCAAAAGTATCACGGTGTATTAATATCAGTAGCAGTGCTTGTATTAATAACCCTAATACTCGATTTTTCCCGCTAATCCGAACGTCGAGTATCAAGTGCTATAATGGCGCCGCCCAAGCGATTACGACGTCGGGGCTGGTCGAGACATGAGCGACGCACAATCGGGATCGGATGGCCGAATCGGAAATGGTTGTCGGATCTTTCGCCGCCCTCGACGAGCCCAAGCGCGGTCAGTTGGTCTCAAACGCATCAATCACTGGCCGGCGAGTGCTCGTCGGCTGCAGACTAGTTTCGACTTGTGCTTGCTATCGGCCTCGAGACGTCCCACCTCGCGCTTAAAGCGAAGAGCTTATGAGGACCCCGCTGACTCCGACGACACCAACAACTTCGTTGACTTGATCAACGACCTTGATCTCTAGCTTTCGACTGCTTAGCACGCTGACCGTTTAAACCTTCTAGCCCACAATAAACAGCCTACAGCTCCATACTATGGCAGCCGCCATGGAAGGAAGCCACCACCATGGAAGCTGCCTGCCGCCAGTGCTTGACGGACTCTGCTTCCATCGCTCAGTTCGCCATTTGCTCGCTCAAGCCCAAGCTCTGAACTCCAAGCTCCAGCGTGATGCACGACGTGTGCATCTGGCGACGAAGACCACCGGAGGTCATGCTGCCAAAGGTCCCCTCGAGCCCGAGCTTGAGGCGGGACCTTGTATGTCAAAGCCTCGTGGCTTCCACATTGTCGTGTGCAGCTCTGCGATCAAATGACCCCTCTCAACCTCCAAGGCAAGGTGAAAATCAAGCAGAAGCGTCTACGCGACGGCGTACCAGCTGTAGAAACAGTTAATCCTTGGTACAGTCGTCATGACGAAGGCTTTTCCTCCGGTGTGACGCCTTGAAAAACCACAAGTGTCCTGTGTGTGCCCGCGGGTGGCATCGAGACAGCCGGTGGTCTCCGGCATTAACCTGCTGATGCTGTAGGAAGGGGTAGCTACTAGCACGTCCCGGATAGCGGGGGTAAAGGGGTTAAGTCTCAACACGACCACTTTGACGACGACTCCATAGAACCCCACCCTTCAATAAACCCCCACCCTCAAATAATACCCCACTCAGGGGTGGGGGTATTAACGCAGTACCCCATGGGGCACTATCATCGGTTTTACAGTCCAAGCTAAACAAAATCACAACTCATCACCGAATCAGAGCTTCTCCAGGCACAGCACAGCCTTGTCTATCAGCACAAGCAGTATCTTCTTGTCTTTCAAAACTAGCTGTCGCCAACGTTTTGCATGAACTAGTCCATTGTCATGTACTCATATTAGAAAGCGAAAAAGTTACTGAGCTTATCAAAATCCATAAATTGCTTGACTTTTTTCTTGTGCTGCTTGCGCTCACCCTTGTTCTTTGTGTTTCGTGCAAAAGCCTCTCGACATGGGGGCTGACTTGCATCTCGCGAACGCACAACGCGTTCCACCACCGTGGCGCCAGCAGAGCCCGTGCGACTGCGGACTGATGTTGCATCCGTCGAAAGTGCACCTGGCACAGTGCTCACGGCACATGCCCTGCACATAACGGCTCTTCTCACACCCAGGCGTCCCGCAGCGACCACGTGATGCACTCGGAGCTTGGCCGTAGTCGCCGCAGTCAATCCTTGCCAGGAACGTGTCCGTGATCCCTTGGAGCCTTGTTGCTTGACTTGGGGTCAACGCCGACGACTCCGACGCTTTTTCTTCTTCGTCCGCGCCACCTTGGACGTCGCTCGACTTTTCTTCCTCCACCTCGTTTCCTTGGACCATCGTCTCTTCTTCAATGTAGGTGAAACATGTAGAGACGTTGCCGTCTTCTACGTCCGGCTCCGATGGAGAGCGCTGTCAGGCCGGGTGCGTGCAGGTCAGCACGCCCGGGCCAACTTCTTCCTGGCGTGCTGACCTGCACGCCAGCGGCCAAGTGCCACGGCCGCCGTGCGCCAGCCTGCCTTGTGAGGCCAGGAGCGCACGGCAGGCACTCGCCACTTGAGTGCCGAGCACTCATCGGCAACTCTTAGGAAAACAAAGGAAAAAGAAACGTTTTATATTTAGGTTTAGTATAGGCAAAGAAAAAGAAACTTACCCACCATGGAGAAGCCCAAGAAGCGCCTCCATGGCATGCATGTCGTAGCTAGCAAAGAGAACATCACAAACATAGTTCAGTTTCCAATTTACGTCGTCCCTCCACAGTATCCACACCAACGCTTACCTCGCCACCGCCGCCGCGCGTCCCGACATCTGGTAGCACGGGGGAGCGGTCGTCGCTGTCCATCTCGGTCGTCGCTGTCCGCCGCAGATCTACGGGAGTTTTGGGTGTGAGGGCTGAAGTGTTGCTCCCTGATTGGGTAACTGCCCCCATCCGCGTGGCTAGAACCGTAATTTTGGTTTCTGGTCGCCGCACGCTGATTGGCGCAAATCTGGCTGGTGGGCTTTGTGGTACTCTAGAGTGCTCCGCCACGGCTATTTGTGCTAGGCTATAAGTGTAATTACCGTTCTTCAACACCTGCCCCGTTATTTACCCTAAGTGTTCGATTTTGGACATAATTCTTAGGCTAACCGGTAAGTCAGGCACGCTCTTGGTTTACTTGCCCAGCAACCTCTAAAAGTCTCGTTGTTTTGGCCCAATTGGGCTAGGTTATGACACGAGCTAAGCCATCCGTTGTCCACGCTAGTGACAAGGACCCGAAGCTTGTCGGCTCGTTTCTACGTCTTTCGGTGGACGATCCGTTCCTCGCAGACAAGGCACGCAAGGACCTCTACAAGTCGATCGCCAAATCGGACCGGATTCTGAAGGCTCTGCTCAAGCACGTAAAAACGCACGAAAGTGAGCGTTCCTCCGAAAAGCGTCGTATTGCTGAGCTGTTAGTCAACACTCAGGCACAGCTGTTTCGCGCGAACCGTCTCGTCTCGCTGGGAATTCAGCGCGTGCTTCGAGAAATCGAACCGGACGAGCACCCGTACACGAAGCGCGGAGATCCGACCCGAAAGCAGCACAAGCGTCATCACAAGGACGCCGAGAGCTCTCCAGCTAAGTCAAAAAGGCTAAGACCACCTCGAAACCTTAGGGTTAGCATAGCTATTCCTTGTAACAGGTTTCTGTCGTAATCCATCACTTTACTCCACGTACCTTTCGAAGTTGATCGATTCTACAAGTATCAAGTATGGCAGACCCTGCACAGTTAATGCAGACGATGCTCGCCTCGATAGAGAAGCAGAACGAGCTTATTAAGCAGTTCACTGAGATGAAACAAATCTCGGAGCTTAAACTCGAAGGCATGAAGCTGCCCACGTACAAAGGCACTCTGGATGAGTCATTTGAACTGTACAAGCAGAATATCGATCAATACTTCCAGGCAAAGGCTATCTCGTACAAAAACACCGACATAAAGGAGAGAATCTTGGCAATCATCGCTGGAACGTTAAAGCTTGGTGCCGCACACTGGTACATGGCTGAAAAGGGCACATTCTTAAGTGTTGACGACTTCTTCAAGAGGTTGGAAGCTGAGTTCGTACCCGAGGACATGCAAGAACGCCTGCGTGAGCAGATGAACGACCTAAAGGAGAAACAGTGCAAAGACTTGCCTGAGTATGTCAGCAAGTTCCGCGACCTAGTAACACAGGTTAAAAAGATGGAAGAACTCGACAAAATTAGTTACTTCCTACGTGGTCTATCATCCAGTATACGCGAAGAAGTTCAGTACAAACGCTGCGAGACGCTAGCAAAAGCTGTCACTACAGCGTTGGACTACGATCGGTCTCATCCTCGTCATAAACGTTCGGACGGATCCAAGTACCGTTCCTATGACCGTAAGCGTTCAAACGATGAAAACAACGATGGAGCTGAGCCGATGGAGATCGACAATGTGCATGTACCTTCGCGAGAGGAGTGCATACGCCGGAACCTATGTTTCAGGTGTGGAAGCGCTGCTCATAGGGCAAACCACTGTCCTATTCGATCGCAGCAGAGAGCCAGAAGAAACCCGCCGAGATACAACCGTTTTAACCAGACGCATCGTCGCGGGCAGGCTCGGATGAACATGGTGAACCACACTGATGACAACTCGGAAACTGTTGTCCTAGAGAATGTAACCATGAACGTAGCCGACATCCAAGAGCAAATGGATATGCTACAGGAAACGATCTTGTCCAACGTTAGCGAAGTCGAGACAACTGCTATGACGGAAGCACCTGGTATGCAAGTACTGCAACCAGAGGAAGCACCTGGTGTGCGCGAATCGCAACCAGTGGAAGCACCTGAAGTGCACGAATCGCACTCAGAAAAGAAAGAGTTGGTATTGCATGGATCGCAACCAACAAGTACGTCCGAAAACCTGCGGGTTAATGCAGTAAAGTCTAGTTCGACTTCCAGTCTTTTCATTCGAAGAGGCAGAATCAACGGCAAAGATGTCCGAATCTTATTGGACACGGGAGCAAGTAAGAACATGATCAAGCCCGGTATAGCAACTACCATATTGGCTTTGCGGAAACTGCAAGCAACACGCTTTGATGGAACGATGACTCCTAAGCAGGATGTCAAACATGTTCAAGCTCCAGTGTCTATGGATGGATACTTCTTTCCTTCAATGGAGTTTGTGGAATGGAAACTACCAGACTCACACGATGTGATCTTTGGTAAACCATGGTTCCAGAAGTACAATCCGCAAGTGAACTGGCAAACGGAAGAGCTAGAAGTACCCGAGCAGTTTCACTTCACGGATGTGGATGGCCCTCAGTTCAATCAGAACATTAAGGACGGAGACTATGAACAAGTCTTTCGTGTCAAGGTCAAGCTGGTAGCTGACATAGATTCAATTCCTGAACCCATCCGTAAGGTGGTTACGGAAGAATTTGCAGATGTGTTCCCGGATAAGTTACCGGATACATTGCCTCCATCTCGAGAAGTAAACTTCGAGTTGACCATGAAAGAAGGAGCTAAGCCAAGCTCAAGAGCACCGTTTCGCTTGTCAAAAATGGAGCAAGATGCCCTCGAAGAGTTCGTACAGGAAAACTTACGCAAAGGATGGATTGAGTTGTCTAACTCTCCATGGGTCTCGAACATCTTCGCTATTCCAAAGAAGGATCCGGTAACGGGCATGTTTCCACGTAGAGCTGAATGGCTCCGTAGCGGTAACACGAAAATTCCGTTACGTTGGGTGATTGACTATCGATACGTCAACAACTTGACCCTGATCGCAAAAATTCCATTACCTATGATCGAAGAACTTTTTGATCGTATGGTAGGATGTGTCATCTATACGTTGATAGATCTTGCGCAAGGGTATCATCAAATGTTGGTGATTAAATCTAGTCGACCATACACTGCGTTTCGTACGCACAAGGAAACCTATCAATGGTGCGTTGCGCCTATGGGTATGGCTGGAATGCCAGGAACTTGGTCAAGACTTATGCGTACGCTCTTTGAGAAGTATGATTTTGTTGTCGTCTATCTTGATGACATATGCATCTTTTCCAAGAGCATGGAAGAGCATGTTGAGCATTTACGCACAGTCTGTTCCGTTCTCCGTCGTGAACGACTGTACGCGCATTTGTCAAAGTGTTCATTTGGACAGTCGGAAGTAGCCTTCCTTGGTCACATGGTATCGCAAGAAGGACTGAAAGTAGACCCTCGCAAGACCGAAGCAATCGCGAAGTATCCAGCACCAACATCCCGTAAAGCTCTGTTGAGTTTCTTGGGGCTGGCCGGGTACTATCGCAAGTTTATCTGCGATTTTGCAGAGATTGCACGTCCTCTACGAGCACTAACTAAAGCCGATACACCATGGACATGGAATGAAGAGCACGAAAATGCTTTTCTAGCGCTAAAGCTTGCACTTCAACAAGCCCCAACGTTGAAGTTGCCCGACTTCTCACGACCGTTTGTCGTAACAACCGATGCATCTGGGTATTGCATGGGTGGAGTTCTGTCACAGAACTACGATGGTGCCGACCATCCGATCGCCTTCTTTTCAAGAAGTTTGATGAACATGAACGTGCGTGGCCTACGCATGAGAAGGAGTTGCTCGCCATCAAAACAGCAACAGAGAAATGGAGACACTATCTACATGGACGTCCGTTTGATGTCTATACAGACAGTTCTGCATGTTCGTGGATGTTGCATCATCCTCGAGTGTCACCGAAGATGGCTCGCTTCTTAACTCACTTTTCCAACTTCACGTTCACGTTGCATCATGTACGTGGCAAAGCTAACGTGGTCGCTGATGCGTTATCACGACCTTCGGTGGAAGATCCGGACGAGCTCGAAGAGGAACCAGCTCCGTTACCTGAAGTCACTTACACAGTTCATGAATGTGATGACTCGTGTGCACAACGTGCGTCACCATTACATGAGAACATGGTTCAATCATCGGTGTTTCGTCACCTTTCGGTTGATGATTCGCACCTCATTCTCGACGATGTCGACTTACGGGGAGAGTCGCCCGATTGGCGTCCCACAAGAACAAGTCAACAGCGTCGATTTCCACTTTGTGAGTCCCCATCTGTCCGACATGCAGAAAAGAGAGTTTAGTCGTGGATATGAGTCGGACGTTGCTTTCAAAGAGCAGTGGAATAACGGTGCTAATCCGGAAAAGTTCGTGAAACACAACAGTCTTCTCTTCTTCAAGAGAAAGAAAGACAAAGTCTACCGTTTGTGTGTGCCTAAACGCAAACAGTTACGTACCAACATCATCACGGAATTTCATGATGGTAACACTTCGGCGCATCCAGGTAGTCGTCGCACCTACCTCAAGCTATCGCAATGGTATTGGTGGCCGACTATGGATCGTGACGTTCGTGAATACGTTCGTACCTGTGAGACCTGTGCAAGATGGAAGTCTAACAGTCAAAAGAAGCAAGGACTTCTTATGCCAATACCCATTCCTAAGGAATGTTGGGAAGTCATTTCAATGGACTTCATCACAGGATTACCTGCGTCGGAAGGATTCGATGCTATCTTTGTGGCTGTCGACAAACTATCGAAGCGCGCAAAATATGCACCAACCTACACCACAGCTGATGCCCAAGACACAGCAAAAGTTTTCTTTGATGCTGTTGTCAGACACCATGGACTGCCAAAGGTAATCATCAGTGATCGTGACTCGAAGTTCATTTCGGACTTCTGGAAGTCATTGATGCAGCTGATGGGCGTCAAGCTTAGCATGACCACAGCTCACAGAGCTCAAGCTGATGGTCAAACGGAACGTCAGAATCTAGTGTTAGAAGACGCACTGAGATGCATGGTATCGTACCATGGCGACGATTGGGTAAAGCATCTCGGAACAGTGGAGTATGCCCACTCAACACTCGTCAACGCATCAACAAAGCTTACTCCGTTCGAAGTAGACACAGGACGTAAAGTGTCGAACATAGTTGCTGAAGAGATGAGAGAGCTACTTCAGTCAGAGCAAGACGTAACGATTGCAGAATTCGCAAGAAATTTTGCAAAGGAACGACAAGAAATCGTGGAAGAAGCTCGCAAGAACTTGGAATACGCGCAAACAAAACAGAAAGAGTACTACGATCGCAAACGTCGTCAAGTCGACTTCAAAGAAGGAGACTTAGTGCTGCTCGATACGAAGAACCTACCGCTAAAGACAGTCAACAAGGATACAGAGCTAAAGAAAGCAAAACTAGCGGCTAAGAAGGTTGGACCTTTCGTGATCAAACGCATGATCAACGACAATGTCGCCAAGTTGATTCTTCCAAACTCCATGAAGAGACTCAACCCAACGTTCAACGTCGAACTCTTGTCGCACAACAAAACCAATGTGTCGGACTTTCCAAATCGTCCGATACCGAAAGCGGTTCCTCTCATTCTCAATGATGAAACTGAAGAACAACTATTCCTGGTAGAGAAGTTGTTGAAGAACCGCTCGAGACGCCGCAAGCGTCAATGGTTAGTTCAGTGGCATGGCATCCCTGAACACGAAGCAACCTGGGAAAACGAGAAAGACATCAAGCATGTTTCGCATTGGCAACAACTCCTTGAGGAATATCGGCGTCGCCAACGCGAACACAAGCAGGGGAGATGTCAGGCCGGGTGCGTGCAGGTCAGCACGCCCGGGCCAACTTCTTCCTGGCGTGCTGACCTGCACGCCAGCGGCCAAGTGCCACGGCCGCCGTGCGCCAGCCTGCCTTGTGAGGCCAGGAGCGCACGGCAGGCACTCGCCACTTGAGTGCCGAGCACTCATCGGCAACTCTTAGGAAAACAAAGGAAAAAGAAACGTTTTATATTTAGGTTTAGTATAGGCAAAGAAAAAGAAACTTACCCACCATGGAGAAGCCCAAGAAGCGCCTCCATGGCATGCATGTCGTAGCTAGCAAAGAGAACATCACAAACATAGTTCAGTTTCCAATTTACGTCGTCCCTCCACAGTATCCACACCAACGCTTACCTCGCCACCGCCGCCGCGCGTCCCGACAAGCGCTGCCGTCGTGGTGGAAGGGGCCGCGACGGAGAACGACTGCGGGGCCGAGGCCTCGACGGAGACCGTGAACACCTCCGGGAACTTGATCCATGCCGACGAGACCAGGAACGCCACAGCGATCGTGACCGAGACCGCGTTGGAGATCGCGATGGAGACCGTGATCGAGACCGAGAACGCGACCAGGAAGAACGCCGACGAGAACGGGTCGGGGTCGACGCGACCGGGAACGCGACCGTGAACGTTGTGGTTGCAGCGGGAGGAATGGCGCAAATGGCTCTATCGGGAACGGTGGATATGTTATCGTCGCCAACGGCGACGCTGGAGGGTACCAGCACGTCATTATCCATGCTGGTTGTCCCGTCGGCTGCATTGACGTCGACGGCATCGTCTGATAGGTCGCTGGAGGCGGACGCTGCTCGATGCCGCGTAGACTCGCTAGTAACGCGTAGTTCAATAGATAATCATTTCTACCTTGTCCACCTTGACTACCATCCAGTAGTTTCTGCAGCACAAGAAGACTTGGCGCAAGTCGTGTCGATGGCGTATCCGGACGCACTAATCGTCTCAACTGGTCGAGCCTGTCCGATAGGGACTGCCCGCTAGTGAGAACTTCGAGACTATGATTAGCTACTTCCAACTCGTAGTACTTTGCCATTAATTCATGATACTTTTTCTCCCAGGCGTCCCTTGAAGTCACTGTGCGCATATATTTCACCTGCAATTGAGCGTACTTGGCGGGCACCTCCTTAAACCGCCTTTGGAAGTGGTGCTGCACCTGTTTCATCACACCGCGTAAGAAAAATTTGCTGCGCACCCAAATGACTTTTTCCGAAACAGTCCCGTGCGGTAGCTTTACCATTTTGCATTTCTAAGGCTTCATGCACGCCAAGAAGAAAAGTTCTGCTGGAACCGGACGAGTTGGTTCCAGCAGAACGATCGCCATGGCCGCGACTGCCCTCGACACCTGCCCGAAGCCCGAGAAAGCTGCGTGAGCTTGGAGACGAACGCGCAAATTCTGGCTCCGCCCGCTTTTTACCAGCTGCCAGCCGGGCTGCTTCGGGCGGTCCTCCACACGGTTAATAAACTCTTTCAGGTCGCTATCAGTAATATCGTCAAGAACACCAAGGTAGAGCAAATACATGCCCCATAGCTCTGTGTTCAAAATCAGCCTGAAGAGCATGTCCACAGTGACAGCGTTCATACCCGTAGTCTTTGGACGGTTGTTATTTCTGCGGGCGTGGAACAAGAATTCCTTACCGAGCTCGTGCGCCTTGCACACGTCCACGACCGACACAAACGCTGTGTCCGCACTTATATCGTCTACACCAGTCACTTCACTCCAATTATGCCCTTCCAAGCGCCAACAATTAATAATGGGCCTGTGATTGACAGTGAAGAACTGTGTGAGAGTCTTGCGACAGCTAACAACTTCTTTGTATGTCAAGTAGAAATAGCTGAGGCGGACATACGGCACGCCGACCTGGATGTGAAGATCTTCATGAAGTTTCAGTGATCCATCTGGCTAGACTTCTTGGGCATCCAACTCCATATATTCGATATATTCGTCCACGTCATCCAAACGAGGAGCTGAAGCTGGACCTACATCAACAGCCTCGAACATCGGATCATCTTCGTCAATGGTGTCTCCACTCATGGGCTCGGGAGGTGGAGCTGGACCATAGACTGGAGTTAGGCTAGGAGCTGGAGCAAGAGCCTCTTGGCTCCAAGCGTCGTCGCTCAGCAGCGACAGCGCTTCGGCGAACATTGGGTCATCCTCACAAATAACACCACCACTGTCTCCACTCATGGGCTCGAAATTTCCACCGTCTCCAGAGTCTCCATCGGAGGCTCCACCATCGTCTCCACTGCTGACAGTACCAACGAAAGCCCCACCACAATCGCGGCCAACTTCATCAACAGCTCCAGTAGTAGCGCCACTTGCTACTCCACTTCCAGCTACTCCACTACTATCGCCGCCACTTGCAGCTCCGCCGCCACCAACTTGGCCAGAAACCGAATCAGCTAATCTACGCCGAAGCACCTTCAGCTCCCTCAGCGCGCGGCGGTTGCGCTTGTTGTTAATGTCACGATGGAACTGGCAGTACGCCAACATTCTGCCCTGGGGCACGGCGCGCGGGCGAGCACAGTTCGGCGTATATCTGCATTGCCGAGACTCCATCGGCGCCGGTTTGGATATGCCTGGCTCAACGCTAAGTTGGCCCGTTGCCTTCTTCTAAGGAACCATAAACGGAATCCACTTATGATGGACGAAATGGCTGTCGTGTTAATCCCCAAAAACAACAAGTTTCGGTCAAACCTACCTAACCTTCACAAAACTATCGCGCACCTGGTTGATACTGCCGTCGGCCTCGGTGAACGGACCGCATTAAACTAGAGTCTTCCAGGTCCTTCTCCTTGTTCCTCCTTGTTCCTCCTCCTGGCCGGCCTTCGCTACAGCTCCACCCCCAGCGGCCCTGTGTTTTCCGACGTTTTCCCAGCCCTGCTCCGCACACATGCCACACACACAAGCCAGACGTTAGCCACCGTACGATGCCGCCATCCAGCGCTGGAGCATTCGACTACCCATGCCTGCGACGCTGGCAAGAACCGGCCCCTTTCTATGCATGGGGATTGATTTCCATCTAACTACTAACAGTGCCGGCGCCGCGCTCGGTAAGCTCTTCGCTTTGTCTGCAGCCGACGAGCACTCGCCGGCCAGTGATTGATGGATTTGTGAGGTGTTTGAGACCAACTGACCACGCTTGGGCTCGTTCGTGCAGCGCCAGTTGGGATCGAGGGCGGCGAAAGATCCGACAACCATTTCCGATTCGGCCATCCATCCTCGCCAAGTCATTTCCGTGACGGCCAGAGGAGACCTCTCCAAGCGCCGAGAAATGGCGGCTTCTGGAACTGTCGAGGCGCGATACAGACCCCACCACGGCGGATCCTACGGATACGTCCAAGCCTGCCCTCCCAATCTCGGCTTTTGCCTCGAGGCTGATGGAGAGCGACCCAAGGGCATATCTTCATCTCACGCGTTGCTGCAAGCTGTGACGGCAATTGACTCAGATGACGATGATATTGAGGTTGGTGGCAATGGCTCCTATTCCCGTGCGGCGCTAGACCCTGTGGGTGGCCTTGACTCGGACGAGAAGGACATCAACGACAAGAATCAGGGCGTCGGGGTGAAGCGACGAAGTGGTTCTGCAGCCCGCGAGTTGCTAAACGCCGTGCATGACATCGACTCGGAGGGTGATGACGAGTCCGACGGGGTGACGACTTCTCCACTACAATGTGTGGTAGTGTCGAATGCTGCGATGGATTTGTGCCCAGCCATCTCCACGAGCGCGCTCGAGTCGGACTCTTCTGAATCGGAGGACGACTCCGGGTCTGAGGCCGAGGTTTCCAGCAAAGAGAACAGCTCGGACGAGAGTGAGACGACCAACAAGACAAGCGGTGGCCTCCGTCCGTGGTCGTGGGAGACTGACTTTCTGCAGGTGGACCAAGTGGACGCTATTATCCGCGCGGATATGGAGGAGCTGGAGGCCAAAAACCCTGGAGGTTTGTCTACCGCTGCCTCGGTGTGCCGTTCAAGTTCAAGCGGAAGGACGATCCTTTCGACGTCTTCTTTCTGCGCTGGGACGGGTTCTGGCGAGTGCACGGCCGAGCGATCTGGGAGCGCGCGTTCTGGAAGCCTCTGCAGTCGAGGTCGAGGAATACCACCGCCGTCAACACCGCCAGCATCGAGCCATGCGCGCCTTCAGGGAGCTGGCGACAGATCTTCTGGAACGGCTCGGAAAGCCATACCGTCGCTGGCTGGGCAAGTCGCTGCATGAAGGGTGGTGGTACCGAACCGAGCCGTTCGCGCTTCGTCGGTTGTTTTTGCGTGACCGTCGGCTTTATCGCGAGTATTTGGCTGGGCGTGCGCGAGACCGATGGCCTCGAGGGAGAAAATTTTTATTGGAGAGGGGCTTGAAGCCGATGTGGTGGGCTCCAGAGACCAGCGGCCCGGGGACGGACGACGAGGGAGCTTGAAAACGTGTGCGTGTGAGATTGCCTGGCTCGATGAAGCGAAGATGGAGGGTGACGGCCCGTTTGGGCTCACTAGTCTTTGGTTTTGGCCATCGTTCCTTTGCTCAAGTTAATGATATTTAGTTTTCAATGTTTGGTAAGTTAGTCGGGCTGTGCTGTGCTGACCGCAGGCTTTGGGAACCGGGAAGCTGATGCTCGCGAACTTCTGCCAACCGTTAAAGCAATCGCTGCTGTCGCTACGAGAAAATCGTCAGTGGAGCCTACTGCTGTAATGTCCACGACAACTGCATCATTCAAGTGGAAACTCAATGATTCCCCGTGTATGAAATGCCGAGCCATCGTCAGTTTGAAGCCGAGGCTGGAGCAGCGACGTGGGTGTTGCACAGCCACTCGGCGACAGACAGCAAACAACTCGTCACTGGGAAGTCGATCTTCGTTCGCTTGCATTTGCTACATATCAGTCCGAGACACACACACAGCTAGAGGTAGGCTTGCTTGGAGAGTCTCCGTGGAATTCATTATTCTGCAATTTTCCATCATCTGCTTCAGTGCCATTACAACTACAGTTCGAAATCAGCTTGCGTTCGGCGTCTCGAGGTGTATTTGATATGCCAACTACTGCAATTTCATTTTCTTGCCTTGGACGCCTCCACTCCAGCGCGTGCAGCTCAGAAATCTCATTTTCGGCGCCAAATCGCCGACGTTGCCCCCTTCCACAGCGTCTGTATTCAACCAGAAGAAGGGATAGAAATATCTAGGATTTCTATAGTAGTAGTAACGATACTGCTGCGGAACAAAGAAGTACTTAGCTGCGAAAGACTTCATCTTTTCTCCGAGAGCTCTTTCGTTGGGTGACGAGGGAGCTTTACTTCTCCAATCAAAGATTGCCAAATGGTTTGATTTCAAGCCACCAAAGAAGGATGTTCATGTTATCGACCAGAGCGGAAGAGCGCACGCGTTCAACTTGCGAACGGCACTGCGGCGCCAAGCTACAACGCGGGCCACAATGTTGTGCAAGTGGCCGGGCAGCAAAAACAGAGCACCAGTTTCTTGTAGGGAAAAACGATCGAAAGCATGGCCAAGGACATTAGCACAACCTTGGGTTCTGTCCCACGCAATTGTCAAGAAGGCTGAAGCTGATCTCGGCTGGAAGTATACCATTGCATGCATCAGTCTGCAGCGTATTCAAGTGATAGAGAAGATGGAGGCTACACAATGCGTCGGCATTCTTAACTTGTGCGCACTCGTCGTTAAAGTAGACATTTGTTGGATATCGGCTGCTGCGCTTGTCGCGTCGAAGCCTTGCATGAATAACGGCCACGTCGGGCGCGATCTTGTGTTGCCGCCGACGTGGCCGCCAGCCGATGTGCATGCAATCGGCTCGGGCGACCATGCATGTTAGTCTGGAATTAGCTCTGCAAGGAAGAGAGTTTAGTCACGGATAGCTAAGAGAAGAATACAAGTGTGATTACCTTGTAGTCTTGGCTGCACTAACAAGTGCCGTTGATCAAGTGACGCGTTGTCGGGGTGGTGTTGGTGGCGGCGGCGCGGCGAAGTAAGCGTTGGTTGGAGACTTATAGGGGACGACTCAAATTGGAAACTGAACTGTATTTGTGATGTTCTCTTTGCTAGCTACGACATGCATGCCATGAAGGCGCTTCTTGGGCTTGTCCATGGTGGGTAAGTTTCTTTTTCTTTGCCTATACTAAATTTAAATATAAAATGTTTCCCTTTCCTTTGTTTTCCTAATAGTTGCCGATGAGTGCTCGGCACTCAAGTGGCGAGTGCCTACCGTGCGCTCCTGGCCTCACAAGCCAGGCTGGTGCACGGCGGCCGTGGCACTTGGCCGCTGGCGTGCAGGTCAGCACGCTAGGAAGAAGTTGGCCCGGGCGTGCTGACCTGCAGACACCCGCCCTGACACGCGTCCTCTAAAAACATTGTTTCAACTGTTTGTAATGTCAGCGACGACAAAGTTGTGGGTGATCAGATTACTATTTAAGTAATCAGCAGAATGTCGAGCACGACCAAAGGGAGCCACGGAAATGCCACCGCCAACATCTTCAGCTTGCTGCAATATTTTCAAGCTGGTTGGTTTCCACGATAACGGCAGTGTCATTTTACGTGTCAGGAATAACCTTTTGGGAACGTGTTGATCCGGTGCTTGCAAAGCAGTATAGCTCTTGATAAAGCTCGAAACAAATCTGTGTTGGGCAATGACTTCACTGATGTGGGTGCCTTTCTCCAGCGGCATAATTTGCTTGTCGTCGGCAGCAAGATCGGGTTGCTGGAGCAATAAACCCAAGCGAACGCAACAGTCACAAACATCTCTGCAGTTTGTGGTGACGGCGGTGAACCGAACTCGCCCAGGGTGTATAGGCGCAGCGCACTTCGGACGACGTCCAGAGACCAGATCCAGGTAGCTTCCCGGTTGAGATCCTTGGCCCACGTGAAATACCCCAGGACCAGCGATCTGATCCTGGTCGGCGTGTGCTCCTTGTGGCAATCCCCTTACGGTCCGTTTAATCTGGAGTATCCACCCACCTGACTCAGGCAGAAAAAGTTAAATATGAGGCTGGTTCTGATACTCACTTCCCCGGAACGCTGTTCCTAGCGAGAACCAAGTCAAAACACCACCACACAAGGTTAATTACACCACAATATATATATACAAGTTCCTTATTCTTTAACTTTGGCCCTGGCACTGGGCCAGAAACGTCGGGTGCTGTTGAGTAGGTCTTCCTGGATCACCCGACGACAGTATCCAGGTACTCAGACGTATTACAACGCGTACCACCTCCTTTTAGATCTGAAACACAAACACTTGGACTAGGAGGACTTTCGAGTTCAAAGCAGATAGCAGTCGTTATATGCGGTAGTCAAAGCAGGCGAAGACTCAGGAGGGCGACTACAGATAGCCCCCACGAACCCTTGTTAACATGAAATGGAACACCCTGCCCACACTTCCAGGTGACCAACTGGGATATGGAATAGATGGACTTGGTTTTGCCGAGCGCCCCACCTAATTTGGACTTGATCTAGGTGGAGCTCTCACGGACGACCAGTCCTAGCCGGGCGTGTCCTCACTGGATAAGCTTTCCGCAACAGTCGACGCCTGAGACCCCACGGGGATCAACAGGCACTTGTGCTTTAGACGGCAAATTGAGCTCTGTTTATGGTTTAACCTAATTACTATGGAAATTTACCTTGTGCGCTGATTTGACGTGGTTTTTGTATGAAAACTTGGGGCCAGCGGTTTTAGATTTTGCGACCCTCTGCGACAGTGACCTTCGAGTAGGCAACCCTTGGTTTGGCGACTCTTCGATTAATATCTTGAAAGATATGGCGTGAAATTGTCGTAGAGGCCTGGGGTTTTACCTTCATAAGCCCAGGTGCCTGATCCAGGTGGTACGATCCAGGTGCAACTTGTGATGGTAGCTGACGCAGGGCACCGTGACGTAAGACCACTTGACGCGACAATGCGACCCTGAAAAATCTTTGGATCAGTGTACCAGTCTCAGGTAATCTCTGATCCAAGTAGCCTAGTCCAGGTATCATGACCCAGGTACACCGACGGACAGAATGCAACAGCCAGCAAAACTCGACGAAAAACGGGCAAAAAGCGATATGGACTGTGCGACCATCTTTGTTTTTAACCAATCAAACTACTCAAAGTGTTGCGTCGCAACGCTAAATCACAGTTGTTATTCTGAGCCATTCACTTGGCAAAATAGATGCAGCGTCTAAGCCCCCGCGGAGCCTCCACCACCCGACAGAGCGCTGCAGCAGCCACAGGAGATCGCCATTGCGGCACTCCTCGGCGAGGTTTTCTCTCGGCCAAAACAGCGGAGGATGCACTACAGCATGAAGCAGAAGCGACACGCACTCCTAGCCACCGAAGGTCTCAGTCAGCGCCAGGCACCCAGGGCTCAAAAATTCCTCGGAGGACGCTAGTTTCGTGGCGGAAAATCGAGGACGACATTTTTGCCTTTCGAGGCAGTGAGGAGACACTCTCAAGAGCGCCTGGTCGTCCTGAGATCATCCCGTTTAGAGTAGAACTCGTCACCTACATGAAGGACACACGGCGTAAATCCTTACCACTCACCGCGTCGATGATGGCGGCCTACGTACGTCAGGAGCACTCTGATTGGTTGGAGGAGTATGCAAAGGCAAAGAAGGATGAAGTCACCGCGTATCAATCTATTTTGAGGTTGCTGCAACGTTTTGCATATCGGCACGGGTTCACGCAGCGCACGCCGCATGGCTTGAAGGTAAAAACTATTGAAAATGGTATGATACTAAATTGTAACTAAATGAATTTATTTGGCATTCTTATAGGAAAAACAGGAGAACTTACTAGAAGTGCATGAGGATTTTGCTAAGCTTTTCAAGGCTAATTACAGCAGCTACGCCGCTAGCGAAGTCTTTAACTGTGATGAGACTGGCATCTACTTTGATGCACCGCCAGGCAAGATTTTGGCCGAGAAGGGACAGTCATCAGCTATTACTGCTCAGCAGAAAAATTCTGCTCGCCTGACCGCAATTTGTACGATTCGTACTGACGGGATAAAGCTGCCACTGCTTTTTAGATTGCGTGGAGAGCAAAATGGAACGATAGAAAAGGAAGAACTACCGACATACCCTCCAGGTGAGTCACAGTTTTTATTTTTTTAAACCAGCTTGCTAATTTTATTTTAAGGGCATGTTTATACTGTGCAGACTAAAGCCTGGATGGACACACAGGTGTGGAAGTTTTACCTACGCTCCTTACTCAAGCTGCATATTACACGTTCTGCTTTGCTGCTCGTGGATAACTTAGAATGCCATGTATCAGGTGAATCCGAGGCGATTGTCTCGGAGGAGCTTATGGCAGTTCTCCAGCCGTTGCCAAAAAATGCTACATCCGTGTGCCAGCCCTTAGACGTCGGTATCATGGGGCCATTAAGGGCGAAGCTCAAGGCGCTATGGCTATTCGAGAACTCTACAGCTACGACTGCTAAGGAAAAACGGGTAGCTACAATAAAGCGTGCAATTGCCGCTTGGGAATCCATCAAAGCTGACACTGTCACCAGGGCTTTTAACAAACCACTCAAAACCGAGTTATAGCGCAAAATACAGCTGCCTTTAATTTTTGCCCAAACTCTTACTAATTCGTTACTTGAAATAAAAGGCTATGATCACTGGACAGCTGTTGACCCGACGGGAGAGTGGCTGTTGCATTCTGTCCGTCGGTGTAGCACTTGTGATGTCTGATCCAGATATTGATAACTTGAGGATCCGTATAGCTCGATAATATGACTCGGCTCAGGTCCAAAACTTCTGTTCCGGGGCGAAACACATAAGTTTTACCTGGATCCGGACTCAGTTGACCTGGTCCAGGTCAAAGTGTTCTGGATCACTATGGTGACGCCCTGTGTCACTCCCCAGATTCAAGTTGAACTCCGCAATCCCGCATCCACTGTTGATAAATCTGGCCAATCAGCGGTCAGATTCAGGGTCAGCCGCAAAACGGTAGAATTGCATCGTGTCAGTTCACGGATACAGAGCTTGGTTCGGACGAAATGGATGCGGCCAAAGTGGAGGACAAGACATTGGCGGCTGCGAGGAAGTACGAAGAAGCGATTCGTCAGGTGACCGATGCCGGGTATACGCTATTGCGTGACGCGCACCATGACGTCTTTGCAGCCATGTACTCGAACAACGACCTCGATGCGAAGACCCCAAGATAGTGCCGAACTTGGACCTGGTGCCGAGAGTGGAGGACGACACGGTGCTCTGTGCCCATGGTCACGGCCGGATCTGTCTCGGCGTCAATGTTGCACAAACAGGCTGATGAGATGCTGCAGCAGTGGCTGAGCTACAGTGTTAATTGAGTTGCCGTAGCGATGCACCAGAGCACCAAGAAGGCGATGACCGAGGGCTCCCTCACAAAACTATTGCTGGTTCAACGCAACGTGTGGTGTTGTAAATAGCATAAAAGCACGTCAGATGTGGTTTTCACGCAGCCAACCAACCACAAATCGCCGAGTCCAGGGTTGGCGAAAGGTGGCCTACGCGGGCTTAATGCCCCCAGCGGTTCGGCCTTCCGGGACAGCGGTGTCTCGCGCCCGTCAAATGTCGCGCCAACCAAGTCCTTGTTCCAGAGGCCTGCCTGAGCGAGGCAGCCACCTTTGCTTGTCCTCTTAAGCCCAAGTCCCTGCACCTAGCAGACGAGTACGGGGCGTCGAGCAGATCGCTCGACTAAAATTTTTGCGATGTCCATTCTGGAGCCCGTCGGCTCGTCCTCGGCGAGGCTTTAACCTTCTTCACGCGCACCCTTCCCGGGCCAACCGTGTACTCTTGGCGCTGCCAGTTGGTCGTTCCCCACAAACCTAAGTTTATCGGGGACCAACGGCAGGCATAATCATCTGTGCCCTGTGCAGTGACTTACCAAAAAGTATGCAGGTGTCTTAGACAAGAAAAACTCTGCTCTGTTCATATCTGTTAGCCCAAAGGGCTTCTCGTAAGTGGTTTCCTATAGTTCCTGTACAAATATGCAGTGAAATGAAGGAGTTTCGCTGAAGTTGATCACTCCAATCATTATTCTCGCGGGTAGTCCCGTTGGTTCCGCAGAAAGATTCGCTACGCACGCTGAGCTGGCCATATGGCTTCTGCGCCGCCTTCAAGGGTGCCCGTGCGGCCTCTGCGGGTGAGTAGAGTCTTGTTCATGTCAGGTATGTTTCTTCGGGTGCTCACTTCTGGTTTAATGTAGCTTGCCGAGCTCGAGGTTGTCCTTGGCGAGGCTTCTTCCCAGTTGACACCTTGCCCGCGTTCTCGCACGAGTGGTATAGCGGGATTTATCAAAATCCGCCCTCATTGCGCTCATACACCGACTAATGGAGGGGTCGATATCCGTGGGGATGCTGACGTTGCGCTCACCTTGTGTACCCGTCGGCGGGCTGGATATGCTCTCCGGGCGTTTCGGGGATGCTTGATCCATCGTGATCGAAAGTTCTGGCGGGACGTGGGGGTAAGCAGCGTGGGAATCTTCACTCTGCGTCCCTAAGTAATTACCAGACCAGTAATTGCTTGGATCTACTTGGATCTGGGCTCTACGATTACTTGCAACAAAAGAAGCGGAAGAACTGACTTCAGATGGTACAGGTTGCTGAAGAGGAATAACCAAGGTACCACAAAGTTTACCACCCCTCAATGACGGTGCAGGTTGAGGGTGAGAAAGAAATCTGACACACTAATTGCATATTCTTCATTTTTTACGCACCGAAATGAACGGAAGAAGAGCGCTCTTGCGAGGCACTCGGATGAGCAGCAGGCTTAACGTAACGTCGCTGCTGATGCCAACACTGCATGCCAGTCCCCGAAGCAGCCTCAGACGAATCGTCATCGCTCTCGTGACAAGATTTGTCAGAACGCCTCACAGCAGACTCGCCGGAAGCAGAGTCATCGCTGTAACCTTGTTTTTCCGAGCTTGAGTCATCACTGCTGTCACCACCAACCCCGGCGGATCCATCCTTCTCATCGTCCGAACCATGACTCGACGACTCAGTATCCTCACATTCGTCGCTTGAGCGCACTTCACGGTTGTCGAGAGGTTCCTGCGCCGGTGACCAGAAAACTTCCAACGAACCACGATTCGCTGGGACAGGCACATCCGGAGGAAGCTTGGGCGGATCATCGTCGTTAAGACCAACGTTAAGCCTAATAGCCTTCTTTGCTGTAGCTACCTTGAACGATTTTGGCACGAATACTCTTCTGCCGGCGTTATGGACCCGAAAGCACGTGGTATAAGGGTGCTCGGCTGGACGACAAGTCCGCCAGCATCTCCACGGTTCAGGTTGATTGACATCAGACATGACGCTGGTCCAGTCAGCGGAAGACGGATACCATGGAAGATTAACCAGTGAGTACATGGGGACCGAAGGTTCAAAACACAGCTCCGTATCCAAACTAAGAGCTGCACCATCATCTGAATGTTGAGTGACAGCACCATAGAGGACCGAGCTGACCGCCTTCTGGACTTGCCGAAGTAGGTCTTCCTGACGTTTACGATCGGCTCGGTGAGCCATCCAAGTGCTGTATCCCGCCACATGACAGATTTGATAACGGCATGTGATTTCCTCATAACCGACCCACTTTACCTTGAAAATCCTCAAGGTGGGTTGATTGCTCGTCGAATGAGATAGCTTGTCATCGAGTGTTGCTTCTGCCTAGTATTGCCCCGCCATTTTGTCGGGGACCCACCCATCTATCCTCTGGGAGTAGTTCATCATCAAACTCAAGTAGTTCGTTTCACTTGCTAATCTGACGTTGGGTCTACATTCTATGTCTGAAACATTCTTAAGTCGAGACACATGCACCACAGGGTAGAAGAGGTAGCCACTTCGATCAGGCAATTCGAGTTCGTACGCAAATACCTGGACTTTCTTCTTCATTCTGAAGGGCCCATGCCATCGATGAGCTAATTTCTTTTTATCCCGGATTTTACACGTTCCATGAACAACCAGACTAGATCTCCATTTTCAAACAAGGGCTGATGTCTTCCGTTGGATAGTGGACTCTTCTCCACTAGTGGCTTCCCGCAACTGGACTCGACGAGTTTTGCTTGCTGTTCTCGCTGACTCAAGGTGTTATTATGCCCTTCTGCGCGTCGATTCTTTTCCGCTAGCTGGTAGTTTTTGCTAGTCGCAGAGCGATCTCCCGCTGTCGATTTGCCTTCCGCCGCCACCCTACTGCATCAATTGATTCATGGGTAGAGGCCTGTTGAATCGGGGTTGTCATAACCTTCACAGTGGGCTGAGCGTCCCAGCCATGAACAAGATAAAACAGAGTTTCTCGTCGAGTCGAATCTCGGGAGTTGTTGATGACGTGCACCATCTTTTAGCGATATCATCTTAATCTGCTTGCGATGGGTCCTTAACATCTACTCTAACCGTTTGAATCATGGTTTTGACGCTACGCCCTTGTTGACCGTTGGCTTGTGATTGGGTAACTGAGTGTGGCTCTCGATCTTGACGGCATCATTTCGGAAAACGCCTGGAACACTTCACTCATAAAGCTGGGGTCTCTGTCGCGCCTGATTAAGGACGAAACTCTGAACCTCCGGAAAACATACTCTTCAAATGCTTTTGCTACATCTAGTGCTTCAGCGTCATTCATAGCTTTAGCGATCACGTAACGAGAGAAATGGGCCTGGAACAACAGTAAAGCTGTGTTTCCTCGTCGAGACTTAGGAATGGAAATGACAAAATCCATTGATACCACTTGAAATGGTCGTTCAGATACAACATTGCCCGGTGAGTATCCCTTGATGTGGGGCTTGCTTTTGCTGCAGTGCTGCAGTCTTCACACGTCTGGACATGTTGTACTACATCAGCACATAATCCTATCCAGTAATAGTCTGTCTTCACGCGATAATATGTCCTGACAATACCTTGGTGACCTCCTTCAATGGAGTTGTGGCAATTTCTCAGCACTTCGTCGATCATGATGGTAGGTACGACTAATCTGAGCTTCAACCCATTTTCTTCCTCGTCGAAAACCAACGTAATACAAGACATCATCCTCGCTGGGCACAAACATATCCCATATATTACCAGCTTCGTTAGGTTTTCGTCGAGTCAGGTTCCCAAATCGTCCATGTAGGTACTTCTTTAGGTCAGCCCACGTGGCTTCCTCATTCTGTGCTCTTCATATGCTGTTGCGGTGATCAGCTTGTATGATGGAAGGGTCTATATCACCCGCATCCGGCCACCTGTATTCATCGACTTCAGTGTTCCTTTGGTCTGGAACACGCCGAGTCAAAAAAAAAGGGGGGCTTCCTACTCGATCTGTTCTCGGTGGCTAATTCCAAATCTGGTTGAGTTTCGTCAAGGTCACCCCTTTGTTATCTCTCATCAGCCTGGGTTTTCGCGAGGTCTCGTCGAGTTTCCCCTTAGTTAATACTGTCATCTTGGGGTTATCATCTTATGTATCAGTCAGCTCAAGCAGATTCTTCTGCGGCCTCTGGTACTGCTGGCTGCGGCGGTTTTTTCGCGCCTGCTGCGTCTCCCGCAGCTCCCGTTAATCCGACGCAGATTCATCGTGGGGGCACTTGATGAGTTAGTAAAGCGCTCGGTAGAATCGTCGTTGAATGAGTTCGCTGCGTTGTTAGATGATAAGCTCGCGCGAATGACGAAGTCGGTGTTTCACCAAGCTGTCCACCCTCCAGCCATCGTGGATCGAGATTTCGAAGCTCCTCTGGAGCGTCCTGGAAACCTCGCTGAAGTCTGCGCGCAGTCCGTATCCGGAGTGATTCCTCCTGTTGACCTCGACAACTTGGTGGGTCATCTGCAGGCAGATTCGGAAGCTGCTCGCGTGAAGGTGGCCGCGGTCCAACGCACGCTAAACACCGAGATCGGTATGAAGGAAAACGCACAGCTGATTGCATCACACGCGACGGCCGAACTGGCGCATCTCAAGCGATAGCTCCGTAGCGATCTTCCCTTTGAAGACTTCACGCTCACGCTTAATCTGTCGCTCTTGTTCATGGATAGACTTGTCACGCGCATTACCCAGAAGCTTCAGCGAGTTTTCGGTGTCCGACAGACGCCCCAACTTCTCGTCCACTGCCATCCTATCTTTTACAACAGCAGCAGCTTCCCGCAAGCTCCAGTGTGGTTACAGCTGTCTGTTGCATTGGACAGGTTTGGAAATTATGGCAACGGTGCCTCGCTCGGTAGAACAGCGGTATTGTGGGGATTTGGGAGGGGAACGTGTGCTCTGTATACATTCCGTGTGGCTGCTGCCCTTCTTGACAAAGTGGATGACTATGTTAGGTGACCAGATGAGTGTGAACGTGCGCAGATGTCGGAGCAAATGCGCGCTGAGCGCTTCAAAGGTTGTGTTGGGTTTATTGACGGGACAACGATTCCTCCCTCTCAGCGGCCAGCTGTGGATGGAGAGTTTTACTACGACCGGAAGTGCCGATACAGTATTAACGCACAAATCGTGTGCGACGATCGCCGGCGAATTATCAGCTTATCAGTTGGCCGGGGTCGTGCGCTGACAGCACAGTGTATCTTCACATGCAATTGGGAAAGAACGCGAACAAGCACCACTTTTTCGGTCCCGGACAATATTTAGTAGCAGATTCTGCGTACCCAGCTAACAAAACTCACAATACCATTATTCCAGCGCAAGAAGAGTTCCAAGGGCAAGGACAAAGAGGATTTCAACAAGTGTGTCGCTCATGTACTTGTGGTAAATGAACATACTATCCGTGTTCTGAAGGCTCGCTAGATGTCATTGCGAGAGCTTCGGATTCAGATTAAGGAACGTGGCGATATTGCTAGAATATTGCGGTGGGTCACCGCGTGTGTTATGTTGCACAACATGCTCATTGCGTTTGGAGATGAATGGTCATTGCAGAGGTGTGAAGTTGATGATGAACAGGTTGAAGTTGGTGACGACAATGATGAATATGTTTTCGTAGTCAAGTCAAAGCGCAGGCACTTGCGGTAGCTCGCCGCCCCGGTGGAATCCCAAACAAGCAGCAGTTTTAGTGCAAAGGTTTTGTGATTCCGGATTAGTAGCAAGAGCCTCGCTGCTGTTTAACGTCCAATCACTCATGTATTACGCGTTCATGCCAGCAAAATGTTCCTAAGGTGGTCGATGCGCAGTGAAAACCGTATTACTCCGACTGGTGGAGCAGTTCAAGAAGGCTTGAGCGACCTCGACAGTTCCACCAGCCTTGATCACTTCCACCAATATTTGCTGTCGCTGTTCCATGACACGCACCTCAAGCGTTTCTCGGCGATGTTCTCTGTCATCTTGGCGGGCACGACGACGCTCTTTAGCATCCAACTCCATCTGGCGTTCATCCAGTTCTAACTTGCGCTTGAAATAATCCATCCGCAAGACTGGGTCTTTCAATGCGCCTGAGAGATAGAGAGACGAACCTCTTGAGCAGTCTGCTTGCTGCTGCTTTCGTTGTCGCTTTGGCCGGATGCGTCGAGGCTTCTTTGCGATTCGATACCGGCTTTTGCCGGTCTTTTCCTTCTTCTTTTTGCGGTTTGTTTGGCAGTGGTGTTGGGCCCTCTGGTGGGTCTTTGGGTCGGCCCAGCTTGGTTGGTTGCGGTTGGTATAGACGTAGCCATAGGCATCAGGGCTTGGCGCATCGATTCGACTCCCGCACTCGCTTCCTCCAGTTCATGACGCGCCCCAGTGGCTACCCCAGACGTTGATCCGCTAAATTTGCAGCTGGATCATCACGCACGATCTCATCTAGAGCTCGTTGAGCTTGCGTCGGGTTTTCTTCGCCTTCACCGTCGTCAACTTGTACAGCCCAGTCGGAACCATGGTCGTTATCATTGTTCAGACTGGCCCCGCCAATGAGTTCGTCAAGCTCGCTGTCGCTGAACGAGGTGCCGCAGTCATCTATTGCCACTTCCTTGGGCGGAACTTCACGTGAACACGACGGAGGTACATCGACCTCCACTGTACTCGCAGCAGTTCATTCGCTTTTGCCCCGAAGAGCTTCTTCATTCTGGAGTAGCAAGGGCACTTCCGGTGCCCTTCTTCTTCTCCCTCTCCGAGAGTCCAAAGCCCGTTTCCTTTTGACGCAGCATACCATATCTTGAGCTTCTTCAAGTAGTTGTCCCAACGCTGCTGCATGCTTCGAGATGGCAGCGGTTTGGACTTAAGAATGGACGTCTTCGTCTCGCTCTGCAGGAACTCGGCCATGTCAGCGAACGCCTGGGCCTTGGTCTTCTTCTCCCCGCCAACAGTGGTCTTCCCTAGAGCTCCGTACACCGCTGCACAGTTGTCTTCAACCTCCATCCATGTCACCAAGATTTGGCAGTCGTCAGGCGTCAAATGGACGCTGGATGGTCCCGCTGCGGTGTTGGTGTCATCACCACCAGCTGGAGGAGTGCTAGATGCTGCTTCTGCGATCGTGATTCTGGCGCAGGTGTCATTGCCGCCGTGGGCTTAATTCAATGTGGGTTTTCCCCAGATCCACAATTCTTCGGCAATTCAACCGTAAAGAAGGGCCCTAACAAGCACCCAGGAAGCAAAAAGTTAAGCTGTTTATATGCGAAGTTTGACTCCCCTATTACCATCGAAGAGGAACGAGATATCGGGGCAAAGAAACCAACACGATCGATCTTCTGGACGATTGCCCCGTCACCATTAGGAGTGCCACTGAAAAGATGCTCGACGACATAACTGCGGTTGGTCCGTCTCGCTTATCCTTGGGCTGAGCGGCAAGCCTGGTACGACTGTCAGGAGTACCCTGGCCATCATCTCGTCCGCTGGCGCTAGCTCATGCGCTTCCGTTCCACGTACTTTACGTGTGTGCTGTACGCCCTGACAGACAAATCAGGTGCCCGCCGTAAGTGCAAGGCCACCACCGTCTACAACTGACCGACTGACCGACATGAGCATCATGTACTTCGAGTACTACGGTTTCCAAACGCTTTGAGAGCACATCCCACGGCATGCTGATTTAGTTCGACAGCAACCCTGCCATACATTCAGTCTTAACGAAGACCATGCAACGAAGACGGCTATGAATAGATCACGCAGTTCCTGATCTGATGGAGACCGGCGCCATTTATCCCACTCGCAATCCCTATCTGTCTCACAACGGTTGCTGTGGCATACATTGCCATCAATATCACCATAGGAGATCCAGCGCCCAGCCAGCAAGTGGTCTCAAACACAGCTTTAAAATTGGCTGCAAGCTCACTTCAGCTTGTGTTGGCACGAACAGCAATGCACATCAAGTAAGCTGACAATTTTTGATTTACACGGGATTTGACCAAGAATAAGGGGAGACACAAGAACATTGTGTTCTTAGGTGAAGTTTCATTCGACAATAAAGGAATGATTCCGAAACGCGGTTACTCTCTGCACGGATAGACTGTCGCAATTCGTGGAGACTTGAAAAGGAAGCCACGTGTGTCAGTTCTGGCGTTCATCAGCGTACGGAGTGTTGAACTATTACAACACAGAGGGGACATTTAATAGAGTGGAATTTGTGACGTCATGCCGTGAGTTCGCCTACTCTAAAGTAGGGAATATCTGGTAATATCCTGGAATAAATTACGTCTGGATTCTGGACGGTGCTGCGCCCCGAGATTGTCCACTTTCTAAGAAGCAATAAGGGCCAATGCCGTTTTTCTCCCTTCTTACAGCCCATTATTTAATCCTATCGAATATCTTTTCGGCTACATGAAGAAGGCTTTTCATGTCGGTATGCACAAAATTGACTCGCGTTGCTGATCTCTTTCACTCACTCGTGAAGTTTTGTCAGGAAACCTTTCTCCACTTGAATTCCAGACATTTTTTGAATGTGGGAAAGCTTCAATGACTTTGTCGTCATCAGAATCAGACTACCATCGCTAATAAGGATTGGTTATTCGTTCTGAGCATGCTTCATGGTCTGTAAGAATACGTCAGAAAAACATTTTACGAGCACTGTGGTAAAACCCCATCGCATCATCACTAAGCACAGAACTCCAGTGATTCATAAAACTACTCTCTCAAAGCAAACCCACTCAGAGTAAATGCGGGTTCTCTGCCGCACTTCAATCGTAGTTATCGTGACGATCATTGGTAACGTGGAGTTGAAGGCTAAAATTTCAAAATTTGAAACATATGATTTTATAAAAATCCCTGTTCTTTCTTACTAGAGAAAGTGTTGTTTTTAATCTTAGTTATTAGCCTCCTTGTATTTCTGCAGTCGTTGGAGCATCTACGGCTCCTCCTTTCGTGTGAGCCATCTCCTCGTGTGAAAAGACTTCCTGTTTAACCTCCTCTTGCATGTGCTCAAAACTCGTCACACACATTTCCAACTGGAGACCGGGGATCCTTGAACTTGCTTTTATCCTCTTGAACTTTGCTGTCGCTGTCAGTTGCCGAATACACTTCTTCCAGATGTAATTCACGTGCTGTTCTGTGGTCTAGACTTTTTCTTGTGCATGACGCTATTTCAGACCTGCCACAGCAAACAAATGCTATACTACAGCCTGTCGACCACATTCATCTTGCTGCTCTCTCTAACTCCTCGCTCCATTTTCCGTAGTATTTCCCCATACACTGCCTGAAGTTTAGTTTGATTCCTGGCGCGTTACTACATCTTCCTTGTTCTTTGCAAGTACCCTAACTGACACTGCTTCACCCGTCTAATGCTATATATATTTTTCCAAAACGTTTTTGCTTTCGCGCATTCCCACATGATGTGTGCTGCTGTAATTTTTCTTTGCTCACACCTCCGGCCCTGTAGGCATCTATCTCCGCTCGTCCAGCCGGTATAAAATAGGGTGAGTTGGTGCATTGTGGCTCTATATAGTACCCAAACCTGATAGTCGGTTAGCATGTTGCCATGCTTCCGTGCTTGCTTGAGAGGGGAGGGGGGTTGTTGAGTTGGAGCCATGTCCATTCACATACATTTGCACTTGATTGGAGTTTTCCTCACGCTTCAGTCAATTTTTTGGTTACTGACCCCGCTAGTCTTCATGTTATCCGATTGGGTGAAATCAGTGTCTATTCGTTCTGCTTTTGAAGTCATGGTAAACGTAGAGGACTTCCCATTAGTTCCCCTACTTTTAGTTGTGGAGAGCTGATCAGATTTGTGATTAGCCAACGTTGTACTTTTGCGAGTGTGTGTCCCGCTTCCCCGTCCCTTAAGTTTGGAACATGACCGTGAACTTCTGTGTCGTTCTTTTGTGATTTTCAGCTCCTTTATTGCTAGCATCTCGATTTTCTCGTATTTTGCCCTTGAGAGGGTCGAGATTGTTTTGTCTGAGGTCCATGCGTTTTCCGCCAACAAAAACTACCTATAAAAACCTCAATTTCCAAGGGTGGTGGATCTGGCTTCTCTATCAATTCTAGATTCACGTCGATTTCTACCCTTGTGACTGGTGCAGGGACGATCATTAGGTTGTCGGTCTTGCTGGCCGCTTGCTTTTCTAGTTTCGGCGCTTGAGTTTTGTTTAGTTGTTGTCGCTGTCTGTTGGCTTTCGTTGTCAGAGCAAAAGGAAGAGCACTTGAGCAGTAGTTGGCAAAATGCAAAGTGATTCGATTCAGGTCCTTAGTTCGCAACCGCGTGCTACCTCTAAGCCTGCTACTGGGTATCCTTTACTGGATACACCCTACTGGATTCTCTACTGGATACACAGTTACCTTACCCAATCAGAGAACGCCACGTCGATGCCCATCCTGTACCTACAATCTTGCACCCACAATAGGTACCCACAATCCTGTACCCACAATCATGGCGTAATCACTGTGACGTAAACACCGTCCGTAATCACAGGAATGATTGCGGTACCACACAGTGAAGGTCACTCCGACCTCACTGATGACGCGTCCACGTCACACGGTCGCTTGGCGAGGCGTCGTCACATCACTCTTGACAACACTCCCACTCGACTCGTCAGCGACCACGATGCCCAACTTGGTCCTGAGCGCGTCGAACTGCGGCGCCGCGATTGGCTTCGTCATGATGTCCGCCAGCATGTCGAGTGTCGAAACATACTGCAACACCACTTGACCGTCCTCGACCTTCTCGCGCACAAAGTGGTAGCGGATGTCGATGTGCTTGGTGCGCTTGTGGAACTCGGGGTTCTTGGCCAACGCGATGGAGCCTTGGTTGTCCTCGTAGATCTTCACCGCTTCATCGCTTGCCATCTCGCCCAGCTCGCACAGAAACACCTTGAGCCACACCGCCTCCTGCGTTGCCTCCGACAGCGCCATGTACTCGGCCTCCGTCGACGAGAGCGCCACCGTGCGCTGCTTCTTGCTCCGCCAGCTGATGCATCCGCCGTTCATCATGAACGCGTAGCCGCTCGTACTCCGTCGAGACTCGATGTCGCCGGCCCAGTCTGCATCCGAGTAGCCTTGCAGTCCGTCACCGCTGCTCGCTTGAAACACGAGGCCGTGCGTCTTCGTGCCTCGGATGTAGCGGAAGACCCTCTTGAGCGCCTGCCAGTGTGTCGGACAGGGGTCCGCTGCGAACTGGCTCAGCACTCCCACTGCCGCTGTGAGGTCCGGACGAGTACCAACCATGAGGTACATGAGGCAGCCCACGGCGTTCCGGTACGGAACATTCGCCATGGTCTCGCCGTGCTTGCAACCTCCTTCGCACATGGCCTTGGTCAGCTTCAGACCCGGATCCTGCGGCGTCTTCACAGGGTTGCTCTCATCCATCTTGAACTTCTCGAGGATGTCCTTCGCGAACTTGGTCTGCCGCACTGACACCTTCCCAGTCGCCACATCTTGCTCGATCTCCATACCGAGGAAGTGCTTGAGCTGGCCCATGTCAGTCATCTCGAAGCGGTCACTCAGCGCCTGCTTCGTGTCCTTCAGCATCCAGTCGCTGCTGCTCGCGAGGACCAGATCGTCCACGTACAGCGCCACGAACATCATGTCGTGACCGTCCCGCTTCAGGTAGATGCAGTGGTCGGACTCGCACTTCTTGAACCCGAGCTTCAGCATGAACTCGTCGATCGTCTTGTTCCACATCCGCGGCGACTGCTTCAGGCCGTACAGCGAACGCTTGAGCCTGCACACGTAGTCGGGTCGATCTCCGTCCACGTATCCGTCCGGCTGCGCCATGTAGATGTCCTCGTCCAGCAAGCCGTTGAGGAACGCGGTCTTCACATCCATCTGATGCACCGTGAGCTTGTACTTGGCCGCCAGACTGAGCAGCACACGGATCGACGTGAACTTGGCCACCGGCGCGAACGTCTCGTCGTAGTCGATGCCGTACTTCTGCGAGAATCCCTTCGCCACCAGTCGCGCCTTGAACCGCTCGATCTCTCCAGACTGGTTCTCCTTCACGCGGAACACCCATCTGCAGCCGATCGCCTTGCGTCCCTTCGGCAATGGCACCAGGATCCACGTCTCGTTCTTGCGGAGCGACTCCACCTCCGAGTCGCACGCTTCCTTCCACTTGTCTGCGTCGCTGGATTCCATCGCCGACTTGAACGTCGTCGGCATCTCTCCCACTGAATCCACGACGTACGCAGCCTCGAAGTCTTCCTTCGCTTGAGCTGCGGCAGACATCTCGTCCAGCGGCTGCTGTCGACGCGGCACCGCATACCGCTTGGCGCTCGGGATCTCCACTGCTTCCTCGAGCGACTGTGTGCGCGGGTGTCGCTTGCTGCCGGGCTCAAAGTCTTGATTCCGCGCAGCTTCTTCTTCGTTCTCATCCGATCCGGACCGAGCCCCTCATCCGTGGTGTCTTCGTCATCATCTGTCGGAAGACCCACCACCATCTCCTTCGAAGCGTAGTCGCGTCTCCCACCGTCGAAGACGTCTTCCATGAACTGCGCGTCGCGGCTCACCAACACGCGACCACTCTCGATCTCCTCGAACCGATACGCCTTCTCGTGCTCCGAGTACCCGAGGAAACGACAGCGCACCGACCGAGCGTCGAACTTCGATCGCTTCTCCTTCGGCACGTGCACGTACGCGTGGCACCCGAACACCTTGAGGTTCGCCAGCAAAGGCTTCTTGCCGGTCCAAACGTGGTGCGGCGACTTGTCGTGGCTGATGGCGCGCGTCGGACACCGGTTGCGGAGGAACGTGGCCGTCATCACCGCTTCTCCCCAGTATTCCTTCGACAACCCGGCGTGTTCCAGCATGCAACGCGCACACTCCACCAGCGTCCGGTTCATCCGCTCCGCCACTCCGTTCAGCTGAGGCGTGTACGGCGGCGTGAACTTCTGCTCGATGCCGCGATCCGCACACAACTTGGCCATCGTACCCGAAGTGTACTCGCCGCCGTTGTCACTCCGGAGCGTCTTCACTCGCTTGCCGGTCTGCGTCTCAGCCAACGCGACGAACGCAGCGAACTTGGCAGCCACCTCCGACTTGTTCCGAAGCAGGTACACCACACAGAAGTGCGACTTGTCATCGATGAACGTGACGAAGTAGCGCTTGCCTCCGAACGTCGCCGTCTGCATCGGACCGCACACATCGCTGTGGACCACTTCCAGCACTTGCTTCGCACGGTTCGGCGACGACTTCATGAAGCTCACTCGCGTTTGCTTGCCGAGTGCGCATCCGTCGCACACCTCCCACTGCTTCACCGACGTCATGGGGATGCCAGTGCCGTAGCCCTTCTTCACGATGGCGTCGAGACCGCCATGGCCGATGTGACCAAGTCGAAGGTGCCAGAGGTACGACGTGGTGTCCCCTTGGCGATCCTTCGAGCTTGCCGCATTGGCCTCGCCAGCAGGCGTCCTCGGTGTCATGCAGAGTTTGAACAGTCCCTTTCCCTCACGAGCGCCGAGCTTCCACTTGACACCCTTCGTTTCCGCGAAGCACCCGTCGCTCTCGAAGGTCACTGGCCCAACGTCCTTGGTGAAGCGGCCGACTGAGAACAGGTTGCGCGATAGCTTCGGGATGTGCCACACACCCGTGAGCACACCCTTCTTCATGCCGCGCGGAGTCTTCATCGACATCACGATGTCGCCGCTTCCCACTGCCTGCACCACACCGTCGTCCGCCAGATGCACGTCCACCGGAGAGATCTTCTTGTAGTTCTTCATGTACTCCTTCGAGTACGTCATGTGCTGCGTCGCACCCGAGTCGACCAGCCACATGCCACTCGGCTTGGAGGCACCCGCGTCGCCACCAACCGAGAAGAGGAAGTCGCCAGAGTCGTCTTCACACTGCACGACGTTCGCTCGTTGCGGCCTCTGCCGCTCCCCGTTCTCGCGGATCCGCACCGGACACTTGGCGATCCAATGTCCATGCTCGCCGCAGTAATGACAGGCGCTCGTCCTCTGCGCTTGCGCCTGCCGTCCCTTGCGCTTCCCGTTGTCGCTTGTCATGAACGCTTGACCTTGAGCGTGCGCGGTTCCGTCAGCACCGCCACCTTGTTCCTTGCGCTTCATGTCCTCGTGTAGGAGCCGAGACGTCACGAGCTCCCACGTCAGCGTGTCGGAACGCGATTCCAACGCCGTGATGAGGAACTGGTACGACTCGCTCAGACTGGCAAGAAGCGTGATCACCAAGTCGTCCTCGCTGACTGCAGCGCCGACCGCGTCGAGCTGCTCCGCCAGCGTCTTGAGCTTGTTGATGTGCTCCAGCACATCATCACCTTCGTCCATCGTCGTAGTGAAGAACCGTCGACGAAGAAAGAGCTTGTTCGCCAGGCTCTTCTTCTCGAAGTGTCCTTCCAGTCTTGACCATGCATCATGCGCGTCCTTCGCCGACCGCACCAGCGGCAGCTGCGAGTCCTCCATCGCGAGACAGACGATCGCCAGCGCCTTGCGCGACTTCTTGCGAAACATCGCTTGATCCGCCGCGGTCTGGCACTGCTCGAGCTTCACTTCCCCACTCGTCACTTCCCACAGTTCGCGCTCCTCGAGCACCATCTGCATCTTGAACTTCCATGTGTGGAAGTTGGTTCCGTCGAACTTGTTGATGCGGGCGGTCGCGGTCGGGGCGGCGTCCATGGCGAAGGCGTAGTCGGGGTCTTGGTCAGGGAAGACGGGGCTTGGGCTCATAACCAAAAGGAAGAGCACTTGAGCAGTAGTTGGCAAAATGCAAAGTGATTCGATTCAGGTCCTTAGTTCGCAACCGCGTGCTACCTCTAAGCCTGCTACTGGGTATCCTTTACTGGATACACCCTACTGGATTCTCTACTGGATACACAGTTACCTTACCCAATCAGAGAACGCCACGTCGATGCCCATCCTGTACCTACAATCTTGCACCCACAATAGGTACCCACAATCCTGTACCCACAATCATGGCGTAATCACTGTGACGTAAACACCGTCCGTAATCACAGGAATGATTGCGGTACCACACAGTGAAGGTCACTCCGACCTCACTGATGACGCGTCCACGTCACACGGTCGCTTGGCGAGGCGTCGTCACATCACTCTTGACAACAAGAGCTAATATTAGCCCCATTATCTCGTTGAATTCTCTCCTCTTGGCTGACTACTCCTATCTACGTCCTTGTCGAAGGTGATGTCTTAGGGTTAAAATTAGCTCTTTATCCCCTGCTTTTAAGAGAACACCTATCCAAGATTTCCATGCTAGTTTGTAGATGTCCTCCCCGACCAGCCATTGCATGTTTACTTTCACCCTCTGCACCTGGATAGCTACTGGAATTGAAGCCAACCTCATTCCTCCTGCTTCTCTGGGGGTAAATATGAAATCCAGTGACATTTTGTGACTCATTGACTCCTTCACCACCTGCCGTTTCAACATAATTGTTTCTGCATTTTTACGAGGTGGGTCAACATTTCCTTTTGTGGTGGAAATTTTTGCCGTGAACAGGATCGCCGGGAGGACTATCGCGTTGAATAATTCTACTCTTTCTGCCACACTTGTCACCGCTTTATCTGCTGTCATCATTCTCCATTGTATGCTACGTTTTCATTTTGCCGAATTGATCTTGTAAAGATCAGCAATTTCCACCTCGTATCTTAGATATCTGACTGTTTACCTGACTGATAGCACTGGTAAACCGTGCCATGACTTTATATTTACCGGTTGGTTGAGGAACATGTATTTGCTCTTGGCTGGTTGGATGTGTAGTACTGATATTCTTCCGAATTCTCGTACCAGCTGCAGTGCGCGCGGCAATTGTTTGCACTTTTGCAAAAATAGTCCACGAAGGCTGAGAATTTGTGTTCTTCGGTATTTTGAGTGCCTTCTACCCCGAGGCCTTCCAGTTTCTTGTCCTGAGCGATGGCTAGTGCTAAAGGTTCGACTGCTAGTAAAAGAGTAATGGTGCTAGTGGGCGCCCTTGTCTGATTCCAGACTTAACCTTCATAGTGTCCCACAATTCTCCATTGACCAGGTATTGCGCTGTTGTTTTTGTGTGTAGGTTTTCTACGAGCGTAACAAACTCTGACGCGAATTCGTATCTCCTTAGCACTTCTACTAAATATATCCTATCCACGGTATCGTATGCCTTAGCAAAGTCGAGCAGCAAAATACCGGCACTGTGGTTGGCATCGAGCAAGGCGTCGTCGACCGCCGCTTCTACCTGCGCCATAAGCATCGTTATTGGTTTGTTCATTTAGCGCCCGTGCACGAACCCTTATTGCGTGCTACCGATTAATCTTCCCAAGAAAAATTGCAAACGGGTTGCTATAATTTTGGCGAATAAGTTGTAGCTGGTCTGCAGTAGTGCGCTCGGCCTGTAATCGAGTGCGTTTGCTGAGTCACCCTTTTTCCTCAGCGGTACTACTACCGCTTGCAGGAAATATACCGGTGGTGGTTTGCCCTTTAGTATTTCGTTGCATACCTCCACCAAGTGAGGAATCATTACGTCAGGCATGTCCTTGTAAAAGTCGTTTTTTAGTCCATCTGCTCTAACGATCTCACCGCAGCTCGTAAGTCCGCTTCTGCTATCGGGGCCATTAGACGCTTGTGGTCTACCTTGGTTACTTTCCTTTACTCTGGTATTTTCACGAATTGGGCCACTACTTGCTTCATGTCAGCTGGCTCCACCAAGCTATGACGCTTTCCCATGATTGCCTCCTAGACTTTAGCAAATCTGTCAGGTATTGGCAGATCGTTCTCAAAAGTCATGTTTGCATGTTGCTTACTGTTTGATCTCTTTCCCATATCGCCGTTTTCTTAAACATCCACTCGTTTGGTCTGGTGACCTCTCCAGCCTGCTACCTCTTGTGATGAGATTGCGCTGTCGTATGTCTTCCACTAATATTTTCAGCATTTGAGATCGAGTTTGTGTCCTCTCCCGTACTTGTCGTTGAAGTCGCTGTGATTTCCGCTTTCTTCTTCTGCGATCACGACGGGCTACTTGTTTTACTATTCGTCGGCAGTGTTGGATCCATTCCTCCCAATCGGGTTGTTCAATTGTCGACTCTAGTGATTGGTTCTCAATCACCTCGCGCAATTCCTCGATCAACTTTTGATCTCCTTTTCTTCCTATGGGATAATTAATTTATGTCGGTCCTCTTTTCACACCGTGATTTTTGCTTTGTCGGAGGTGCAGCGTGACTTCATCATGACCCGACTCCCTCGGAGGTGGTTTGACTTCTACCCACTGGATTCTGGACGTCAATATTTCTGCCACGTAGAACCTGTCTATTCGGCTGGCTGTGTTCCTTCTCCAGAACGTGCAATGCTTATGATCTGCTAGTTCTAACTGCTCCAACGCCGATCCCAGTGCCACCCGTGCATCTACCAAATTGGCTTCTGCTACTAGGCTTGAGAGGCTCTTACTCTCCGTACTGTCAGCTCATCTGGCTCCGCCTAGCCTGTCTATTTATGGCGATTCAACACAGTTGAAGTCTCCTGCTAATATCGTTTGTTCAGATCTGGGCAACCTCTACTCTTTCAGGTTGCTTAAAAACTTCTGTCGGGTCTTTTCTTTGACGGTGCGTATATATTCAGGACATGTTTTCCTTTGAGTTTTAATCCCATCATTCGTTCTGTCCAAAGATGTTCATTCCAAGGGTTTGTGTCTTTTCCGTATTCTGGAAAAATGACGCACCCCACTCCGCCCTCTGCTTGTGGTCCAACGCTCCAATATGATAACGGTTTATCATCATTTTTCGGTTCCACATCCACTGCCATTGTTGAACCAGTTTTAGTCGTTCCTCTTTATCTGTACGTGGGTTCCCTGTAGTAGGATTAGTGCGGGTCGCTCACAGACTGGTTTATTTCTCCACGCCTCGAGCCAACTACTCCTTTCCTCCTCGAAAACTCCGTAAGTTTTGCGTGCAAATTCTCATATCTTGCTTCTTGTTTGTTGGTCTTTCATCCTTCTCTTCTTCCGTGTGATGAGTTGAATCTGCAAGCAGCCAGCTTCTGCTGTATGCGTCCCTTTGTCTTCTTCCTTTCAACTCGTTTCCGTTCCCGAAGTGCCCTTAGTAGCGGCTGGGGAGATCCTGCTCGCCTTCTTCAACTGCCGTCGCCATGAATCGTCCTTTTTCTCCCAGTCAATCACTTTTCCGCCTCCCGTGTAGAACTGGTTATAGTAGGCCTTGCGATGACTGCTGAAAAATGTTGCTACCGATCCATTGATTTGTTGCTCTTTTCCGGCCAATACAGCTATTTTTCCGCGTATAGTTGCGCGCAGATTAAGCGTTTTCCTAAACGTGATCGGTACGCCGGTGCGCAGAGCCTTAAGAGTGGGTTATTGCCGTCGCTTTCCTGCTCTACTGCCCTCCAGTCATCTTTGCTGTTCGGCACTGCTCGTCTTTGAGTTCTGTCCACTGTCCGTTTCACTCTGCTGCTCCATGTTGCTAATAATTTCTCTCGCCGATCCTGCTATTATCCGTCTTCATGCTAGCAAGCCACTGTTCCAGCACTCCTCTCTCCAGGATCCGCCCAAGCTGGAAACACTTGTTCATCTAGCGTGCTTAGTACTTTGTGCGGTTTGTTAAATGACCTTAGTACTTCTACTAGTAGTTCCGGCCCATTGCGCACTGCCGTTATCCACTTCTCCACTGACGCATCTGTGTCGGGAAAGGGAATATGTGTTCTAGCTGTCCAATGATCAACCATTCCGTTCCAGTACACCATCCAACTCTCTGCTGCTGGTAACGCGCTTACGCTTGAGTCTTGGGAGTAGTATTCGCCATCTGAGCTATCCGTCTCGTTGAATTGGTCTAATAAATTTTTGTTGGGGTTGGGCTTTTGCTTTCGCTGAGTGGTTGCATCCGTTGTCTACTTGGTGCATCCATATTGGTCTTTTCTTAAATGGAACGGCTTGTGTATGTTCACTATCTTTCCTCCCACATCTTCCCGCCTATCCGGTGGTGGTTCGTGTCCCCTTTTCACTGCCCGCGTCTGCTCATCGATGTCTCGTCGTCGCAATATTTCTTTGATTGGTAGTATTTGTATTTCTTCCCCATCGTCCGGGCCCCTATCGATAGAAAATATTCTGATCCCGATTCATCACTTCCTTGTTCCGCTTCTTCGTGAGTTCGTGCTTCTAGTTGTGCTCTTTCTTCTCGTAAACACGTCTGCCATTGTCTAGCTACCGGTTCCGATGTCTGAAGATCCATCATGAATAGGTTATGCGCCAATTCCTCGTTGAAGTCCGCTTCTAGTAATTTTTGTTGCATCGGTTCTGACAGCGGAGAGACCGTGTTTACGAGGAAATGCAAGAGTTCTACTTTTGCTCTTCACCCAGTCTCAAAATCTGATGAATCTCTTCATTGAGCGCCTGGGTGATGGTCAGTCTGTCCAACCGTTTCATTCAGTTTTCCATATCACCGTCCCAAGGAGACAGTGAAGCATTCGCTTCTCTGTATTCCTCCCCTGTGTTGTTCGTCTTGTCGGGGTTTTGTGGGGTCTCCATCTTAGAGTCTGGAAAATATCGCTCCTCCCATGTTCTTTTGTTCGAGCTTTGGCTAACTTCCTCCTGCTCCATGTCGACATCGTCCGAGAAGTTGTCGTAAAGTCTGTCCGTTCCTTTGTTCACTTGCTTTTGCCTTCTTCCATACACGTATGCTGAGTAGTGATCTCCTTCAAAGTGAAGAACAATTGGCAGCTGCTCCTCTGTCATCCCTTTTGCTGCTTTTTGTTGTACAACATGCCGCACACATCCTTCCGTTGAAAGAACGTACTCTCCGCACGTTGAGTAGGCTACGTTATTTTTCCATTGCGTTTCAGGCACATGGTTTAGAGCTGTCCACCCGTTCTCCTGCGTTCTCATTATGACTAGGACTTCTCGTTGAAAAGCCGCCCCGCACGCTATAAGTGTATCGTTGCTTCCCCATTTCAATACCAGAATTGTTGCCCTGATGCTCGACTCGCTGGTTCCGTATTCCTTTAGACGCTTCTTGAACTCTTCTTTCGAGACCTCTCTGGACATGTTGTCTTTGGCCCTGTTTATCATTTTCAGCGCATTTTTCCGGTCGTTGTGGTCGTACTTCTTGTCGAAGTCCATTAGTGCCCGTGCACTACACGCAGCTTTTACTGCTGCTGTCAACTATTTCAGCTGTTTGAGGTTTTCCGATAGGCTACTAGATGCCATTGCTTGTGCCACTGCGTACGCCTGACAATTTCCTGTTGCCGGTGTCTCTACTCTTCGAAGTCCCATCGCTGCCAAGGCTTCCGGATGAGGAAGCGCATTTTCCATCAAGTCAGAAACCGCCACGGTTTCATATCTGTTGCTAGGTCTGTGACTCGCCTCGATCTCTTTGAGCACTGCATCCCTCTTCTCCTTTGCATCTTTTTCCTGCACCGACAATCACGCACTTTCCTTTTGCACCTTTGTGATCCGTTTTGGTTTCTCCTCGTCACTGTCCAGCCGAATCGGACGTTCCTTTGTTCCTGGCGTGGCCTTGCTGGTATTTTGCTCCTTTCCGCCATTAGACCTAAGCTTGTCCTTACTCACATTTGTTGTTTCGCTCCCTGCTTTTCGATCTTTCCACGTTGTCTGAGCGAGTTGATTTCCTAGTTGCGGCTTCTTCATCCTGGCTACTGTTGTCCATGTGGGGTTTCCTTCCTGCTGCCTTTCTTTTCCGTGTTTGGACACTTTATTCTTTTATTCGTTTTTCTCTTGCCTGTCTAGGTTCTGGCTTATCGTGCTGTCACCTTTGCTCACTGACTCCTGATTACCTTTCCGCCCTTCCTTAATAGAGCTGCATAACTCTTCCCAGCTAGTGAATGTGCGCGGGGGACTTGCAGCGACATGGTGGTCCCTTCCGACGCTATTTTGCTCCCGGGTCCTCGTAATTCCTCAGACGTCATTCGACAGGTTCTTATAAGGTGGTCACTTTGCCCGCAGTTTAGGCACTGTGGTCTTCCTTTCATTTACGGATGCTGCACGACAATGCATGAGTTGTGCCATATAATGCGGATTACGTCTACTAGGGCGCTCGGGCACCCATCAAGCGGGAATCTTAATTACCACGTCGTTGATATTGTGGAGTCGGGTCCGCTGTGGTCTAGATCGTCCGGTTCCAGCAATACTTGTAACCAGTCCTTTAGATAAGCGTGGAAACCTTTTAAATCCATGGATCTTGCTACATTCCTCAGCATTACCACATACATGGTGGAGTTGTTAGTTGGCTCTCCATCTTCGGCTCTTTGACGAAGCCACGCGTACTCAATTTCGTAGTTCTCCCGCACTTAAAGGGATTGATTAGCCTGTGGAGTCTATTATAAAATGGTATTTCCAGCTGCTCATATCGTCTCGCCGTTTCCCTCGTAAAGAAGTGCAGGTGTACTTCATGGTTGGCCGCTTCATATCTGATTGCCTTAACTGAGGCCAGCATTTGCCAAATCTTCGCATTGTCATTGACCCCTATGCGTTGCGCTGCGGTTGCTATTGTTTCCCGTAGGTTCTTGGTACTTCGAAATGCCGCTTTTACTGGCAGTTCTTCCTCTAACGCCATTACCAACCGTCCTTCTACTTGGGCCCTGATGGTTTCAATTATTCACAGCTTGTCTTCCGTTGCCATGATTCTGTTGAAAAACTGTGGAAGTATCCTACAAAGGATTTTTCCTTCCGCCAAGCCGTGCACAATCGTCCATTCACCCTCTGTTTCTTCACGCGGTACTGCCATTTTGTGTTTCCCGAAAACGCGTTTGCACTGGGCTCGTAGTGTTGATATCTCAACAGCTGAGTATTCCGCCGTGTTAAAAGGAATGCTTGTTGTTGTTGTTGTGACTGCGTGTTCTCCTCCTGGTTCGGTCCTCGCACGTTTTGGGCCCATTGCGTGAGCGTTGATGTCACTGGCTTTGCATCCTGCACCAATAAGACTCCCAATCGTTTGTTAAGTCCAAAGAGAAGTGTTTCTCTTGTACGATACGCTCTTTGGAGTATGTTCAGGATTTTCTTCCTCCATTCTTCCCAGTTATTGCCTTTCGCAAGTACTATTTGTTCAAATAGGTCCAGAAGTTTGTCCTGCTCGCCTTGTGTTAGCCGTGGTAGACGTTGAAGAGCCGTCAGCTCTCCATTCGCTCCCGTCGGATATTTCCTGAAAATCTTTGAGAACAGGGCTTGGATCAACTCGAGCCATGTTCGTAGGCGAGGCTTTTCGAAGGGGATTCCCGCATTGCCTGTTCCAGTGTTGCAGCTAATCTCTCTGCCGAAACTGGTCCTCCGTTGGGATTATTGGTCTCAACTTCAAGACCTCCTGACTCCACCTCCTGGCTTCTAGCTGACGTTGTTGTATTGTAGTGGTAGTTCTTTGCCGACTGGTGACCGGGGTCTCTCTTCTCCATCCGCAACTCCGTTTCTTCCTCTATATCCGTCCCTTGTTCCAGTTTTTGGTCCTTCTCGGAACTCGTAATTCCTTCTTTCTCTTCGTCTCCTTTTACTTTTATCCTGACTGCTGCCCTGGTGTCGTATTGGCATTTCCTAGCGGCTTCCGTCGGGTAGGTGCGGTAGCTCCTTTGTCCCCGGGTCGGGAGGCGCTGGGCTCATGTCTGTCTAGGGGCTTGACTTGGATTTGGTATACCAAATCAGGCTTCTGCTGGCACGTTTTCCTCCGATCCTAGCTCAACCAGTGCCGTGATTGAGGGGTCTGCGCTTGCGCAAGCAAAATCGGAACTGCCGTTCTTTCCTAATAAGCTAAATCTCTGTTGACTGTAATCATTGCGTACGTGATACCGCTAAAAGACGCGGTTTAAAATGTCAATGTACCTCACTCCAATAGATACTGTAGTCAACTTTTACTTCTAGCTTAGATAGCTTAATTTTCAGGGCGATGGTGACGACAAATCTGGTGTCGTCGAAGCAGAAAGCAGGACCAAGGCTAGGGTCAGAGTGCTGTATAGGGGACAAGCTGTCTGCTCAATGTATTCGGCGAAAACCCGTGATTTATCGCGAGGTGGTTGCTTATATGTACATCAACCTCGACGTGGTCAGATGGAGGAATCTCTACCAGATATGTCGCAAGCATGCGCGTTGAACTTGAGCACCTACATTTACCTACACTGCTTGTAGGTGAGATAGTGTGAGAGCTAGTGATATACATGTTTAGCAGGAAGGAAGTGGTTCAAAGTTGCCATACCTAACCCCAGGATCTGATGGATTCTGACGACATCGCTTTGACCAGGTCTTATCCCAGCCTACGCGGATAAACATAGATGCACATTAAAGCGGATTCGTTTAATTCGTTCCTCACTTCTAAACTCACCACATCCCATCCGGCCCGCTGCCTCTCAACCTCTACGTCTGAAGCACAAGCTCCGCACCAAAAGGCATACCTACTCGATCTTAAACGATAGACCTCAATGCCCCCAACGATTCAAATGGCAACCTTGACATCATCTCGATCCCAAGGAATGAAAGCTACGATACTGCCTTAACAATGAACGACCTGCTTCAGGTTCTCCCATTTCCTGACACGACCACTGAACAGGAGAATACTTTTTATTAGGGCTCGACGAATTACCCACCCGCGGTAGCATCGCCTCCGATGCTCTGTTTGACAATGACTCCACGCTCGCGGGTTTTTCTTTCGACCTCGCTCCACTACCTTTTTGCATAGAGAAGATGATATTTCCAGTGCCCCGTTGCCTGTCGTCACGACTCAACTTTATACCATCGAGCCACCTCTTCAATCAACGTACGAATCCGAGGAAGCTGTCATCGCCGCTCTGTACAGATGGACGAAAAACATGGTTTTAACGTCACAAAACGCCGTGCCTCCCCCGAATGCTGCTCCCAAAGAAGTTTGGAAACGTGGATTTGACTGCGATCGAGCAGGAAATCCAAGTGCACTCAACACCTTACTGAAGATAATCAGTTCTCAATTTGCAGCCTTCGACTCATTTGAGACCTAAAACCGTCCCCCAATCCGCCTTCGTAAAGATGCCAGCGAGCACTCCCATGCGAGAGTTTTCTAGCTATGAAGACACGAACCGCCCAAGTCCCCGTCTCCGACTTTGAGTGTTCGCATGGACGTCGAAGCCGAGCGGGAACCTGCTCACGGACCACCTGACGCAGCCCTTCACGACCAGCGTCGCCAACGCGAAACTCCCCGAAACGCCCCTCCGCTGAAGGCATCTCCATCGGTGTACTCCTTAGAGGAGGACGAGAGTTCCGCCAGGATGGACGCGGCCACGAAGAAGACCAACCAGGCAATGTAGCTGCTGATGAGGACCGCCTCGACCTCATTAGAGAAGCCTAGGCGAAAGGTGTCATCGACCCAGACCAACTGTTAAAATTAGCGGAAAATGCCCAACCGAGTCCTGTTCGAGATGCGCTATTCAGCGTTTGAGCTACGTTCGCGGGCAATCTGCAAACGTTGTCACGTCCCAAGATCATTGCCAACCTAAAGTTGATAGACGACAACTCCGTCGTTCGACAACTGCTTGAAGAACACGCGATAGTGTACCTCCACAAGTTGCCAAGAAACCAAATCATGTTTCAGGTCGACTCGAAAGAGGCGAGAAAGAAGTTGGAAGGACAAAAGTGCCTGCTCTTCGGGAAGATTCTGGAGTTTGAGAAATGTGACCCTCTGTCCGACAACTACTTCATCGACATCATGGGTATTCACAGCCAATCCACGGCGAGGAAGATTTTCCAAGCCCTGGTGTACATGGGTTGAAGACCTCTGTATTACAACGCCACCTTTCTCGGTCACACGACTCAGGTGTCCTCCGGAATCCTGAGATTTTTCGTGGCAGGCCGCACCTGTCCGAAAGCTTTGCTGATCAAAGGAATTGTGTGCAACCAGATCCTTTTAGACGGAACGATGTATGCAGCGAAAGGGAAGGACGTGCCGCCTCAGTTCTATCACTTGCAGCCAAATAAGATCTCCCCGCAATGTATTGACATGAGCGAGCTACCATTCCGAGCTACGAAAAATAACACTACTACTACCAACGGCCGCGCCCCACAACATCACCACTTGGGTAACAAACGCTCCCGCGACCCTGTGCTTTCCACTCCAACACGAAAGTCACCAGTGAACCCGATCTCTTTCATCAAAACAGAGAAGACCCAGAGGAACATCAGCTCGACCTATCGATCGACTTTTCTGTCACGGATGTCTCGGCGCCTTCAAGTCCGACACAATCAGTGGATGAAGCGTTTAAAAGTCCCCGAAGCGTCTACAAAGTAGACGTTCCTGCCCCCTCCAACTCCGTCCGCGGAAACCTGGCATTCCCTAATTTCTGGAACCATCTTGCCGATATTGAGACGGAGGTTGAATGCCGCACAATTAGCGATAGGGAATCTGTCGACAAAGGCTTCCAACTGTTGGTGAAGAGAGTGGAGCCATCCGAACAAGTCACCAACAGTAGTGAGTTTTCCTTTTACCATGAAAAGAAAAAGGCAAGGCTAAACTGTCAACGAACCCAGTACTGTTACGCGAGCTGATTCCAGCGATGAAAACCGACATCGAGGAGTCACTACAGACCTTCACCAGCGATAATGAAGACCTTCCAGAAGCGATAACCAGAAAAGATTCTAGACTGCTGTCCACGTCGCCCAACGCGGAAGATATCTGGAAGCAAATAGCCAAAAACCGACTAGCCTTCTCGCTGAAGCTATCGAAGCTAATGCGCCAGAAGTCGACTTTGATTGATGAATTCGCCAGCATACACCTGTGGTACAGATGCATTCAAGTGTCCACGTCAAAGCGTAGAGCAAATTTTAGCAAGAAGTGGATGGAAATCACTGGCATGGACCTACCAAAACGCGGAGCGATTTCATGGGAATTGTAGGCCCACTTGCGACCAAATTTGGCAACCCCAACAACCTGCTCGAGAGGTTGAAGGCGCTTGCATTCTTTGAGCTACTGTTGTTAACTGTGGCCCCAGTCATTTTCAACAAGGATTACTGGATTCAAAAGCTCGCAAACTCTCACGTTCCTTGGATTCCTGCAGCTGACGTTCGTCTACTCCACCCCAACGTACTCCTAGCCCTGCTGTGAGCACCGATTGGAGGAAAAATCTTGGAGCAATTAGCTACTCAAGAGTGGGAAAACAGCATCATGACAACGCTAGTCCTTCTTCGAAGTGAAGAAGACTGGTTCCCCAACGATACGGCTGTACTTCGGTTGACGCGTGATGGCAATCAGCTCAACCTAGAAGCTGGGTCACTTCCGATAGATTGCTAAGAACACAAAACGTTGGAACAACGTTAACATCTTGACCGTCAACACTAACGGGTTGAAGAAAAACGGTCACTTACTGATATCCAAAACACTTTCAAACTACCATGTGAGCTGCGTTCAAGAAACCAAGTTTAAAGACATGCACCACCTCGCAAAATGTCGGTTTTTATTACAAGCATCGTTCCTCAACAAATGCTTTGTGAGCGACAATAACGCCAGTCAACCAACGACAACACTACCACGAAGTGGAGGTGTAGCAACGATACTTCATAGCAACTTCCCGGGCTTCGAAACCGCGACAGAAATGAAAGACATGACGATACCTGGGAGGTATTTAGTTGTCCGAGTCACAGTAGCAGATAAGAACCTGTTCATCCATAACGTGTACGCCCCCGTCGACCCTCAAGACAACTGCAGGTTTTACGAAAGCCTCGCTAATCGACAATTTACCAACGAGGACACCCACTGGATCCTTGGTGATCTCAATGCAACTTTAGATCCAATCACTGACTCTGCTGTAGCGACATCCAGACATCCGCATACAAGGCAGTTTTTGCTAGAGTGGATGACAAATCTTCGTGTCGTGGACTGCTGGAGAATACACCACCCTCAGACTCGGGTGTACACTGGTCCTCCACCACGAAAAAATCGCCTAGACTATTGCTTAATCTCCGGTCACTTCATGACTCGGTTCTATGGGTCTGCTCGGTACTTTCAAGCACCCCACTCGGGCGATCACCTGGCACATAGTGTTCGTCTCAGCGATAAACCCAGAGCCAGAGGTACAGGATACTGGAGACTTCCGTACCGAATGCTAGATTGTCCTTTGGTGAAACAAGCAATTACGACAGAGGCGATGATTTTTCTAGATGAAGCAAAACACGCATCCAATCCGGGCTTGGCTTGGAAGGGATGGAAAAGACGAATTCGCAGTCAATTGCAGTCCCTGCAACTTGTGATGCAACAACAACAAGACCAAGGGCTCCGCTCTGCGAGCGAACAATATGAACTGTATATGCGTGCCTTTGTGGATAGTCCCACAAATTTTACAGAACAACAATACCGGTCAGCGAAGGCGCAATATTTGGAACGTAAAGACCATGTGCTTAGACTCCAACAAGACTCGAGTTTCGATTTTCACGCATCCCAAATGGAGCATTCATCGAGTGCTTTTTTCGTCGCCCACAGGAATTACTCCGGTTAGTACCGATTACTGAAGTGAACATGCCAACTGGTGAAGTGTCGGTTGATCCTCATGAAGTTGAAGAAGGCTTTCGAAGTCACTGGGGAACAATATTCGCCGATCCATATAGTCCTTCAGACCACACGTTCGTTGACGACGTTAAACAAACTACTCTATTAGACACGATCCATAATCCGATCGACGAGGAAACAGCGGCGTCACTTGACGATCCAATCACACCCATAGAATTGGCGGAAGCGATCAAGCACATGAAGGGAAGTTCCGCCCCAGGGCCAGATGGCCTAACGGCGGCCTTTTATCAGGTCGCTCCCGACGTATTTGCTGAAATTCTTACCATAGTTTTCACGTATCAACTGGAACGAGGGATACTTCTACCATCTCAACGTAAATCATGTGTTACACTACTACACAAGAAAGGAAGTCGAAGTGATCCTGGCAATTATCGTCCAATCTTGTTGATACAGGTAGACATAAAAATTCTCTCCAAAACATTGGCTATCGCCTACAACAAATTTTACCCAAGATTATACACGCAGACCAGAGAGGTTTCGTAAAAGGCCGGCTCCTCCATCACCAAATTCGATCGATGGCCGATCTCCAACATCTAGCTACAAATACGAACTCGCCAGCTCTCGCTTTGTTCTTGGACTTCGAAAAAGCGTATGACCGAGTGAATTGGTCATATTTATTCCGCGTGCTGAAAAAGTTTGGATTTAAGCACCACTTTATCTCGTGGATCAAAATGCTTTACAATAAGCCAGTAGCTTCACTCCTTCTGAATGGGTGCCTCCTCGATCCATTGCAAGTCACAAGAGGTGTTAAACAAGGCGATCCACTCTCATCGCTCTTGTTCCTACTGTGCATCGAACCTCTCGGAAATTTAATTCGCTCAAAACCCCACCTCGGGGTGCGAGCCTCGAACAACCACCAGGTCACGGGACTCTACTTCGCAGACGATTCAACGCTAATTGCTAGTGATGAGACTGGCACTCGCCAACAACTGGAGCTCGTTCGAGTTTATTGTGATGGATCTGGAGCAAGATTAAATCTTCACAAATCAGTGCTCATGGCGTTGAATAAACAAGGGCGCTGTCCCCAATTTACCGGTGTCCGTTGTCTTCAAGAAGGGGACATTGTAAAATATCTTGGCATCCCATTTGGACTACAAGTTACAGACGACGGATTATTGGCGGAGCTCAACACGAGGTTTTATCGCCGCTTTGTTGTCTGGGGACGCAGGGCAAGGACAATGCGGGGTCGACTCCTCCTGGTTAATACGTTGATACTTTCTACGTTATGGCATTATACACCACATCTTACGGTGCCAAAACTTTGCGTCCGAAGATGGCAGCGCATGGTGAACAAGTTTGTGTTATCTAGGAAGCACGACGCCGAATCCAACTTTTTCAACTCGCTCCCACAAAACTACTGTACCAGCAAAAAGGGCTTGGAGGACTCCAGATCCCTTTCATTCAAAGCCAGGTTAATGTGCAACGTCTCCAACTATTGCAGCAATTTACCCAGCAAATGCTATCAGAGAGCAAGGAACCGTGGCCTGCGATCGCTTCTCCATTCCTTACTCAATTAACACCTTTACTGCCATCAACTCAACCACTCAGCTTTCTCGACTTATCTCCCAGACGCTACAAATATCTATTAAACAAAGAAGCCCTTTCCTCTTGGTGGAGAGAAACGTGGAGAGTATGGTACTTAACGCACTGGCCAAACCACGGCCCCCAACTACAATACATATCAGCACTGCTGCGAGCACCATTGTGGATGACAAAAATACCGATCTCTACTACCAATCTCGTTCAGGACATCTTCGTCGCCTGCTGGCAGTTGCTGAACCAGCTAGAAGCTTCAGGCTACAATTGGCGCGGCGAGCTTGTTACGAATGCTTGGCGGATATTCACGATGAGCACGGCTGGCCCTCGAAGGAGGATTTTCTGAGGCAAAACTTGGACCCCAGCTCAAATATCTACCCCATCTGCCAGCAAAAAGACTGCTAGGCGCCACAGTCAGAGAACTGACCCAAATACTTCAGCGGGTTACAGTCACGCACGAGCTCTCTCCACCCGCCTCGTTATTCGTACCAGCAGCTGGCGTTAAGGTAGCAGAAAAATACTATGCCTTCCCTACGATACGAAAGCGGGCTCTCCAAAAATATTCGAACAGCCAACCTTACAGCTCGATGAACACCCGATCCGTCGAGACCTTCAAACGACAACAACAGACGTCAAAAATATCTGGAGTTCAGTCGAGAACACCGTCAGGAACTGCTGCCGGTCTACGACGACCTCCAGATGCAAGTCGCATTCCGACTACTTCCAGTGAAATCTAGACTTTGGTTCCTGTTGCAACATGACCCCTCAGCTCAACAATGTCAGCTCCCAGCGTGCTCGTCGATTGAGACTTCACAACATCTCTTCTTGGAATGTCCCCCTCAGCGGCAATATGGTCCTTGATTTGGTCCGACTGGGAGATATTTTTCGTCGGACAACTCACATGGACCTTGGTTGTACTCCCGCACAAACTCCGGGTCGTACAACATTGGAAGCAACACCGAGACATATTAATTACTCTCTGGAATATGCTACGATGCACAGTTCTCCACCATCGCTGGACTGAGCGCAACAGGATATGCTTTGAAGACGGCAGTCCGGAACCCAAAACGACAGCTCTGGCCGCGATATATGCAACATTTGGAGCACACGTCCGTAGAGGCCTTAGAACCGCAGACAGCAATCTACACGAGCAGTATCACACCATTCTGCGCCAACTAAAGCAAACATCACACTTCGGCAACTTCACCAACTGCAACCCAGACCTATTTCGCCTTCGTCACGTTCAACTGCACATTGCCCAACGCTCTGGTGTTGTATTCCAAACCTTAGTAGATTAGATTTAACACCACAGAATGAGAACTCACAAATAATCGGTAATCGAAGTCCCCCCTTACTGACGATAATCGTCAGCGACCGATGCGAGGATCCATGCGAATCGGTTCCCCTATGAAGATAATAGTAAGGGCGATTTGCAAAGAAGACCCCACGAGCCCATGGAATATCGTGCATACACGCAACGGAAGTAGCCTTCATAATCACCCGCCATCGCAGGATGCTCGAGTCCACCCAGGCCATCGACAACGAGCTTGTGGAGCTACGGATGTTCCGCCTGCAGCATCTCTCGAGCTCCTCGTCCAGCCTCAAACTAGAGTTGGAATAACCCCAGGTGCTGTGTGCAAGCTTGTCCCAGGCTGACCCGGACTCTTTCATCATACCTTAAGACATCGCCAAAATGAGGAATGCTACTCGTCGACGTGAACTAGGAACTCAAACAGTGGTGGAGGTCCTCTTTTCTCGGTTAAACGATGATGGATTTTACTACCGGTGGGAACTGATCCAGAGTCCAACCAACTCCTCTACTTGTTCTGGGCTCATCCTCGCACACTCTCAGTATCGGCGACACCCCGAGGTTCTTGGTGTGGATTGCACGTACAAGACGAACAAGTACCAGTTGCCACTGCTCAATATTGTCTCGCTGACAGGTTTTAACACTGTTTTACCTGTAGCACAATGTTGGTTGCCGCGAGAGAGGGAGAAGATTACGAATGGGCCATCCAAACACTGCGAGACTTCCTCATCGAAATGCGAATTGGACTGCCGTGGCTTACTCTTACCGATCGTTAGTTGGCTATTATGAACTCTATCGATGCCGATTTCCCCGAAGTGGCGGCTGTTGTATGTCGGTGGCACATGAACAAGAATGTACTCAGTAAAACAAGACAAATTCTCGGCCAAGTGCCTGTTGAAAACCCAGCCCCGGGCCAACGAAAGTATGAGAACACTTGGCAGACTGATGCATTCATGTCAGCATTTTACAAGGCGGTCGATGCAGCAACGGAAGAGGAATTCGAAGACACGAATCGTTCGCGCCTGGACCGACCAGTTCCAGCATTTTGGAATCCGTGACACATCTTTTGTCGAAAGGGCCCACGCAAAGTGTAAAGTATGGCTCCGGGGTTGCAACGGCGAAATTCTCACTGTATATCTGTCCCTACTCCCGTGGTGGCAAGCAGCTGCATCTAGTACGAGTCTTCTGGCTGAGAGAAATTCTGCTCGGGTTCCTTACCTTTTGCAAGGAAATCGATTCGCGGCTGTAACTCGTATCATTACCGTGTGGGCACTCACACGAACGAACGAGCTTTGGGAGGAAGCTCGGGTGGTTATTTTCCAAGGAGCAGACCAAGGAGAATGCACAGGGGTATTTCGGAGGGTGCACGAACGACCGTGTCTACACGGTTTGATTGCTCTCACAGAATCAAATGACCGGCGAATTCTCAGCCCTCATGATTTTGCGTTGCATTGGTGGATTAATCGCGACCTAGCTCAAACACTACCGATCCGTATCCAGGAGCCGGCGTATACTCAGCAGGCGCAACTACAACAGCGCCGTCGCGTCGATCGACGCAGCAGAGTTCGGCGATCAAATACCACAAGACGCGATCCCGCTCTGTTTGAACGCATCGATTTAAATCACTCCGCAACTCCACCATCCGCACCATCAGCTAGAGAAGCATCCTCTGACATAATAGTTACCTGGCTGCCTTCTTTGACCGGTCCTTCCAACTTCACGGCGACAGAAACGAATATTTATCACGAAAACGATATTCCGCCACGGTTCTGGGGACATGCGCGATGGAGATAGAACAACAGGTGAGATAATTGAAAGTAAAGCGCCCGAAATTTATTCTTTCCCTTTAAACCAGAAGATTTACGATTGCGTACCTTTTCCCAATGCGGTCTTAATATGCTTATGTCCGCGACTCACGTGCGTTCTGTAGGAACTGTCAACGTCGTAGCTGTCTCCACAAATATCATAACTCCACGTCCCCTGCCTCTTAATTGGCGCACGGCGAGTTTCTTCATTCTTTTGATGCTTGGGGTTCTTCTTACGGTACCGGCGATGCTGTCGCAATAAATTTGACTGGTCTAGTTTCAGGTCACAGCACTGACATTCGTAGTGGCGAGGTAGAACACTTGAAACAATGTCGGGTTCCCAAGAGAGGCCTCAGTAGAACAAGTAGCAGTGAATTTGATGGTTTGCGGTCTCGTACGGCATGCCATTATGTATGAGGTCTCCACGAAAAACCACACAGAAGCCAACCGGAATTGACAACACGCGAGCCTTTGCATCATCTTTTGTCGAAACGCAGCCGTCGAATACGCGAAGCCGTGTCCCCTCCTCCAAAGCGCAAACCATACTTGCAGGCACACGACCTTTGCCAAAGGCCGCATCAATAACGCTGGTAGGGTAGTCTTGGTGGCTTTCGTGTTCTGCCCCTCCAGGACGTGAGCGCATGAACGAGAACACACTGGGGAGCCAGCCAAGGTCCAGGCAGTAATTGCCTTCAGCGCACGCTTCAATTCTTCTACAGCCCCCGAGGTTCGAACAACACGAGACTGCTCGCGAAATTGATTGTCACTGTCCCCCAACCTCCTGGAACACAAGCGTGTAGTTGCGACTGCGGGCTTCACCTTGGAGCGCCGAGAGCACCTCGGATGCCAGACCCAGGTACTCCACAATGTAGCCGCACGAGGCAACGACGGCTTGGGCCCCATCGCCGATCGGGAAATTGCTGATTCTCTGTAGCGGACACGCTCTGTTGAGACGGACACGGCTGGAGCGCACACTTGTTTTTTGTATGAGAATTGCAGCTGCTATTTCTTGTCCTTTTTCGTGCAATGGCTTTCGGCAGAAATGATCCTCCTTAGTTTCACACCAGAGGAAGACAACGCAGCACGCGATACTCTCGAGCTTGTACCTACCTACTTTCTGTATCAAATTGTGTGACTCTACGTACAAATGTATCTTTGAAAGTGGCCCATCACCCCCCTCCCTAGGTTATCGTACCGTAAGCGCAATTCCCGGAGACCCCCAACTGTCGATGGCGCGAGAATGGAGTCGGCATGGACGCGGACGTCGTGACTGGCGGCAGGTGGCCCAGCGTTCTCGAAGTCCACGCCGCACTGCAACCCGTCCGCGTTCTCGTAGTCGCGATCGTTACGGCAGTCAGGATCGTGGTTGGGAGTACCAGTGACACTCTCGCTCGCTATCGCCAGCGCGAGCGAGGCCTCGTAGTCCCTTACTACATCGGAAATATCCTCCAGCAGGCAGCTACGAGGCTCCCACGTATCCTCCGCTCGCGAATATCCCAGCCAGCGAACCCGATAATGCTTCTCCACGGTTGGCACCCAACATGGTCGACTGCATCAGCGCCTCCTCTCTCATACTGGATCTGCGCGGTTCGGGCGTATCCATTGAGCCGCAGTAGGAAGTCGCATACATGCTCATTTTCTCGGCGCTTCGCTGAGTAGTAGCGTGTGGGTGATGACTGGTCGAACTGCGAACAGTAATAGTCGAGGAAGGCTTCGCTGAGTAGGCTCCATTTTCGCTGACTCTTCTTCAGGAGTTGGCGATACCATCCCTTGGCTGCTTTACCGAGACTTAGCGAGAATGGCTCGCACCAAGAATCTTGTGGCATGCGAGTTCCCTTCATCTCGTATATGAAACGTTTGATCCATTGCAGGGCATCATCTGAGCGTTATCGCTTGCCATCGAAGGTGGTGATCTTGTCAAGCGGCGCATGCGTCCGCATTTCGATTGCCTGACCCCGGTCGCTGTCGGACTCAGCGAAACTGAGTCGGCGAATGACATCATTCGGGGATTCTTCGCTCTCGCCATCATCACCTACTTCCGCAGCATCTTCGGCGTTATACAACTTAGCAAATCTGTCGTGACGTAGGATTCCGTGATTCGGGGTGACCATGTGTGAGTCGGCGAAATACGGAGTTTCCTCCGTCTTGCGGAATACTCCTCTTTTCGTCTTCGGAGTCTCTGGAAGAGGGACCATCACCGGATCTTCTCTGATTCTGGACGGCTCACCGGCTTGACGCGTCTGCGGTAAAGCTCCGTTCGCGCCGCCTTCCAGCCCAAAGGCGACCTTGAGTTTACGCTTCCACTTCATGAGCTCGGCTCCTGCTGAGTGCGTGTCCCAATGATGCGGTATCAGGCTATTGGGCATGCAAGTGCAGCGGAAATCCATCGCCCGCAGCAGGAGAACCGTGTCTTCGACGAGTTGGTTGATGCTTGTACTATTGATCGGCTGATTGAGCTCTGCACTGAGCACTGGCCATTTCGCTTGAGCCGTCGCAATAGGAGCAAACATCATCACCCACTCACTTTTCATTCTCATTTCTTCGCCGAGACGCGCGAGTACCTTGTTGGTGCTCGGCGTGTCGGCGTTCCGTGTTGCCTTAGTACAAGGGGCGGACGTTCCCCTTGAGCAACACCATAGTCATTATCATCATCATCGCTGTCGTCCGCACCTTCGCTGAGTTCAAGGGCAAGATTGCGTTCCACGGGACGTGGGGTGCCCATCTTGCCAAGTTGAAGCGTCAGCTCTTCGACCTCGCTGAGTAGTTCATTGGTCGTCTTCACATCGCCGTACTCGGCTTTCTCTTCATCTTCATCCTGGTCTCGGACATCGAAGTCGCCATCTTGAATCGTACGCATGTCCTCTGCCGTTGCATTGGCCACGCTGACATTGCCCAAATCAGACTCGGCGATAGGCAATAAATTGGTCACCGAATTCGCTGAGTTCGACCTAGGGCTTCCACCCGTCGAAGGCGTCACGATGTTCGGCGGTGTCAATCCCTTGACCATCTTCTCTCACGTAGCTTCCCGGAACCTTGGTTAGCTGGTACCTACAAAACAAAACACACCCTGTTCCCGGGTCGCGGCACCAGTTGTGGGGTTGGAGAACACACAAAATCGTCAAGTTTGGCTTCCTCGCAAATACACACAACAAATTCGCCGAGTCTAAGGTCGGTGACTCTGTGTGGCCTGCGCTAGGGTTGTCCCTTCGCGATTCGGCCCTTCCGGGACAGCGGTGGAATTGCTCCGCAGTCGCCAGCTACCAATCTTGCCAGAGGTCTGCCTGAGCTTAGCAGCCTCCGTTCCTCAACCCTGTGACTTCACACCAAAGGATGGACGTCGGCGCACGAGCGCTTTTACAGGTCACCGAGCGCAGCGTACGCCCGACTAGAAGATTAACGACGTTCTGGGTTAGAGACCCGTCGACTCGCCAAGTTGGCGAGATTTGTCTTCGCTGGTAGCGAGAAACGCCCTTCCCGGGCCGACCTTAACTCTTGGCGCTACCAGTCGCTTCCCTACAAGCTATGCCTCTCGGGGAACGACGGCAGACATCCAGTCCGTGCAGGGACTTACCAGAAGAGTGTGCACTTGTCTAGGACTTGGAAAATTCTGCTCTGTTAGTTATGTCGTAGTCTTCTGTGGAAACTCTAAGGGGTTTCCGTTTCCTATCCTTTCTATACAACTATGCAATGAAATGGTCCGTTACTACTCCTACCTTGCCCGCGGCGACCTCTGCCACAACGGCTCTTCGCACCCTGCGACCCTTCGTGGCCAAAGATCTTGGGCTCGCCAAGTCGAGATCAAGTCTCTCGCCAAGTCGAAGTTGACCCTTCGCCAAGTCGAGATCAAGTCTCTCGCCAAGTCGAGGCCTTCGCCAAGTCTGGCCAGACTCGACTGGACTTCGCCGAGTCGGATAAGACCGACTCGCTGAGTCTTCTTAAGTCGCATTCGCCAACTGTACATCACAGACAGCTCACTGACTTAGTGACTGACCGCCTGATCCATGGCATATGCCAGAACGGAGGATTTGCCACACCACAGTTAAGAGTTTCGTGTAACCTCCAAAGTCAATGCACGGTTATGACTTTTGTGTAACCCCGTTACACCTTTCCTCCAAACAGTGGGTACACCGGATCCACAACTGCCTTGTCAAGGTCGCGTCTCTTAGAGACTTCCGCTGGTCGCTACGTGTCAGCGAGGCTGCCGTTGGCTCGACGAGCCCATCCTTCGCCTGCATCAAGTGTTAATCACTTGCAGGTCTCACTGCCAGGCTGTCCCCAGCTCCCCAGTGCTCGTGCGTGACCTCAAGCCGGCCCCAGGCCGCTCACACTCTCTTCGTTGCGGAGTACTTTGCGGCGCATCGCCGAATCAACGGAGATCGCGCCATGCGCAGCCCCACGGGTAGTTCTAACAGCCAGGCTGGCAGCGACATGACCTCGTACCGAGGTGGGAGCCCACTCGTCGCCGACACGGCGTTCTCCGTCGCCGATACGGCGCCCTCGCTCGCCCCAAGAGGATGGCGAGGTCGACTACGACGAGTCGGATGACCAAGGCGGCGGTACGCCGTCTCGTGACGAGCACGCCGATTGCTCAGACGCTCCGCCGAGGGCTGGAAGCCCAGCGCCGCGATCTCCTCCGCGTACGCCACGCTCTCCGCGTGATCTACGCACACCTCCCGGTCAGCGACCACCACTGCGGACGCCGTGTCCATTTCCTGAAGCCAGGCCCTCGGCCTTCGTGTTGAGCGCCTTGCGCACGGCCCTGCCGCTACTTCCTCGTGATAAAGACGACCGCTCCAGCGAGCGTGTCATCACGAATGACCTCGACGAGGCTCAGGACCGCGCCCTCGCGAATCGAGAGTCCACGCGCTCGCACCGTCCGGTGCCACAGCCATTGCTGACTCCGTCACGACGCGACTACGGCTTCGAGCCGCGCGATGCAGGCGAGCGGGCCCGAGCTGCTGCCGCACAGCCTTCGCTCGCCAGCTATATCGTGGGACCTCCAGCCCGCACGGACGCTGAGCTGGCGGCTCGTCAGGCGCTCCACGAGCGATTCCTGATGGTGCAGGTGACGGACGTGGCGAAATATCGCCAACGTCTTCACGCTCAAGCAAGCGGCGGCTCGGTGCCGCAGATGCGGGCGTATCCCATCGCTCTCAAGCCGGGAGAGACCATCCCCGAGTATCTCTCGGCCTTCCAGACCTGGGCCGAATGCGGCCGCAAGATTCAGTCGTTCGACAACTTGCACGCAAGCTTCAGTAAAGCCGACGTTCGCGTCGAACGACGTCTGTACTTTGACTTTGTTAAGTCCCGTACGAGACCTCCTCATTCGCGCTCTGCGCGTGCAACCGGCACGGGGTGTCCCATTTCGCTCCCGCCTCTCAGGGAGAGGCTTCGCTGGCTGAGCCAGCCCGGACCAGAGCATGTGCTCTGCTTCTACCCCGGATGCGCCCTCGCCACTAGCGAAGTCACCAACTCCGTCGACTTGAGGGATAAAGATCGCCAAGTCTCGACCTCTCGCTGAGCATCTGCCAACTCATGGGCGAGCTGGGCTGACTTGACGAGAGCAGGATCTATGCGCTTGCGCCTGGCGGTGCTCACCCACTCAGACTCGGCGAGTCGAGCGCAGAGAGCGGCAACATCCTCAGCGAAGTCAGGGAGCGGAGTAACGTCACCTTGGAGAACTTCGATTATCTGTTGGGGGAATGGGCACTTGCGACGTCTTGGCGAAGCGACGAGTCACCATGGAAGGGAGACCGAGTGAGTAGAAGAGCGACCAGCCGAGCCACCGTGGCATCACGATTAGCCTGACCCTGCGCGAGATTCCTCATCTGTCGATGGACCGCGGCGAGCCCAGGGATGGGAACACCTTCTGGGGTTTCAGGCAGACTTGAATCTGGAGGGAGTGCGAGGTCCGGCGTCGGAAGGCTCGCTGTGGCAGCCCCGGCGGTGGTTCTCGCCGAGTTGCCGCTCGAAGCAATATTCGCCGCCTCGGGAGACGCCTGGCGACCGCCAGGACTCGGCGAAGCAGGGAGCGAACTCGCCGGAGCAGGCGGCAATCGCCACTGCGCGTCTCCGGAACGCTCCTGCGGGTGATCCGAGTCCATGCTTGACTGGGTGACTGGTGGAGTGTTGGCCGAGCCTGAAGATCCGAACCAGCGGTGACCACGACGAAGCAGACGCTGGAGAATAACAGAGAAAGTGAGCGCTAGGCAGACGTGCAGGTCCAGAGGAGGCGTACCTCGCGGGCGAAGCAGCGAGACTAGCGGAAGTCTCACGACACCCAGCGAGTCGAGGGAGGTGGCGCCAGTCGGAGGAAGGGCCACGGAACGGTGAATGGCGGAGAGTGTTGGTTGAGACACTTACCACGCTAGCTCGTATCACGACCGGGGCAGTTGTGGTGTGGCAAATCCTCCGTTCTGGCATATGCCATGGATCAGGCGGTCAGTCACTAAGTCAGTGAGCTGTGTGTGATGTACAGTTGGCGAATGCGACTTAAGAAGACTCAGCGAGTCGGTCTTATCCGACTCGGCGAAGTCCAGTCGAGTCTGGCCAGACTTGGCGAAGGGTCAACTTCGACCTGGCGAGAGACTTGATCTCGACTTGGCGAGCCCAAGATCTTTGGCCACGAAGGGTCGCAGGGTGCGAAGAGCCGTTGTGGCAGAGGTCGCCGCGGGCAAGGTAGGAGTAGTAACGGACCATTTCATTGCATAGTTGTATAGAAAGGATAGGAAACGGAAACCCCTTAGAGTTTCCACAGAAGACTACGACATAACTAACAGAGCAGAATTTTCCAAGTCCTAGACAAGTGCACACTCTTCTGGTAAGTCCCTGCACGGACTGGATGTCTGCCGTCGTTCCCCGAGAGGCATAGCTTGTAGGGGAAGCGACTGGTAGCGCCAAGAGTTAAGGTCGGCCCGGGGAAGGGCGTTTCTCGCTACCAGCGAAGACAAATCTCGCCAACTTGGCGAGTCGACGGGTCTCTAACCCAGAACGTCGTTAATCTTCTAGTCGGGCGTACGCTGCGCTCGGTGACCTGTAAAAGCGCTCGTGCGCCGACGTCCATCCTTTGGTGTGAAGTCACAGGGTTGAGGAACGGAGGCTGCTAAGCTCAGGCAGACCTCTGGCAAGATTGGTAGCTGGCGACTGCGGAGCAATTCCACCGCTGTCCCGGAAGGGCCGAATCGCGAAGGGACAACCCTAGCGCAGGCCACACAGAGTCACCGACCTTAGACTCGGCGAATTTGTTGTGTGTATTGCGAGGAAGCCAAACATGACGATTTTATGTGTTCTCCAACACCACATGAGGATGTGTTGACGGGCGGACTGGGAATCATTTGCGCGGATTAGAATCCCTACGAACGGTTAAACTTAATGTGAAGACGCTGGAGTTGAAGTGAAGGGTGGGAACCTGCCACCGACCTGTCCGCAAGTCGGAACTGGCGTCGCCAGGGCTCTGATACGTCGACGATTTGGAGAGCCTTCATCAGTATTTTCGTCTCAAACGAAGGATATCAGAGGTGTACCTCGCTTCGCGGCGGGAAGTTCAGGAACAATGGATCGAGAAGCAAATCAGGGTCGGCATGCACCTGGCAATACCTCTCCACCGCGAGCCGGAGAAAGCTAGCCAAGTGATCCCCGGCCCGAGAACGTCGTCGCTTGGTCTCCTCGCGAAGTTCTCGGAGCGGAAGGGTGTCTGGATAAGGAAGGCGAAGAGTAGCGTCCAATAGACCCTTCCCCACCGACGGGGTGGTGTCGATAACGTTTTATGAGCGGCACGACAAGGTGGTCGTCGATAATACGGAAAGTGATAGCGTTGGCCATCTCCGTGGGGTACTGCCACGGCTTGCTCGCATAGAGATTTGGATGTTTTTGATAGTTATCAACGACGAGTTCCACTGGGCGGGCGGGGGCTGTACCATTTCGGGATTAGCCCCCCTCCCCACGCACGGGCCAAATGTGATCTCAAACATCGACAACGCTCAACATCGAGAGCGTCCGGGAACGTTAAATGTCAGGCCACGGTCCGAAGTCGAAGTCGTCCCATTCGTTCGGGCTCCTCACTAGAGGGGGATGACGCGGTTGAAAAACGAGACGAGCACAGCGACGGCCGAGACAGCCTCATCGTCGCCAGAATCTCGATTACCACTGCCACTCCTGCCCGCATTTAGGGTGTTCGGGCCGAGTGTAGCTTGCGCTTGAAGGGGAATTACAGACGATCTTCCGTCCTGACCTCGGCTAGCCTGAACCGAGCCGCCTACGGCTGTGACATTGCTTTCTGTGGTGACTGTTGGAGTTGGCAAGCATCAGCCAGTCCGTTCTGGTGATCCTGCTGGATGGCCTCAAAATTTCCAGCGTGGGAGCGATAACGGTCTCGTCATTGGCAATGGAAACGGCTCACCACGAAAAGCTGACCAGTCATCCGATTTTCGTGTTGGAGGAATGGGCTTACGGTGCTGTCATGGCGAGCGGAAGAAGCGAGCAAGGAGTGACAGCATCAAACTCGAAGCTCATCTACATACTTACCAAGCGACGTAGTGGCGAAGGACAGCCTACGTCAGTTCCGTGTAGTTGGCGATGTCAGCGTGTAGCTAGCAGCAGTGGTAAGAGGTTCTGTAAGCGCTCGCAGCACGAGCGCCAACAATCTCACTTTACTTTTTCCTCCTATTCATCAAGTGGTCTTCTAGTAGCAAGTCAACCTCTTCGCGGCGCTGCTAAGAATCCCGAAGTGCAACAGCAGTTCTTCAATGGTGTCTTGCTGGTGGAGGTAAATCCCGTCGTTGACATGTCCAGTGCCGTAGCTCCTCGGCCTGAAATCAAGTCGAGTCGTCTTGTGACAGACATCGACACGTGACACCGTCGCGACTAGATCCGTCACCTCGGCGCAACGATATCTTTGGTCGAGGTCACACTGGGACACAATGGCTGATTCGAGGTGCTTTGAGACGGAAGGCTCGACCGGGACGATGCGATTGCCGTTTTGGAGGTGTTACCGGCTAACTTGCGCCGTTTAGCGTCCCAATGAGGGCGCTGGCTTGTTCTCCGCGCCCGAGTGGACCCTGCAACGATCAACGTATGGTTAGCGTTGCTCGATAACACAAACATTTCACTGGCGTACCGGAAAAGCGAGCTACTGCGGCGTCATCTGAAGCCGGCGTACTAGCCGTTCTGGTGGGTTGGTGGAAGTGGCGAAGACGTCAGTCGGATGGCGGTTTCAAGCTGGTGGACCAGTCTGGGGATGTCGAGTTTTCCACCTGCGGAAGTCACGACCGCAAGAAGATGCTTGCTGAGGCCGTCTCGCGCTCGTTCCGCAAGAGCGCGTCCTGCCTGTTGACTTGTGGCGCCTGAGATGGCCGCTTCACACCTGCGTTAAAGTTCAGATACTTGGAAAGAGAACGCCCCAACTCGTGTCTCCGGATCCACGAGCAGTATCTTATCCCCCTTGGCAGCAGAATTAGCACGGCCACGTTCAACCATAGCAACTCGAACGGCTTTCTGAGTGTTGTCCCGTTCTTTTGTTATCATCACCAGCTGACCTTGAGTGGCTTCATGGCGGCGTCCCGTTCTGCTAAAGCGGGTACAGCTCCATCAACAGCTTGATCTCGTTCATTTGTCATGGCTTCAAGGGCTGGTCGAGCCGCGTCACGTTCGGCTGCAACCACCTCCATCGTTCAAGAACCTCGGAGTCTCCAGAAAAGACGATGCTCGGCGGTATGCTTGGCGCATAAAGCGAGTAAAATCCGTTCGCAGCAATCGTCCGTTACAAGATGGAGAGACCCAACTCAGGACGGGTGACTGGGTGTGCCGAACCACTCGAGCGTGGGGACGGCAATCCGGGGGCCGTGAAGACATTCGATCCATGGTGGGACGAAAGATCCCAGTCGGACATCAGCTGCAGTTCTAGCTCGCTGATGCGGGGCGCGGACCAGGATCATCTCCCGTGAAACCAGTCGGTGACTTCGTCCCCAGCTCGAATTGCGGAGCTTAGCTGCGTTTCCAGCCCGTCAACACGCTGAAGCCAGTGTCGCATTGTCGCTGCGTCCTCCGAAGCCACATCGTCTGGCGTCAACCCCGTTCGCCCAGAGACCTTTGAGATGCTGGACACTATCTCAGGCGGAGTGTCCGCTGTGATGTCGCGACCATGCAGTCGCCGAGCAAGGTGACGATGCGGCAAGTGGCAGTGACGACCCAGTACATTGTTCAACGCTAATAGAGTGTGGCATTGCTCGTGCAGCACATCCTGGGCATCCAACATGTCCTTCAGCCTGGGGAACAGCGTGACGACGTTGACAACTACCGCGAGCGGCAGCATGACAGCCTCCGGTACAACCGTGCCCACACCAGACGAGCAGATTCAGCACTCTGCAGCCGGGGAAGTCAGTCCTGACACTGGCGGGGAGTTTACGGCCTACATGTGGCGTTATACACGTGCGGTGAACATCAACCACGGTCTGGTTAATGATACCGGTTTGCTACACTGCATACCGGTTTTCTGTTTGGCAGACTACCCTAGGTTCGGCATACCGGTTTCCCTGTTCCGAAACCGGTCGAACAATCTATAGTTAAACCAAGTGAAGGATAGACGATAACGGCACAATGCTGTCAAGGTAGGTTTGATCAGTATGAAAAAGCACCGTAGCACACAACTCAGATCAATAGAGATCCGGAATTACACTTCTACTCGTGCTCTGCTCAGCGTCTACGTGATCCTCCACCACACAGGAGAAAATACCCGCTGCGCTGAACCGCAAAGCACGAGGCGCTGTGATCAAGAGATTACGGGCTCACCTACCCCCACGAGTGTCTGATTAGGAGGGCACTTTAAGCGAGCTGTTTTGGGGCGGGCGTGCTATAGGGCCCTACCACTAACAGAAAAAACGCGATCTGGCGGAGCGACGAAAGGGCTTGACCTGAAGATGAACGCACTCCGCTTGGACGTGATTCCCGGTGCGGTACGACAAGAGAGCCAAGACCGGCGACAAAGTCGGAAGTGCAGTGCGGAGGAAAAGGAGAGAAGAATGGCAACGTGAGAAGCAAATCCTCGTGTCGTCGACCAGAGAACGGAGTTTGGAGTACTTGCAAGGTGTACATTCCGTCCCAGGAATAACGTTAGCAGAGTGCCGGGCAATTGCGAGACGTTGCAATCTCCACGTCACGCTTTGTGTGGAAGCTTAAGGGGAACGAGAACGTTTTTCGGCTATCGCTTTTCCACAATGCGAAAAATTACGCAGGCCTGATCCATCCGCTGTCGTCGTTGCTGAAGAAAGACATCACATGGTAGTGGTGCCCTGAGCATCAAGCCGCACTCGACGCTGTAAAGAGGAGTCTGGCCGAGCCCTCTATCTTGATGCTTCCAGACGCCACGAAACCATTTCACGTCGTGTGTGATGCGAGTGACTTCGCTATCGGCTGCGCGCTCATCCAATTCGATGAAGATGGCTGCGAGCACGTCGTGAGTTATCAATCGCGAAAGATGAAGCTCGCCGAAAAGAATGACCCGTTCACAACAAAGAGCTCCTTGCGATGAGCTACGCTCTAATCAAGTTCAGAGTATATCTCCTCAGGGGACAGATGTTCGCTGTTTACACGGACTATGCTTCTTTGCGAACTGCGATGAAGATTACGCATCTATCTCAGCGGATGGCGCTCAAGGTGTCCTTCTTCACTTAGTGCAATTTCGTCGTCCACTGCAAACCCGGCAAAAATGACATATTTGCTGACGCGCTGTCACGCCGACCGGATTACGAACAATGTTGTGATGTTGGTCCTCAGGCGCCTGACGATGACGACGAGAACGAGTGCGCTTGTTGCGTCGCGTTGGGTCTCAACGCGACGGTCTCGACTCCTGTTACGCCCTTGCGTCAACAGATCGCTGACGCTTACGAAGTCGACTCCTTCAATGCCGATGTTATCGCGTATTTCCTAGCCCCTTGCAAAGAAGCGCTGAAGAGATTGTCGCGTCCAACACGCGACCATATCGCGCGCTACAAGCTTGATGGCGCACTGCTCGTGTACGTACACGATGGACGCGTTCGATACTTTGCGTGTCGTCATTCCTGATGACGACGACCTTCGAGCACGCTTGGTTCATAAGTATCACGACGGTGATGTCGGTGGTCATCTCGGTCGCGAGAAGACGTTTACTGCGCTCTCCCGGGACTTCTACTGGCCTCGAATGTACAAGTGGATACGGAAGTGGACCCGTTCCTGCGACACCTGTCAACGCGTGAAGCCCTCGCCTTTGTTGCAGCCCCTCTACGACCACTCCGCATTCCTACCGAGGCGTGGCGCTTTGTCAGCATGGACTTCGTCTTCGGTCTGCTGCCAGACGCCTAGGGCCGCACTGGCGTCCTGGTCTTCGTTGATCGCTTCAGCAAAATGGTACGCTTTGTTGCCGTCGCCGCCCAAGTGCCTGCTGAAGAGACGGCCAGTCTGTTCCTCGAACTGGTATTCCATCACGATGGCCTGCCGGAATCTATTGTGTCCGACCGTGATCCTCGCTTCACTTCTGCATTCTGGAATTGCCTCTTCAAGTTACTTGGCACGCGTCTTCTCATGTCTACTGCGGCCCATCCGGAGACGGATGGACAGACGGAGCGAGTGAACCGTGTCCTCGAAGACGTGTTGCGCAGCTATGCAACATCCTTCGAGTGCTGGAGCTCCTTTCTACTGCCCGCGGAGTTCGCCATCAACAATGCAGCCCACACATCTACTGGCTTGACTCCGTTCTTCGAAAAACCGCGCGCCACCCGCGCGTTTTGCGATGCTCGGCCTATTCCCACATCCCGACGAGATTAACTCTCCTCTTTGTGAGAGAGAGGGATGGAACGCTGACACCTTTAGCGTTATTGTCGAGCGATGATGAAACATCGTTGACGCTGGTACCAGGCACCAGTGCCGAAACGATGAATGATATGTCGTCGAGGACACGGTCAAAAGCCACACCTTCCGGTACAAGGCCCGCACTGGACTTAACGAGCGGTGTCACGTCTTCCGTGGCTAACTTCGCCCCAACAGAAGGTGCTACTCCGATCAGCACCGCAGCAGTGTCAGAGTTCATGCTACAGCGCCAATCAGCCACGCGATTCGTGCGTAACGCGTTGCAAGCAGACGTGGACAAACAGAAGAAGAACGCTGACAAACGAGATCGGAAGAACACAGCCGTCTTCCGACGTGACGATCGCGTACTACTGTCGACCACCGGAATCCAGTCGTCAGCGGTGACGAACTTGGGTGCAAACAAATTCTTTGGCCCATTTAAAGTCACACAAGCCCATGGCGTCTCGCCAACACACTGGACATACCGACCGCAATGCGCCTCCACCCGACGTTTTACGTTCGGCGCCTAAAGCCGTACAATCCTGTCAAAATCCCCGCCATCCATTCGCCAGTCCGCGGGCGGGCTCGTAATCCGACGTCCCGCGCTATCGGCATTGCCGACGACTCGGCCCAAGGCCCTCTCGCTCACGCACAGAGAGACTCTTCTGCGGCTGCACCAGTACTTCAGTCTCCAGCCGCCGAATCTCCATGCTGTCCGCACAACGCCTGTTGAACAGCCTACATCGCAGCCTGAAGCGCATCCAACGCATCATCCCTCGCCTGCTGCACCTCAGTCATCATCAAGTGATATTGAATGATTGAGATCTACCCCGGATGGTCTTTCAGGATCGTTTGGCGAGACGTCTCGTCAGTATGTGAAACCGACGCACCTACTGAGTGATAGCTCTAAAGTGTCGCGCCACGTCCGTGGTCCACCCTTCCGTCAGGATGCTCCGCCACTTCTTGTCGATGCGTCGGACGCTCGGTGCTGGATTGCCGAGCGTATCGTGGATCACGATACTCGTACCCGCCGCGGGTCTGGTGCTCGATCTAAGAAGACTCGAGCACTTCCTACTCAACTGTGGTGACGATGCAGTAATGGACCTCGTCTATCCTCAAAGACTCGACGATATCCACCGGGTTGAGAAGATAATCAACCAGAGACTACTCGGCGAGAAGCGCAAGAAACAACGTGACCGTCTCTCCACGGGCCGTGATAGGGAGAGCTGCAAAAGCGACTCTAGACGGGAGCCGTCTCGCAGGAGTGAACCGCGACGCGATAGTCGCCGAGATGAACGACGTGATGATCCACGCGATCGCCGAGACGATCGTCGTAACCGACGGGATGATGTCCGTGATCGCCGAGTATTACTGATGGAAGCCTCCGAAGATGATCTGCTGGCAGCCCTTGATGAACGCAGGGCATCGCGAAATGCCAATCTGTATGACTGATCGGGTAGTGAGAGCGACGACAGCCATGACGATGAGTCCGACAATGATTCTGCCGAAGATTACATTGAAGCCGGACACAGTAACGACCGTAGCAGGCAGATAAACGATCGGCCAACTTCCTCCTCGAACCGACTCAGTGAGTCGCCAAGCCCCTCAGCCACGATCACCTACCCAGGACCAAACTACTCGACGAGAGGGATTCCGTGAACGACGAAGGTATGGTCCATGTGGCGCCTGTGGTGGACAGGGGCATGATGCACACTTCTGTCGCTTGCGGTGCAAATTCTGTAAGCAGGTCCATGATGCAGGACGCTGTGAGCTCTATCAACGCTTAGAAAAACTTACCGAGTTCGTTAGGAATTCCGTGGATAAGTCTGTAGTCCCGGAAGACCTCCAAGACATCTACACGTCGAGCCATTTAAACTAGTGAGCTCGCCATCTTTGACTGGGATGGATACAAACGGGCTGCCACAGTCAGCTGAACCAGCAGTAGAAGCACGGTTTGTGTTTGCTTTTGTTGGTGAAGCAACACGGCCCGACGTGAGTGGTAGAGAAAGGAGTGAGCGAAAAAAACGGATGAGGATATTGTGGAGAGTGCTTTCGCCAAGTTGAATGACGACTTGGCGAAAGTAATAACGAGCATGGAGGTAACTCAGCGATCGAAGGTGGTTCGCATCGACCAAGCCGAGAGATGGAAGTTACTCCCAGGCGAACGACTGGGATGGTGGTCAGCGAAGAAATTCGACCGCCAAGTCAGGATGCAAGCGCTAGTGAAGGGCGCGGTGAACGATGTGCGTACGGACATATTACTACATACTGGAGCTAACGTGTCGGCAATCACTGAATCGTTCGCCAAGAAGTTGAGATTGAAACGATTTACCAGTCACGACAAGCACATTAATGTGCAAGGGATCGGCAAGTCCAGAGTGGAAGCCTTAACCAGAGCAATGGTGAAAATTACTCTTGGATGGGAGGTGGTGTATGAATTTGAAGTGTGGATCTTACCACATTATGCTGGAGTCGATCTTATTCTTGGCACGGACTTCATGATCCCGGCGGGCGTTAGGTTGGACTTGTACAATTCGGCTGCAAAACTACCAGACGAAGTAGTCGTACCGCGATCAAGTCGGCGACTGAAGCCAACGATGACCCCATCGCCGAGTTCAAGCTTCAACGAAACCAACCCAGTGAGGCGACTCACGAAGTTTGGATTCGACGTCTCAAGGGTGTAATCCCTACGTTGAAATTCAGTATACGTGGCCGTCCAAGCCGAGCGCTATTGACGAATGTGTCCGATAAACTGCAATGGTGCCCAGCACATTTCCCGGTGGTAGTGTGGGTACCGCACGGCGAATTACCGAGAACCGATGGCTACGTGCGAGTGAACTCTGCGAAATACAGAGACCGGCAGGTGCTGGCTTATGAAGGAGCCCTCGGCAAGTCTCTGCTCAAAGAAGAGCAACGACTTTATGCTGAGTGGCTCAGTCGACAGCCGCCGGCGGTTGAACGCACGGAATATGAGGAACCACACGGTATCTTACCGAGACCGCCGAGGGGCGACGGAGCTGAGCGCGAATTGACATGCTATGAGAAGTGGGAACGACTCCAACGAGATAGGAAGGAACTTAACGAATTCGCGGAGTCTACCCAAGACAGCAAAAGTCAGTATTCCTCAGACGGCGAAGCTCTCCGAGATTTGGGACCCAGGTCAAGCGGAGTTTCGACCATGACACTCACAACAACCGACAGCGACATACCTCAGAGCAGTGTGATAGTTGAAAAGGCACCACTAGGGGTGATCAATCAGATTCCCCGGTTGCAGACACTCCGAGAATGGCTTCGTCAAACAGGGGTGACACTTGGGATCCCGGTCAAGACGATTCGCCGAGAAGCCAACCAGCCAAGGATATGTCAGTGGAAGTTAGTGAGGAGTCATATGACTCGGATCCGGTGGAGGACTTGAGGCTCAAGTTCGTTACGGTGGCTCGAGAACTCAGCGAAGAAGATGTCATAGGCACAGGCGAAGTCGGAGAGTGCTATGAACATCTTACTAGCGAAAACAGTTTGGTTGACTATGCTCAGAGTTGGAATTTCTCCCAGATCTCGCTGAGTTGGCCCCTACGGAATTGGACTACTCAGGCCCAAACGTGACTTCGCCATCACATTGTCCGGAACAACGCACTCGACTCATTGAAGTCCTCAAACGGCATGAATCAATAATGATAGCGAGTGGAAATGCATTACCTCCGCCAGCTTATGCAGTTGTGTGCGACATCGACGTGCAAGGACACAAACCCATCAAACAACGAGCTCGCCGAGTACCGCTTAAGCATATGAAGAAGCTCTATGAGTTGTTGAAAGGGCTTTTGAAGGCAGGTCTCATTGCGTTTTCTTATACGGAACACATGCGCCTTGCCGAGTTCGCTGCTGCGGAAATTCGCAGTCGTCACTAAGTAGACTCAGCGAAACAGACTCAGTGAGAGCGCTGTGAAACTCGCCCGACTGCGTCAACTGCATAATTGTATGGAAAATGAAATGTGGCATCCGGAGCAACAACTGCTCTAGACTCTCTGAGCTACTCGGCGAATTATATGGTGAAATACTCGACGGACCAAGGTGGAGTCGTAGTTCCAAGACTCAACGAGCCAACAGAATACCCAGCGAAAAGTCTTCATCTGCCAGCAAATAAGATATTTCTCCATTTACTTACGCTACGGGTGCTGGCAGCACGAAAAGGAAAAAATATGAAGCACGACCGACTCAGCGAGCTAGTCCTCGCTACGGAACTTCAGTGCTGCTACGCAGCATCGCGCTCGTCCTCTCCGTCGAAGATCTGCAGCCCTGCTCGATTTAACGGACGTGGAGCACTTGGCGAGACGACCGCCGGCGGATCCTCGTGCTCATCGATATCTGGCTCAACCTCATTGTCGACGCTGCGCTCAGAGAAACCACCAGGAACGAAGAGCGGAAATTCGGGGTTGCAAGGGCGGAAGTGTGTGTTGTAAGGGTGGCGACTGGGTTGGTCACCCACCAACAACGCCAAGGCTCGTCGGTGTCGACTAAGGTAGCCTCGGCAATCCAATCGACACCAGCGGGGAACCATGAGTGACTCATCAGCGAATACAATGGAACAGAAGGCTCAAACAACATCTCTGAGTCGAGAGTTGAAGAAGGGCCATCAGCGGAAGTTGAGGAAGCGGCTGGCAGAAGAACTTGACTCAGCGAATTTTGGACGAGGCGTAACAGGTCACTCCGGCGCTTGCGCTGAGCACTATAAGCCTGCCAAATTTCGTAGGCCTCTGCCAACTCAGCCCGAGGTCTCCCAGAATTCAGGTCAGGATGAAGACCACCTACGATCACGCTACCCAATGCATACGCTCCCATAGAGCCACGAAAATCTTGGACCGAGTAAGCGGAGGATCTTTGTCGCCAAGTCGGCCATCGCTAAGAAAATGAACCCATGTGTCGCATACGATGTCCACAGGGTCTGTAACAGCACTCGACTTCTTCTGGAGTAGACGAGATCCAGCGGCGTCCATCCGTTCTTGCGACACAAACACAGGGGCAACGTTGAACTTGGCGAGAACCTGCTGGCAAGGGTGACCAGGGCTGTAGACGACCTGGAATCGCCTAAGACCCTCGACATTACTCGGAATGGCAGCCAAACATTCCTTGTCGCCAACTCGTTGCATGGGAGGAGAAGCCGACGAAGCTAAAATGGCTTCCCAGCGGCGAGCAGACCCACGATGGAAGAACAGCACGTTCCGATAGTCTTGGGCTCCAGGAAGATCACGAGAGTCCCTCCCAAAAGCTTGAGCTGCTCGAACACGAAACTTGTCGAGGGAAAGCATCAAGACGTCAGGGAACGAAGGAGCTGTGGGCTGTCGAACTGGAAGTCGGGCCAGAGGATTGACCCCAACAGCAGTACGAGCGGGCTTCTTCTTACGGGAACCAGGTGGCTTCTCTGAGTTGGCAACACTCGCCGACTTTTCTTCCGCGGCGAACTTGGCGAGTTCAACGAGTCGGCGGTATGAGCTTTTCTTCTTCTTTCCACGTGGAGGACGGAGTGAGTCGTCCGAGTTGGCAACACCAGCTCTCGTCTTTCGCTGAGAAGAACTTGGCGAATTCGTCAAGTTAGCATCGCTCGTGGACTTCGACACGCGGGGAACTTGGCGACTTCGCCAAGTCAGCAGGACGAGCCTTCGTCTTCCCTTGCGAGCTCTTCTGTCGCTTAGGCGAGGGAGGATGGGGAGATGAGGGAGCTCTCTTCTTCCCGACCGTGGACGTGTCAGCCGACTTTGTCTTTGTAGACCCGTGCTTGCTCGCCCTCGGAGGACGCGCTTGGGCAGCAATGTAGCATCGAAGCTTTCCACGAGGGGTGGGAGCGTCGGCGCTCGAATCGCTGAGAGCACTGGCGGAGGTGGCACCGGAGTAGACGGAACCGAAGCCGGCGACGACAGCACATGGCCACTTCCGAGAACCACTTTGTCCTTCGCCGCCAGGTTCTCCAAGACAGCCTTATTAATGCATCTAGCATTGCGCAAAGCCATACGGGAAGACCGTCGAGGAGAACCTGTTGGGATAACCGAGGATGTCGAATGGTCGGCGAGATCCGAAGACCGACTCGGCAAATCAGGCAGAGTTGGCGAGTCTCCGACGACAACTACCGGAGCGTCATCACCAGCCGACTCGGGCAGGTCTAGAGCAGGAGCGCCCCGGCAGTAGAGGTCGAAGAGATCCCAGTGTCATTCGCAGGCAAGTCATTGTCCCCGTCAAACTCATACTCAACCGATGGTTGAGCATCGGGGACGCGAGGAGAAGCTGCAGGTTTGTGTGTAGCTTGACTTAGCGAAGAGATCTCTCTCCCGAGGGGAACACCGGTCATTTTAACCCAACGACCCCGGAAACAAAGCACGGGGGCACGGTCACGACAAGGAAAGGCGTGAAAGGGGAAGGCTTGAACGGAGACCTCGCCAAGCGCAGCAAGAGGATTGTAAGCTGTGCGTTGGTCGAAAGTGCGCGGCGGCGAGCACCTCCAGTCCGAAAGTGCGCCAATACACAGGGCCTTCAGCAGATGTGAGCCAGTCTTGACTCGGCGAGGCGGAGAAGGACGACTTGGCGAGACCAGAGCCAGCGAACCGCTGGAAGGGGTCACGGTCGCTGAACCCGTTTTGCCCCGGCTAGAGGTTGTAGCTTTAGCTAGGAGACCACGCTCAGAAGATGAGTCTGAGACTTGGCGAGTTGATCGCAGCGAACTTGACAGTAACGTCGACGACTGACCCGCAGCCAATATTATAAGCGATAAGTCCGCTGACGTGGGAGTTGGCGAGCTCAGCGGTGACGGAGTACTCAGCGAAGTCGAACGCACTACCTGCGATGAGGTCGAACTTGGCGAGGAAAACTTGGCGAAGAACCTCGTGGAACCACGCGAAGAGTGACCTCTTGGGGGTCCCCAGAACGACCGGTTTGCAGCTTATCAGGAAATCGCTCAGCGAGAAGCCGACACAGTCGTGCGTTAATTCCCAGATCTCGAGCGTTTAACCCAGGGACATCAACCCCAGCCAAAGCAGCCACCGCCAAGTAAGGGTCGTGGACAGGGTATGCTCCGTTGTGCCGAATGATGCGCTTCTGGCCTTCAATCACCTGACGTTGAAAGTCGATAGTGCGTTGGGCCGAGCGAAGAGCGTGATCACCACTGCCACAAAGCAGTAGAGTAGCTTCCTGTAGCTGCTGGAAGTGACCAGCAGCTACGCCGCGAAGAGCGGTGTACTTAGCAGACCACTGGGTGATCTGACGACCCAACACGGCTATCTCGCTCTCACGAGCTTGAACCTGGGACTGGAGGTCTTCAACCAAGCGCTGGGATGCTTGGACTTGAGACTCGTGGAGGGAGCTGCCCTCCTGGTTCCGCAGAGACAAGTCCTTAATCGACTTTCTTAGCGAAGCCACCAACTCCGTCGACTTGAGGGATAAAGATCGCCAAGTCTCGACCTCTCGCTGAGCATCTGCCAACTCATGGGCGAGCTGGGCTGACTTGACGAGAGCAGGATCTATGCGCTTGCGCCTGGCGGTGCTCACCCACTCAGACTCGGCGAGTCGAGCGCAGAGAGCGGCAACATCCTCAGCGAAGTCAGGGAGCGGAGCAACGTCACCTTGGAGAACTTCGATTATCTGTTGGGGGAATGGGCACTTGCGACGTCTTGGCGAAGCGACGAGTCACCCATGGAAGGGAGACCGAGTGAGTAGAAGAGCGACCAGCCGAGCCACCGTGGCATCACGATTAGCCTGACCCTGCGCGAGATTCCTCATCTGTCGATGGACCGCGGCGAGCCCAGGGATGGGAACACCTTCTGGGGTTTCAGGCAGACTTGAATCTGGAGGGAGTGCGAGGTCCGGCGTCGGAAGGCTCGCTGTGGCAGCCCCGGCGGTGGTTCTCGCCGAGTTGCCGCTCGAAGCAATATTCGCCGCCTCGGGAGACGCCTGGCGACCGCCAGGACTCGGCGAAGCAGGGAGCGAACTCGCCGGAGCAGGCGGCAATCGCCACTGCGCGTCTCCGGAACGCTCCTGCGGGTGATCCGAGTCCATGCTTGACTGGGTGACTGGTGGAGTGTTGGCCGAGCCTGAAGATCCGAACCAGCGGTGACCACGACGAAGCAGACGCTGGAGAATAACAGAGAAAGTGAGCGCTAGGCAGACGTGCAGGTCCAGAGGAGGCGTACCTCGCGGGCGAAGCAGCGAGACTAGCGGAAGTCTCACGACACCCAGCGAGTCGAGGGAGGTGGCGCCAGTCGGAGGAAGGGCCACGGAACGGTGAATGGCGGAGAGTGTTGGTTGAGACACTTACCACGCTAGCTCGTATCACGACCGGGGCAGTTGTGGTGTGGCAAATCCTCCGTTCTGGCATATGCCATGGATCAGGCGGTCAGTCACTAAGTCAGTGAGCTGTGTGTGATGTACAGTTGGCGAATGCGACTTAAGAAGACTCAGCGAGTCGGTCTTATCCGACTCGGCGAAGTCCAGTCGAGTCTGGCCAGACTTGGCGAAGGGTCAACTTCGACCTGGCGAGAGACTTGATCTCGACTTGGCGAGCCCAAGATCTTTGGCCACGAAGGGTCGCAGGGTGCGAAGAGCCGTTGTGGCAGAGGTCGCCGCGGGCAAGGTAGGAGTAGTAACGGACCATTTCATTGCATAGTTGTATAGAAAGGATAGGAAACGGAAACCCCTTAGAGTTTCCACAGAAGACTACGACATAACTAACAGAGCAGAATTTTCCAAGTCCTAGACAAGTGCACACTCTTCTGGTAAGTCCCTGCACGGACTGGATGTCTGCCGTCGTTCCCCGAGAGGCATAGCTTGTAGGGAAGCGACTGGTAGCGCCAAGAGTTAAGGTCGGCCCGGGAAGGGCGTTTCTCGCTACCAGCGAAGACAAATCTCGCCAACTTGGCGAGTCGACGGGTCTCTAACCCAGAACGTCGTTAATCTTCTAGTCGGGCGTACGCTGCGCTCGGTGACCTGTAAAAGCGCTCGTGCGCCGACGTCCATCCTTTGGTGTGAAGTCACAGGGTTGAGGAACGGAGGCTGCTAAGCTCAGGCAGACCTCTGGCAAGATTGGTAGCTGGCGACTGCGGAGCAATTCCACCGCTGTCCCGGAAGGGCCGAATCGCGAAGGGACAACCCTAGCGCAGGCCACACAGAGTCACCGACCTTAGACTCGGCGAATTTGTTGTGTGTATTGCGAGGAAGTTAAACTTAACGATTTTGTATGTTCTCCAACACCACATAACCGTGTATAGAGTTTCGACTCTGTAGCCATTTGGCTCTTCACCACTCGTTTACATATCTCTTAGGTTGACTATGCCACATAGTTTAGTCTATATATTTATAGCAAGGTCAGATAAACAATTCAATTCAGTTCTATTTTTGCAGTTACTTAGTGTTGTCCTTGTTTTAAGGGACACTGGCTTTGCGAGTCCTAGTTACGGGACTGTAGTTTGCTCTTGTATCTAACCGAAGGCTGAAAGCCCAAAGACACTGACTCGTAGGGTCCTACATCTTCCTCTGTGCACGTGCACTGCTACGCAGACCCGCTGCAACTGACGTCAACGATCGCAGTCGACTTCAAGCCAACAACTATTGACATCGTGACGTCAAGTTATTATCCCGAATTTATGACATATACTAGTATGGCAGCATCCCTGGCGGGTTGCTCAGGGGCTCCACAAAAACCGGTTTTCACCGAATTTTGCACGCTCCCTTAATCTGTTCCGACTGTTGGATTCCAAAGCAAAACCAAGCACTCGTACGCCGAACGTAGCTCTCCAGAGCCTTTCATGATATGCCTGACAAACGCGCAGTCGGTGCCAATTCACGGCCAAACGTGTGCAAGCACCCTAGCAAGTGTACGCAGCAGCGCAACGTGAAGAAGAACGGCCAGCTGCATTGGTTGTGTGAGCGTCATCGCCAGCTCCAGAACGCCTCGCAGCGACAACGGTATTAGCGACGACAGAGTTCGAACACCTACAGAGCTGCCGATACGTCTCGAATTTTGGCTACAGAACCGCTGTCAGCGATATCACCTGTGGATATACACGATGAGGTGGGGCGGGAAGTCACAGAGCACACAAACTAAACCCAGCCAGCTATTACCGGTACTGCGAAGACGTCTAGCACGGTTTGCGCGCATCGTGGCGGGTGTGGTCGCAGCTGTGCCATAAAGCGCAACGGTAGCTTTCACCGTTTGTGTGTGCACCACCGCCAGCTCAAAATCGATACGGATCGAGAACGCAAGCGACTAATTTCAGCTGAGAAGGAAGCCATGTCACGTTGTCGGCAAGGACGTGTTCGAGCTCGCGCAGACGGTTCTCGCGATCGCCCGGGCGATTGTTCGGGCAGTACCAATGCAAGCACCGTGGTGATTCCAAGTTCTGCACTGAACAGACGATCGCCGACAACCAAGACAGCAGCTGGAAATGATTCGACAGCAGCAATGCTTTCGTCGACACCGGAGCACGTGCGTCCCCAGACAGAACTAGCAAGCAGCCATGACAGTCCGCAGCAAGTCGAGGAAAGTCAAGATTTCTTCGGCCCCCTGTCCGAGATCATGAAAGCACAACGAGAGGAATTCCAACGGCGGATGGAGGCGGATCATCGCCTTCTCGAAAAGTGTGCGTCGATTTGGGCAGCGCATCTGCGAAAGATACACCGCGCAGATCAGTAAAATGTACTCCCAGCTTCATTTCGGGTTGGTGGATACATGTATTTTTAATTCCTCTCCTCCGCTCTGATGCACACTCGAGATTTGGGAATCCGAATAGGTGGTGAGGGCGTGTGTGCCGCCACTATCAACGGAGTAGCTCGATAACTTGTGGTATGACAGAAACCTTCAGCCACACCTCCGTCGTACTGGATTTGCCGGCCAGTGTCCGTGCAAACGTGGTTAATCTTGCCGGTTGGCGGGGCAGATTACCGACGGAACTGCTAACGACTATTACTGCATTGAGTTCTTCAATCTCGTGGCAGTACCTCTGAATTTTGGGGATGCGCTAGAAGCTTCATTTCTTGGACGATCGGTGCTGCGAAGGTCATAGTAGTTCCTACAACAGCACCAATGCGAGCTTCTTCTGTAGCGAATGCGTCCACCTGCGCCGGAGAAGATTTTAATTTTTCAAGTGTGAGTGGCTGAGTCAACACAATGTAATCCCTTTGCCGAACACGAGATAATGTGACATATGCAAAAGCCACCGTGGGGATGGAGTTGAAGTGAAACACGACCTTGTCACATATGAGGCCTTGAACTTTATGAATCGTCATAGCATACGCTAGACGTAAAGGAATACCTCGGCGCACAACACGTAGATCGCTAGTTTTCTTTCCCCAGCTTGCTTCTCTTGGTGTAATGGGCACGATATTTGGCACGCCTTTCAAGAAAGAATGTCCTAGATAGACATTTGTTATCTGAATAAGTACTATGGGCAGCTCGCTATCGGAAACGAATATTAGATCGTACACAACGCCATTAGTGCCATTGCACAGACCTGCAGATTGTTCTAGATTAAACGTTATCGTCACGGGAGCTCCAATGCACAGTTTTAATTTTGTTGCTACGACTCTATCGCGATCTCGGTTTGGCGTTTTGGCTTTGTTAATAAGCACATCGACAGTCCCCACAGGAATTTCACGCTGGCGACTAATGCATTTCTGCTGAACGTGGTGTTGAGCTACGATGTGAATGATCGATGCTCCGCTTGCAATGAGACTTTTGTTGTTCGCAGCATCGACATCAATGTTTTTATGCGCGATATGCTTCGCTTCAGAAGACCAGCGGGGTATGTTTTCGCTATCGTATAATCTACTGTTAAAGAGTGCAGTGTCATCAGCTGTAGGAGTACGTTTTCGTAAGCGACGTAGCGCATTAAACCACTCAGGATCATTTTTCCCTCTGTTCTGACTCGTCAGGGTACAAATGTACTTAATTCCTTTCCATAGACTGCGACCTTTACGCTGTACCTCGTTTTGTATTTTTTCGCTGGGAGTAGATAGTGAATACGGGACGACAGGATCTAGCTGGGCCGTATCACCAGTAAAAATGATATCACGGCCACCAAACAAAAGGTGGTGATCTTGAGGCCAAATTTCCCGCATACGTTGATCTATCCAGTGCAACATCCCCGCAGAAATCACGCTAAACTCATCTATTATAACCAAATGCACGTCCTTATATCCCTGTTGCAACGCGTTGAGTTTTGTAGCACCATTTTTCTGAGAAGAAAGCGATTTATAGGGAACTGAAAAAGCCGATTTCGTAAATGAAGCAAAACTAAGTGCAGAACACAGAGTTTGGCCTTTGATATTAAAAGCTGCTGTTCCTTGGTGCGCCAGAAGCATAACGCGGGAAGAGTTCCCCGTCACCTTGGGCTCGCTAAACACAGTACACACATCTTTCACAATATGCTCGATGAGCCAACTTTTTCCGGAACCCCTTCTCCGTTTATAATCAATTGCATCGGATCACACTGCACACCCTCTAGCTCGGCCTTCAATCTTGCGCGTGATTGTTTCATTGCTAGCGCAAATGGTATCCACTGTGAATCTGTCATTGATTCGCACAGATTGGAACTATCATCAGCAGGTTTGAGAGGATAACGATACACACTATCGCATGGAGTACTCAGAGTTGCAAGTTTTGCTTTCTCTTTCATCCAAGGCTTCACACATTCCTTCACGAAAGTTCTCGCTCGTGCAATATCCTCGGGAGTAATTGTGCTTTGCTGTCCATTCTCTCACCTCCAAGGCGCCGTGTGCTGCATTTGGCAAGTCGATTCCTACCTCATTTTGCACGAAATTGTTATCTTCAACAAAAACATACTCAGAAGGAGGAAGTTGAGAGCAACAATGGGAGGAGTTCGACTGCTTCAACAGGTCAAGTTTATGCTGGCGGGCGATTCGTGCGTTACTTTCGACAAGCAACTCGGTATCTACATTTTTTCTTGCTCTTCGAGGAACCTAGCAATACGATCTTCATCACGTTGCGGGAGCTCACTAAGAGATCGCCTCGGGACATGCAAGAAGATCTCAGCGTAGCAGAAATTCGGATTCGCCTCATCGGGAGAAATATACGGAGACATTCGAATAACCTGGGCTTTAGAGCATTCTTTGATATAACCTCTCCCATCGATTCTCTTCCACCGTGCTCGAGTAGGACCAATATCGTCACCGGTATCGTAGTTTTCTACAAATGTTGCATAGCTCATCGTTTCGAAAGCATCGGTCTCTGGTCGGGCCATGTATGCGGACTCCATCCGCTCAATTTTAGAAGAGATCCGACACACATTGTCAGCTAAACCTTCAAAATCTTGAGCTTTTCAGTATCGACTCGATAGCATCGCATACTATGGCGTAAAACCTTTACACGTGCTACAGGTCGCGATTTTCCGTGCATGGGAAGCTCACGCAGCAATATGAAATAAGCCTCTTGAGCACTCACCTCCCGTATGGACAGTGCGGCATTAGCAACTCGCTTAAGAATTGCGTGGTGCGGCAAGGTCGGATCACAACGCTTTACTGCAGCAGTGATAACTTTCCTAAACTTGAGAGTATCAAGTTCTGCTTTGCTCACGTACGCACCAGCGTACTCCGCCGCGCCGTAAGCGTTTCCAATCAACTGGATATCCATGTTTGCCCGCCAGCTAGATAACAGCACCGGAGAATAATTATTTATCGTTGCAACGTCTCTTTTCAACTTTACTTTAATCGACGGAGTGCCATCCACTGCTATCGTAGCATCAATTTCTGTACGTGGTTGTAGCTCTTTAGGATACCCAAAGCGGCACCCATTGCGTTTCTTCCTACAAGTACCACCGGCATAGCAGACATATTGCTGCACCCGGTGCACAACCCGTGCTAAGTCGCAGTTCCAATCACCGTCATCTTTTAGAGGAGGTCTAGAAGCCAACACTTTAAAGGTGTCAGAACGATACTTCGAACAAATTAGGCACAAACACTTTTGAGGTCTTCTACGCTGTTAGTTAGCACAGATATGTGCTCATCAACGTAAGCTGCTAATTCAATTCTGCCTTCTTCCGTTTTGCTTAGTTCGAGAACATCGGGAGCATCCTTTATCCAAAGTAACGCGTGGATATGCGGTGACCCTCGATGTTGAAATTCCACGCGCCAGAAGAAATCCTCAATTTCACCGAGAGGCTTAAAATGACCGCACAGAACCGTTTCAAAAATGATCGGAACCGGTGGTGAAAAAGCGGGCTGCAATGTCTGGGTTTTCGTTTAACAACCTTCTTCTCTCCTTTGACTTTAATCGTCGGCATTGCTCAAGAGTAAGTCCTGGGTTGCAGACTCTAAAAACTCGGGCCATATCGTGTCAGCAGCACTTAGTGTAAGAAAGAATGTAGGCCATCGAGTTGGAAGCACACGACTTCCGATCATGCTCATAAGATCATCGCGAATATTTGCCCAATACAACCCACTGCCTCTTACCACTCGAAAATATGGTTTTAGTGACTCTAGAATCTGCATAGCTCGATTCTGCTGTCTATCAGCGGTCTCTGTCGTTGGATCAGCTTGCTCTTCACGTTCATTCTCTCCTACTCGGCGCACCAAATCATCAATTTGTCGTCTTTGAATAAGATTCAAACAAAAGAATTTGGAGGTACCGTGAATCACATAGCGTCAGTCGTGCCATTTCATAAGATGCGCGCAATAGTCTGCTAGGTGGAACTCGTGCACTCTTTTTCGTCTTCAAGAGGATTATAGCCGCCTTCGCCGTTCGGGAATAGAGTAGGAAAGCAGTTTTGCATCAACAGCTTTGTGGTATACTCATCTATTGTATCTGTGCTACGCCTTAATTCCTTGACAGGATATTCAGAATCACCACAGAAAATGTTAGCTGCCTGGATGATTTTCTCATGTTCGCTTTTGTTGCTATTCTCGTTTCGCTCAAGTTCGAACGACTCTATCAGGTTACTTAGTACGTCGACATTATCGTCGATAGCGTTTTCGGTTGCGGTGTCTGCAGTTGGAGCAGCCGTTTGCGTGCCACTTTCGATGATAGAGGGTGTGGATATTGCTTTTTCTTCAATGGTTTCAGGACGCAAGCAAGCATGGCAGGTTTGGCTAAGGTCTATGCTGCAAGCATCAACCGTTGCCACGTTGATTTGGTCATAGGATCGGTCTTCGGCACTTTCTTGTCGTTGTGATGACGCCTCGTGCTCTTCGTGGTTATCGTTTACTTGGTTCTCACTGGTGTGAAGAATTTGGGACTCTTCCTCCGTCAATTCTATCGTGGGTAAGTCTTTGTCGACGTCGAATTGCTGCAGTGCGGCAAGATTTTTTCACAGATGCGCACGCGCTGGTACAGCGGGTTGTTCGCGATCAACCAGCACAGCGCCCGTCGCACCATATCAGGACGGACCCTAAAGTATTTAGCTGAATAGGAACCTTGGGGCTTCAAGAAAACAATGCCACACTTCTGCAATGGCCGAGGTAATTCCAACACCACGTTGATAACGTCATTCCAGTAGTTGATAGAGTTTCCCCGCGTAAATTCTTGTCCATCTGAGTACAAATTTACACAAGTCGTGAAAGAAACCCCGAGGCCGATTAAACGCGCCTCAATCCGGTTTAGCACTGCTAATTCGATCGGCACCGGGGCGATCCTGAATCCACTTGCTCTGCTAAACTTTGGGATTTTCTTCTTACGCAAGGAGTCGTAACAACGGCAGCAGATCCATATCATCGAGGCATCTTTGGTTTTGTCCTCCACGATTGCTTCTTCGATGATTTCACACTTGCCAGTGCTGTTTAGCAGAGGAGCAAACAGGTTCGACTGAGGAGCATACGCTTTTAACACGGCATTTTCAGACTTCGACAATTCGCCACAGCTGCCGCAGATCCGAAGAAACGGAGCGTCTACAGCATCGAAGAAGGCTGTAGCAAGCACAGATGAGTACAGTACGTCGAGAGATAAGTGCTGTGTGCCACGATATTTACCTTTTGCATCCTTGCGCTGCTGTTCGTTTCTAGCTTCTACGACCCCCGCTTTCTTGTTTCGCTTGGTGAGCCGAGGTTGCAATTGTGCTACCGCATTTCGCTTTCGTGTTTCGTCGGCACGGTCGATCCTTCGCGCGGTCGCATCCGCTTCAGCCGCCTCGACTGGAGCGGGCTTTGTACGGCGCTTTTTTGTTGGGTCAGCATCGCGCTGCTTTTCCAACGCTCTGAGTATCTTCCTCGCCGATTTCGCGGCCCGCACACTCTTGGATGGACTTGCCATCTGTCCTGCGGACACAACTGTACAGCCACCATTAGCACAGCATACTCGGCGCACCGAATCAACTTCGAGCTGCAATACGTCACAAGTTTGTTTCTCTCTTTGTCGATGCTAGCAGTTTTGATTATTGAACGAGTGCTCACCTCAAACGACAGCGCGCATCGTGAGTGCATCACCAGCAATACTTTCTGTGGCTTCATGCGACTTCATTAACACCCGCAGAGCTTCCTCGACTGGAACACAATCATCCGCTGTGATTCGTTTGCACGGCATCACACAGTGCTCTCTCTCATGGTTGTGCTAGCACAGTATTTGTAGTCATGATTTGTAGTCAAGCGTTTGTACACCACGCACACCGACGCTCGGTACGGCTGCTCTTTTGTGCTGCGAATGTCGCTAGGGGCTGAGAATTCCAGAGAAACCTTCATCTTCTTCGACGAAGCCGCATCCTGGAGTAAGTTTCTTGCGTCAACGCCAAATTTCGTCGGCTGTGCTGCAACCACATTGATATATTCAGATACCTACGCTACACGACGGCAAGCAACTAGACTGGCAGCCGATTGCCGTACTACAGGTAGCCTCGACACGCAGGAGCTTTGCAGCTGCACCTTTTCCTACTCGGCATTCGTTCGCTTCGAAAGAGAATATCTACTAGCGCATCGCACGAACGGATTTGGTATCCACTGCGCGGAAAAGTGCTGGGATGAACACTGCAGAGAACGTCAACCTTCAACGCAAAACGACCGTGTTTCACTTCCATTTAAGGCACCTTGCGGCATCCAAATCAACCTAACACATCTGCGGTTTGTCGACCCACTGCGGGCTATAACGTGCCGCGCCATCAGCCTCAACCAACCTTGCACTTCTTGCCAGCATTCACCGAATCGATGCCGGTTTCAAGCTAAGAGTTTGTCATTGCTTCGAAAGATACTATCTACTAGCGTGTCGTGCGCACGGATTTGGTTTTCACTACCCAGCGAGGTGCTGAGATGAACACGAACGTCAAGTAGCACCACAAAACGACTATATGTTTCTCTCCATCCATTGAATGCACCGCGCGGCTCCAAATTAAACTATGCACACTTGCAGAGTACTCCTCCTTCCTAGCGCTAGTACTGCCAGCAATACTGAACTATGCGTGAATGCCGCTCCCTTGTCTCGTCGATCCACTGCGGACTATAGCGATCCCGATGCACCGCGAGCTACACTCGTGCTTGCGCTTCTCGTGCGTGGAGCATTCGTGCTCACGCTACCCTCGTTCGTCTTGTGCTCGTCGTCTCCATCCCGTAGCTGGAGGGCTCTCGCTTTGGGCTGGCGGTTTGCAGTAGAGCGCTCTGCCTTGCGCTTCAGCAGTGGAGGTGGCGTCTCCACGACCCTCGGGATTCCGCTGTCCTCGAGGTGAACGCTCCCTTTCGGGATGTCGAGTAGAAGCCCACTCTGTGGACTTGTCGAAACTTGTACACCGCGCCGGGGCGGAATTGGATGCGCATCGCTTTCGGCGAACCGATCTTCTTTTGGCATCCCAAACGGTTATTTGGGCGATGAAGGGCTTGCGATTGATCGCATTCAGCTCCGTAAGGTCCTCGCGGATGTTATCGAACACTCCGTGGGCGGTGGAGTTCACGAGCGTGACACGGCTGCCATTAGGGATGGTTTTGAATTGGACGAATAAAGAACGTTTAGAATTGGCTAAAAATTCAAAACACTTCGGAAGTGACTTTTGGACGTCCAAAAGTGAAGCCAGCGATGGCGATCTTCCCTTCGATCATTGAAGAAAAACCAAGAGATCGCCATGGCCAACGACAACTCCGAGCAGCACGCTAGTAGCACCGCATCGCCCTCGACAGCATCATCTCCGTCGAGTGCTTCACGCACAAGGACTCATGGATCTCCGACGCCAAGGAGGTCGCCTCGCTTCAGCCCGTATTCCGCTCATCGTGTGTCTCAGGAGTCTTTGCAATCGCCGGCTGCAACTAGGCGACCAACGCGGGCTCCTCGGCAGGTGCTTTACTCACCGCAGTCAGGATCAGCGAGGCCTCCACGGTCCCCAGCTCTCTCGCGCCAACCCTCAACACCGCCGGTTATTATCGGTCGTCCACCCATGGGTATTTGGCAGCACTACTTTGTCGAGAAAGAGAACGGAAAGCGGCACGGCCGGTGCAGATATTGCAATCGGCTCAAGAAGAATGGCAAACCAAGTGGAAACTTGCTGAGCCACCTCACGAAAGAGTGTCCTGCCGTTTCTAGAGATATTAGGATGTCTTTACTACCGAGGCCGGCTCCAGCTCCCGACGCAGCCCCACAAGCAGTGGTCGAACCGCCTAAACCGCAAGCACTGAGTCAAGACGATTTTGAGATGGCGCTGGCACGAGTCTTCTTTGTGTGCGCACTACCATTTATCCTTGTGGAGGCGAAGGTTTTTCAAGAATTTATTGCTATGATTGCGCCGTCATTAAAGATACCATCGAGGCACAAACTCAGCAACGTGCTTTTAAAAAGAGTACGAGACCAAATTCACCGCTGCCACGTGATCAAGCTGATTAATGAGCAGGTTTATGTGTCTCTCGTCACGGATGGGTGGAGTGATACCAACAGCTCCAGTATTATCAATTTTATGGTTGTCGCTCCGGAGATGCCGGCGATATTTTGGTCGTCGTGGTCTACCAAATCACAGCAGCACACGGCAGACTACATGGCACAAGAAATTGAGAAAGTCATTGAGGACATTGAACGTCAAACATCCGCAAAGGTGGTCGCTGTTGTAACTGATAACGCAAGAAACATGAGGAGTGCTACTCAGCGTATCCAATCTCGGCGAAACGTAGTTAGTGGTGGATGCTCAGCTCACGTGCTCAATCTACTCATGAAGGATATCTGTAAGTTTCCGTCGATTAAAGCTGTCCATTCAAGAGCGGTCGCGCTTACTCGATTTGTTCGTGATCATCTGGCTTTACTGGATGAATTCAAGCGTCTACAAGAAGGTGTCCGTCGAATTGGCGCGAGAGCACGAAATCTGGTGCTCCCCGTCCCGACGCGCTGGTACTCAGTGTTTAGCTGCTTGCAAAATGTGATGAATAATCGAGAGATACTTGAAAAGCTATTTGTGAGCCCAGAGTATGAGCAATTTTGAGATCGGTACCGGGGAACAGCACCACGCAGGAAAAATTAGAGTATTTGATGACACTGGTACGCGACGATAAGTTCTGGGTTAATTTAGCGCTCGTTGTGCGCTTACTTGACCCAATTATCAAAGCGTTAAAGTACCTGGAAACAGACAAAAATTTTGTGTCGGGAGTTTATAAATGGTTTCGTTGGCTACGATATCATGAGGCGTTTGGCGTCACGGCACCTGAGCACGAGACAGATACAGTCGAACAAGATGAAAATACCAATCCAAATGCAGATGAGGGATCGGACAAATAATTCGGGTGGAAACCGTAGCGAAATAGCATAATCCGCCATCCCGCCATATATAGCTCTCCCTCCCGGTTGTGCTAAAAACGGATCCTCTTTTTATGACGGTTAACACTTTCTATCCAGGAGATCCACCTGAACTTTCGAATATATTCCTTCTTTTATTCTGACCGCCTCTGGTGGGGAGTCATTCAACAGAGGTAAAAACCACAATTTTTTTCCCCAGGAAGGGATATTATAAATTGTACCCCTAGCCGATTCTCAAAACACATACTGTAAAAAGGGTAATGCAAGTGGTAAAAGACATAATTATAAGGGGGCTACGCCCCAATCAAAATGAACATCGTAGACTCCGTCCCGACAAGAAATCTGCCGGCGACAGCCACTAAAAGAGTCAACCGCCTTCTACTAACGCTCAATAAGCTGAGTGACATTGTCAAGCATCACCGCTACTGCTCGACCGCGTTGGCGAGGACACTACAAAGAACAGCTTTTGCTTTGATCGCGATAGTATCCGAGGTATCACCATTCGTGATTCGTCGTCGTCTCCATGCGTGGAGAATTCATCGTAGTGGTATCAGCAACATCCTCCGTCGTTGTCATATCAATAGCACATTTGCTCGTTGGTGGCACACCTACGGGGGGCTCGGTACGTACGGCGTTTGTTATGGAAAATGTTGAACAGCTGCAGTCGAGTGCTGATCTCATTTTGGCTCGAGCAAATTGACAGGCACTCGTTGGAAGACTTCCTCACGCACGCGACAAGCTACGTTAGCTCTCAAGGTGATAATAAAACTCAGCAACAGACTTCTACGCACTGATTGCTTCGTGGATAACACTCTTTTTGCAAATGCCTCCTTTTGACACTCCTGTAAAGCTGACCGAACATGTTCTGATTGCCAAGCAAAATTTTGATCGACAGAACCAAATGAAGCGATACTAATGTGGGATAAACTTCACCATCCAGCCAGCAATCTTGTCGTCACACTAAATGGAGCTGACAGCTCAGTAAGACACTTCACTGTGAGCCATTGTTCTGAAGTTGACAGAGTTAGCTTCTTCGTTGTTTTGTCTTTGAATTCCTTCAAGCTTTTGTGAGAGTTCAAATTAATGAAAAAGTTTGTCAGCGCAGGCTTTAACTCACCAAAACGCTGCAGCATCGTCAATGTGCTATTCCACCTAAAAGGACAATCAATCATCTCTCGAAGGGGCTCCTGCCTCTCGGGTTGGAGCTTACTCAGTCTATTGCGTCCTTTCTGAGAGAGATGGAAGTAGTTCGCTAGTTTTCGAAAGCTACGATCCGATTTACGAACAGATTCCATGTCAGGAGCGCTAACTTTCTTGCTGTCAACACTTTCGTTAACTTGAACAAACTTTTCAACTTGATCATAAAAAGCATCGATACCGGCATCGCTGATAAGTTCATCTGGCTCATTATCGTCGTTCGAGTCAGATTCATCATTTTCTAAAGCATTTAAGCAGTCTTCTATCCACATGCGTCTGTTTTCAACATCAGTAAGTTTGCAGGGGTCGCCGCTTTCAATGCTGTTCGGGTAAATATGACGTTGACGCTGTGTCAGTGCCTCCGACGACTGAACAGTACTTGACTGCACCAACTGTAGGCTTTGGGCTACTGGACTTCGTTGCGCCGATTGTATCGGCGTTCTTAATCGTGTTGATCGCGACGATGACGGCATTGTTCTTGCCGGCATCTTTCTTGTACTTTGTCTCACCGAAAAGGGAGCTTTAGGTGTGGTTGCTTTTGATTACGAGGATCGTGAGGAGCGTCGTTTCCTCGGCGTGGTGCTGCTCTTCTTAGCTCAATTTCTTGGTCGTTCATGTGTTTCTTTACGTTCTGCTGCTCCGATAACATCGTCATCGTGTGTACCCATGGCATTAACACTTCAGACCAGTCTTGTATGCTCTGTTACTGCCAAGTTGAAATCTGGCCATGAGTCCGTCGTGGACAATGATCTCAGAGATAAGACAGCAAGCCGTCTTAAACTTTTGACCATTAGATAGGGATAATGTACAGTTTTTGCCAATTAAATGAAATGATGTCGCTGTCGTGTCAAGACGACGTCAACAGCAATCGCTGGGGTCTGGCGTTTTGACGTCAATTTTGACATCATGACCTCTGACGTCGACACCACTACTTGTCACCTGCACCCAGGTTACATTGCTCGTCTGGCTTCGGCTGCACCCACGTTACGTCGTGTATCTGGCTTCATCTCTAGTTTGTTTGGGTGCTCACCCACTTCGTTAGGCTAGGCTACAGAAGGAGAAACGATAGCTAGTCTTCATTCAATGGCACTTCTTAATTTGACAGCATGAGCTCACTTGGCAGCTTGGTATACTTTACGTAGTTGGGGCCATCGCTTTTTATTCTTATAGCAGACACGATCTGTACCAAAACTTCGGTACACTAATTTTGAGTGTGTAAAACAGAGCGTTAAAGTGGTCAATTAGGGGAACCCACCTGGCGGCCACGGCTGACAAAGGGGGGCTAGTCACAGATTTTTCGCTGGTGTTAGCTTTTGCCGACGGTGTGGCGTAGTGAGATCCGCCAAAATCTCGTTAAGGCTGAATCTGACGTACCAACAGCGCCTAGACACCGATTAACGGAGGGGTACTCCGATCGCCGTGGGATGCTGAACTTCTCACCTTGTGTACCCATCGGCGGGTTGGATCTGCTCTCTCGTTGACTCCAGAGGTGCAGTGGCGTGAAGCTGAAATGTTTGGCGTGACTTGAGGGTGGATGGAGTATCGCGGAAGTCTTTGCTCTGCGTCCGGTTGATAGATCTAGATCCCGAGAGAATACTCGATCTCGGGGATCTGGTGGCCGACCTGGGATCGGGTCGTGCAGTCTGCCTTTGGGTGTTGTCCTTTACGATGCTTGCCGTCTCCAGTGACGGGATCTTGAGTGGGGTGAGAATCCGAAGAATCTTTTGGACCAAGCAATAACTCCCTCCGATCTGGATCTGCGTGAGTCGGTGTTAGATCCAAGCTGGTGATCTGGCAAATATACGCTCCAGAGTCGACACACAGCGAGAGATCTACCGCACAGCACTTAGCGACGCTGCGTAAGGCCAATGTAATTCCCGTTCTTGGCGTTCTTGAAATCACTTGTCGTTTGCAAGGCAAATTCGATTCTGATTTACGGCTAAGTCTATTGGTCTGTCTTACCATCCCAACTGGTATCATTTGTGTGTAATCGCAACCTGACTGGCTTTATGTCCCGCCTCTCCATGTCGCACCTCTAGCACACTTGACAGTCGTAGCTTGGATCGCAGATCGCAGATCCTAGATCACAGATCACAGATTGCAGGTCGTAGCCCACAGATCAGGATCCTGGTGCTAGAGGTGTAGGATCTGGATCTGTGTAGACTGGCTCCGGATATATATTTGCTGGATCTAGATCTCGATTTTCTTCTGAGTCACTTCACCACAACGGTAAACAACCCACGAAGAAGCCGCGCGGGAAAGCGACAACTCGTGGTGTCAACTCACAGTATACAAAGGGCGGCGAGAGAACTTCAACGACAAAATCTACAGCATCAAGAATTGTCAGTGCGTAAACACGGTGTAATTACCTTGGGCGAGGTGCCACGAGCAAAGAGACGTAGAGGACCATCATAGCAACTAAGCCAACAAAACAATAATTGTTCTGCACATTTTCCTCACCAATACAAGCACAGCAGCAACAGCAATCAAGCTCCACTACCTGGACAACCTCGTAAACCGACGCCTCTTCCTTACCTTCGTGCGCACCCGTCGATCCGCAGAAGTCGACATCATGTGTCTGTGTGGTATAGGACTCCACCTGAAAACTCGTTGGTAGTACGGATAGACTCCACCTACAACAAAAAACGTCAACCAGGAAGGTCAACGAGAGTTGGGGCTCAAATCTGAAGACCCAGATTCAGCCCTAGCACCGGGACCGACTGGTCTTGCGATCCGCCTACGCAAACTTCCCAAGTAAACAGACGCCACTAGCACGAGCTCGCTACCGCGCCAAACCTCGCTGGCCCAACAGCAGAAGGATCCAAAGCCAATTAAGGCCGACTGCGAGTCCACCGAGGTCTCAGTCTGCAGTGACCTTTAGAGGAGCGGGGAGAACACTCGACCCCGAATACAAGCGCTGGCACTTCAGCCGTCACGCTATACACACTCAACCTTGCCACAAACTCTTGGCTTGGCCGAGGGGCGAGCACTGTCCTCATGGATAAACGTGCCCACTGACAGACATAACCCGCTCAAACAGGCGGATCCAGACGCAGCGTACCAAAGACGATTCCCCTGCCGGACTTGGTCCTTGTGTGCTTGAGGGGAAATTCTGTTCCGTATATGTAGTGCCCATTCGGGCTAATGTAAATATACTTTCCGTACAAATATGCAGTGAAATATGATCCGTTTCCTAACTGCGACGTCGTTGGACCCACCGCCGAGGTCCCCGAAGAGTTGCCGAGCTCCCAGACTGGTTACCGAGGCTTCGGAATGGTCGAGTCGTTGCTGTCGAGCCTTCCCAAGAGTCATCGAGGTTTCGGGCTGCAGCTAATGAGCTTTCCGAACGGTCATCGAGGCCTCCAGCAGTCGCCAAGCTTTGGGAAGGGTCTCCTGGATCTTTTCCAGTGTCATTGGTGACGTCGTCACCGAAGATTCTGAGGAATGGCCAATCACAGCGCCTTCTGTTGAGCGTGATGGGTCAATCCACAAAAGTGATTCCCGCCGATTGACCATTGAGACCTCGCTAGACTTTAAAATCCAGCCAATCAGGGAAGACTCCGTGGGTAATGACCGTGAGCGAATCCTCACCACGCATCGCGATGCCTGGCGATTCGCCTCCGCTTCCCAGGCAAATCGCTTTACCACATCTGCACCTCCTTTTAGATCGTGCTCGAGCAACAGTATGAGCAGCCTGGGCTTCGATCGGTCGCATGCGAACACCATCTCTACCTCACAAGCATTACAAAAACTTAGCCGGATTAGAACCTGGCTTTAAGATGATATACTACAATGTGACCACAGAGCTACTTGATTACGTGGGGGTCACAAGTTTGGAGCAACTACTCGTTTTCATTTGTCACTGAAGGACTTCCAAAATCTCCCACATGCCGTACCAAACCCATATGTGGGTGCGATATAGTACACCACTTGGTCGTGGTATAGTCCTCCTTTGGTCCATTCGAGGCCACCAAAAACATCCCAAAGGGCAGAGCTTAGTTCGGAGTTTCTGTCGTTGCTCGTGCGTCGTCAAGGTGCTGTTGCTCGCGTTGCGATGATGCGTTTCGTCTAAGAACGGGAACGAAGACTGCGGTCCCGCGCACAAGTCAAGCGTCTGGCAATCTTACTGCGGCTACGGATGCTCGTTCGTGAGCGAAACTACGTGACGGCTGCGTCCTTGCTGTCGAACGCATATTGTGCGTGGGCACACATGTATCGGGCACGCTGCCGTAAGTCGTTCATTAACACCGTCTCCATTGACCCAGTCACATACGATATGCTGCTGAAGGTATTTAGCCGTCATTATGTTATCAAGTCTGGCCCGTCGAAACGAGGTCGACCTCGCCGATTCACGACCAAGAACAACGTTCTCGCGTGTTTGCTCCACTTCTACACCGCCGCCGTTGAGTAAAAGACTCTTTGCGAGTTATTCGGAGTTCCTCCAGCTACACTAAGTAGAACGATGCAATATGCAGAAAAAGCTTTGCAAGCGACTTTGAGAGACATTCCCGAGGCTACTGTCGAGTGGCCATCTAAAGAGAAGCAAGCAGAATGGGCAGATCAGGTGACACAAAAGAGAACCTCCTTAAAGGCTGCTTCTGCGTGGCTGACGGACAGAATTATCCTGTCCAAGCGCCTACGCATAGCGACTTACAGAACGCCTACTATAACGGTACGGGTATCTTTTTGATGTGTATTTTGCTGTTCTTTGACTGAATATCTGTGGTTTTCAGGATGGCTCCACTCTGTGAAGGTCACCGGTGTTCTTTGTTACGGTTTTGACGGCACGTTGATTTGGGGAAAGCATAACTTTCCTGGCTCCTGGAACGACGGCGAGATGAGCCGTCAACTCCAGCGAGTGTTAGGGGATCCAGTTAAAACTATGGATAAAGGTTGCTGTGCTACAGATTCGGCTTTTCCCGTCAGCGCTTCCTGTCGGATGAGAATCATAACTCCACTTAAGGACGGAGATCTTGAACGAGCAAGTCCGGAATGCCGAGTCGGCTTGTTGACAATGAGTGCAGCTATTACCTCCGTTCGGCAGGCTGCTGAATGGGGTATGGGCTGTGCTTCTAAATGCTATCGACGTTTACAGCTACCCTTGCCGTTTGATCCAAACAAACGTGCTTTGCTTTTGTGGAATATCTATCATTTGTACAACTTACGAGTACGCACAACAGGGATTAGCCAAATTCGCACGGTATTCACGCCAAACAAGTAAATGTATTTTTCTGATTGTTTGTAGAGCTCGTCCACTTACTCCTAACAATCGTGATCTTGACCCCACTTACTCCTCGCGCTTGCTCTCCTCGTGCTTGCTCTCGTCGTTGTTGGCACCTACCGCGTCATCTTCAGTGCGGTCTTGGTTGGTCGTGTCTTTTGGATACACGAATTTTCCGCCCACAAGTTGAGCGACAAGCATTGTTAGCATTTGCTGATTCACCGATTCTCGGGCTTCGCGCTGCCGCTCGTACCGCTCCCGCTCACGGCGATACTCTGCTTCTCGGGCTGCATGACGCTACTCCATTGCCAACAACATGACCATCATGGACTGAGCTTCTCCTGGTGATTATCGTTCCGAGCGCATACCATCAGCAATATTCTCGATCAACTGATCCAACTTGATGCGTCGTCTAGCGGTTTGGCTGAGCGACGCGTCTGTGGTGGAGGACGACGAGCGCTTGCCAAGTGCACGAGAGAGCTCTGCTAACTCCGACCGCTCCATTCCGGCTCGTGCTGTAGCCTGCAATGGTGTAGATGTAGCTGATGTGTCATTTGGAGTTTGAGGTACAGGCTCCGAAGACGACGCTGGTGTTGGAGGACTTGTTGCTCCGTCAGCATCAGCGTTCTCTTCAACTCGAGGCGAGTGAACAGTACAGTCGGGCAGCTCTGCAGGAGGCGCCTCGACAAAGTCATCATTGAGATCGACTACCGCCATAGCCGCTTCAATGGCATACTGCAAGCGTTTAGCTCACCGAACCTCCTCCGGACACGTGCCGTCACCTGCACGATCGCAAAACAATTAGATGGATACGCAATACTGCAGCACATTTACCGCGTACCAGTCGGCTTGGGCACACGCACGAGCTTCTGGAATTTTCTCTTTAGGCTGTCGCCATCTCTTTCGGTCCAACCTGCAGGGATGTTCGTGTTGAACTGAGACGCAGCGTTTTGCCACTGCTCAGCACCAAACGGAAGAATATCTTCCACGATGTCCAGCATCCCTAAAGGGGATAGACACGTCAGCCACGCCATTAAATAGAACGTCATCAGCCTGCATTACGCATGATCTCCGACTTCGTGAAGTTCTTCCCCTTTGTCTTGCCTTTCCCCTTTCCGGTTGGCGCCATGGAAGACAAAGGTGCGTGTGGCTCTTGTGTAGGCAAATTGAAAATGAGAGCTGCTGATCAGCTCGCTGCATTTTCGTTTGTTCTCGCCCAGAGCACGAAGAACACCTTTGACCTAAGAACTAAACGTGTACCAAGTTACCTCACTTGGTCAGACGTCTTTGGTGTCTGACCATCGCTTGGTACCGATATGGTACGTCGATAGTCCTCCATATGGGAGAGGTTTGGTCCGTGTGCATAGGCGATTTTTGGAAGTCCTTCACTGTTGTTGTTTATGTCTATGTGTTTCCTACCAGGGGTCGGACTACTTTGATTGTGAATGAATCGTTGTCGAGACGCTCGTCACAATCACTATTGGAATAATGTCAGGTCTTGAGAAAACAATTACAATTCTCCGATCTAATTGTTTATCTTCTCGTTGAGGTTGTTCTTGCGTTCTTATTGACAGTTTAGCAGAGACGTAAATAACAACGTCCAGGTCTCTCTAGGGACTAGAAGGTGGGAAAACACAAGCGAGTTTCTTTTTCTCGCGCTTCGGCTAACACCTTAGATTCCACACTGCAGCTGCTCGAGTTCCACCCAGCTCTTCAACAAATCCTCTCCTGAAACCTGAATAATCTGCCTCTCAAGATGACCGTTCCACCGACGATGCCAATCAGATCCGTGTTCGCTCACCAAGCCTCAAAACTGTCATACAAGGCCATTAGCGGTTCTCAATTGCGCAGCGGCAAGTAACATTTTTTGGCGGCGGCAAAGAGAAAACTGTTTTGTCCAATCACATACTTAGTAATTGAGGCCCCGGTTTGATGATGCAGCAAGTTGGTTTTGGTTTTGCAGCAAGACGCAAGATTTCCAGCCTAAAAGATGCCGCGGCTCTCCAAGAAGCGACGTCTGCTGAAGCGACTTATCTCGGTGGTAACAAGGCGGGGAGCTGCCGCTGCACGCAGTGAGCTACTGAGTGATCCAGACAGTGATGAAGATGACCTGGACGAGTACTACATTATGGAGTATGAGCGGGTGCAAACAGCATGCTACGGAGCTCGATCGAGCTACGGTAGTAAGAAAAGCGATGGCTGAAGCTGCTTTACAACCATCAGCACACTACCGAATCCGAGTTTTGAAGCACTTCCGAATGAAGAGAGTGGAGTTTTTCCGCCTTGCGTCTCTAGTCGAAGATGATCCCGTGTTCAAGTCAACTGGGGAGGGGACCATTTCGCGGTGATGTACACTTACATTTGATGACACTTCTTAAGTTTCTCGGGGGCTACGGTAACGTCAACACAGCTCTCGCTATTGGGAAGTTGCTTGGCTTGGCTGAGGGTAGCTTCAACTACCGTGACCGAGCCATAGCTGCCATATTGAAGCTGGAGGATTCTGTGACAACGTGGCCAGACCGCGATGAACGGCTTGATATCGCACAACGAATAAAGGACGCGTACGGCTTTGTGAATTGCGTTGGCATTACCGATGGTACTCTATTTCCTCTTGCTACGAAACCGAGCTACAACGGCGAGGATTACTACAGCCAAAGTCGTCCTACGCAGTCAACGCTTTGATAACCTGTGATGACGTTGCTCGAGTGTGGAGTGTAGTCGTCGGATGGCCAGGTTCAGTCCATGACAACCGCGTGTGGTCAAACAGCCCTGTTGCATTGGCTCCTGATGCCCATTTCCAATGCAGCGAATACTTGCTTTTGATTCAGCCTTTCAGGCATCACGAATAATGGTTCCGGCGTTTAAGAAACCACCAAAGGCGGAGCTACATCCTGACAACAGCTACTTCAACAAGCAGTTGGCAGAAGCCCGTATTAAGAGCGAGCACTGCATTGGTCTGCTTAAAATGCGTTTCCAATACCTCCGCGAAATTCGAGTCGAGCTAAAGAAAAAGCGGAAGTATATGAGACGCATAATACGCTACGTGATGTGCACGTGTATTATCCACAACTTATTAATCGCGGAACCTGTCCCAAATGAGTGGCGCGAAGAATTGGATGCCAGTATTACTGGTGAGCTTGAAGACGATGATGAACTCAACATGCCAGTTGCATCAGGCTCCGACGGAGGTGAACGGCGAAATCAATTGCTAGGCTACATGCTAGAAATACGTACTCAAAGGTAGAAGCGCATCAATATCATCTTGTGCAACTCCTTCTTGTTGAAGCTTATTGCGTTCACGGAGTAGATCAATCTTGCGTTGCTGGCGCCAATGTTCGGCTTCCTGCCTCAATTTCTCAGCTTGGGCGTTAGCTTTGGTGATACGAGCGTCGATTGCACGGGTTTCATCTAGATGCTGCTGCTTACAAGTCTCTGCTTCACGCTCCTGTAACTCCAGCGTACGTTTTCGAATTTCCAAATCCTGTATCTGAAGGTCCCGCTGCTGTGCTAGTTGAATTTCCTTCATTTTAATGAACGGGGTCTGTTCTGATTCGCCGGGTGTGCGCGATCGCTTTGTAGGTCGCTGAGCTATCGAAATGGGTGTCGATGCCGGTCGTACTGGTAGTGTTGTGCTAGACTGAGCAGCTGCATTGGTCACGCCAATGCTATCTCTTGGACTATCAGTTGCGTCACTTGAGCTATCGTTCTCATCTTCAGTGTCTTCCTGGCGTGCAGCTGAATCAGTGCTGAGAAGAGAAGGATGCGTACTGGCGCAGTCGATCATGATATCACGCAAGTGGAAGTACAATGAGCACCTTTGGATAAGTCCGTCTCGAATACTAGGATCGTTGTATTCACGACCTTGTCCAAACCAGTGGCGCCAATCTTCAGCGCTTCTAAATAAACTCTCGAGTGCGCTGATCTTGTTTGTGATGTCTTTAGCACTCCGAGGCGTTGTAATACCAGCTGCTTCAATTTTGAAGATCACTTCACCCGCTATTGTAGTTTTGCTTTCGGACTCGCTATCGCCTCCACGGTAGCGATTGTAATTATTTCCATCTGTCATCCAGTCCACCAAAACACTAAGCGAGCTGACAGCTGCAGTCGGTCCGTCGTTATGCCAAGGAACGCGTTTTTGTTGTTGTGTCGGAGCAGTTTGGGGCTGCTTCATAAGCGCATTAAAGCAACGCTTTCCACATGAGACACTGTTGAACTTACGGGGGCGCCAAACTGAACCAGCATAGTTGAAGCACAAGCAGCGTGAACAGTACGGACGCAACCATCTCTGCTGCATTCGCACATTATGCACCCGTCTCCTTCTTTGGGCACTTTCTTGCAGCTTCTCCAGCAGCAAGATCAAGCAGATGTCGAGACACCATGATCTGGGGGGCACGCCATCCAGCAGCTACCCGTCGACAGGTGGTTGACAGCTGTCTGCACTCTCGCCTTTGGTCTTCAGTCCCCGCGTTTGCTCGTTATCGTCAGATCCTGCTGCCATCATACACACGCTTGGGTAAGAAGACAAAGCTCACCAACAGCGCGCCTTTTCAAATGACCTGCAACCTTCCCCTCGGCGAGCAAAAACTGATGTTGCTGCTGCAGTCCGACGTGCACCAGTTTTGGTGCAGAACGAGAAAAATGTGCTCGGCCAATCAGAGAACCGGAAAAAATATTGACTTGCAGCAGAAAAAATCCTACTTGCAGCTGCACAATTAAGAACCTCTATTGTTGTCTGTACTGGGATGAAACGGCTGATGGACGAATGTGCAATCCGTGCAACAAACTTGTGAAGCAGGTTAAGTCGGCAGGATACGCTAACCTGATCGGCCATCTCGGAATTCAAGGACCCATGCCTTGCAAACAGGGTTTTGACAACATTCAAACTATGAGGACGTGGTTCTCATGTGCATTCGCGAGAAGCGTGTGGTCTCCATGGACATGCTCATCGAGCAGGATGCTCTATCGACCTAACAGAGGATGAAACTGGTGGTCCATAAGAATTTCACGTTGAGGATGTGGACGTTGAGATTGTGCATGCTACAGTCAATTCAATTCCTTAAACTCTAAGAAGTTAAAGGCGCGTATGATCGCCTGTGTGGACCTAATCGAACCTCCGTCCACAAAAAGATAAAGGACAATAAGTTCGTGCTGGTATTCGGTGGTGTCACTGACGGTGGAGAGTATTCCCTGGTTGTGTTTGCCATCACACAGAAGAGGCGGAGGTTCTTAGCGCTGTCCTACCAATTGCACCGTAGAGTCGTCGGCCGGCATTCTAGAGCCGATTGGTGAGGATCTAGAGCGAGCAAGCGTCGCCTTGGCTGCCTCTAGGCCACCGTTAGCATTGTCTCGCTCCCGTTCTAAGCTGTAGATCTTGGACTCTTGGCGTCGAAGATCCCCTCAGCGACATCGAGATCGTCTTGTAAACAATCACGATCCATAGAGGCACGAGCTAGATCGGCTTGGAGACGTTCGCAGTCGGCCACGGCGCGATCCAGACCTCGGCGTAAATGGTCGATCAGGTGCAGGCTGATGGAGATCTCATCGTCACGTATACGGAGATGCCGCTGAAGCGACTCGATCTCAGCGTCAACGAGGCCACGATGATCCTCAGCGCGTTAGTGTTCCATCACATCGATCTCACGAGATAATTGGGAATCGGCGTGTGTCACCAGCTGGGATTTCATCGGGGAGGTATTTGTCGACGTCAGTGTCTCGCTCAAATTGGTGGAGAGAAGGCTGGAGCTATTTGTACTGTTTTAGCAAACGGTGAATACCGCTCCAGCGTAGCTCGTGCATGACCACAAGTTTCAAGTTGCAGCCATTCGCTTTTAACAAAGCGATTTGTTTCACCGACTTTAGCTTGCACGTCAATACGGATACCTTCACGATCGTGGTTTTGTACGGCTTCAGATATCCCTTACGGCAAGATTAAATCGGTGCACCGTGCACCGACCATTGACGCTGCAACACGACGATAAATTGTCCTATTGGTTTACATATTATCGTGCACAATGGCGTCGATGTTGCTGACGTAGAGCTCCCACTGATCACTTATCATATCCAAGAGTCGAACATGCTCGCCTGCAGTCATGCTCCGCTCGTTGAGCAGAGGGCAGCTTGTGCAGTCGCAGACGCAGCCGAGCGCGAGTCGGCCGAGCTAGCGACCGCCAACAGCCAGCTACGTAGGTATCGTGACGCTGCCGTCACTTCCTATCATCAGGCACATCGAGATCTGGTGCAAGCCCAGTCTGACCTCGTTTCCGTCGTCAAAGAGCGTGATGATCTTCAGAAGGAAGCATAACGACTTCGTACGTAACTCTTCAGATCTCTCCTCCCCCTCTCTTTCGCCGTTGGCCCATACTAACTCGGAGATTGCCTCTTCACAGAACGTACCCTCGTAAAGGTTAATGTGTCGATCGGATCCCTAGGTCGGAATGTGGCGAACGCCCAAGCCCAGCGAGATACTGCTCTCCGCAGTGCTAGAACATGTCAGCTGTGGCTTTGCTAGTGGGGATCGTCCCTGGGTCCAAACGTCTACGTGGTTCCGAAGTCGCTGGTGCTCCGTCTGCGAAGGATGTCAAGCTCACCCACCAAGCTGTCCACTGGCTCTGGATCCGATATAGTCAAAGATCCCAGCTCCTTTGGCGAGCCCGATTGTGTGGTGAAGCTCGTTGTGGATTGATGGTGAGACTCCGCGACTGTTGGGTGATGGTGATGGACGGGTGAGACACGTGGAGAACATTCGGGAACTCCTGACCGACCGCAATCATTTTTGGGTCGGTCACTTTGGTCGATCATGGGCAATCATTTCGGTACACGATCACTTTCGGTTGATCAGGTGCAATCATTTCGACACGCGATCACGATCACTTCCGATGATCACTGTACATCAGCCATGCGGCAGTTACGTGGGTATGCGGTCACTCTCTGGCGGCACTCGACGATCGAGTGGATGTTGTGCAAAGGAAGCTCGGCGAAGGAGTGATGCGCAAGCAAGTTGAAGGACGGCGGAGCTGAGTAACACCCAATGAGCGGTGACGAGATCTTGGGTGCTCTCTTTTAAAGACGTTAAGCAAGGACAAAGTAAGGATAGTGTAAAGGAGTGCAGACAGCTGTATTGGATAGAGAAGGAGGCTATAGAACAAACAGAGTTGATTTTCCCTGGAACGCACAAGAGGCATCGGGCACGGGAAGGTATATTGGCCCACCCACGCCGTCAAGTCGCAGAGGGCCCGGAAGCTTTTGGCTGGCGATCACTCATCCCCGGGATCCCGCTATCGGAAGCGGTCGCGCTCGCAAGAACCCAAGCAAAGGAAATGACAAGGACAAGGACAAAAAGGGCCCAAGACACCGTCTGGCCCGTCGACCACGAGCTTAAAGAATCGCTCAGAGAGGACATCCCAACCCGGACAGCAGACGAAGCATATCCGCGCTGCTGCCCAATGTCCCCGACTGCCCAAGTAGGTTCAAGTGACCACCAACCCACTCATCTCCAAGCCGCCTGAAGAGCGTTACCCGCCCGCCGACGGGTACACAAGGTGAAGAAGAGTTCGGCACACGCACGGCACATCGGGTGCCCCTCCGCAGTCGGCGGTCTGAGCACCGTACGCAAGAGCGGTTTCGGTAAATCGCGCTTCGCCACAATTGGAACTTCGACGCTTCCATGCGCTTCAAACTCGAAAAGTAAGGCTAACTTCTTCGAAGGCGGCAGGTAATGGCGTCTCTTTCCTGCGATATAAATCTTTCACCGCGCTTCGATACAAGGTACCAACTGTAACGGGCCTAGACCGTTACCAGCTTGCACAAGCGCGAGGAAATAAAACTCTGGCTACTGATTGTCGAGATCGCCTAGTATGTCGAGGTCGTCGCAATCAACGGAATGGTTCAATCTACTGATTGGCCACCGAGCTGGAGCACAGTGGCGAACGTGTGACAGTAGCCTGTCACACCAACGCTGACGGACTTCCTTTTCTCCAACAAAAACTCCTCGAAGTCCGCGGCCGTGAACTTGTCCAGGTTAACTTGCCCAGTAGCGTCAAAGAACTCTGTAGCAGCTTCCTGCTTTTCCTCCTTAATCCATCGCGATATCTCTCGCAAGCTATCATGGTAGGCACTCTGCGTCTTGGAGGATACGTATGCATCCCTAAAATCTTGCGCAGTAACGACTCGATCACTTCGTGTTGTGCCTGTCCAGGCGCTCCCGCTGACGGCATGACATTAACATTAACCAGTATGCTACCCAAATTATTGCTGTCGATGTTTAAATGCACCGCTCACTCAACCTCCATGTCCGTGGTGCGGTTGATTCGTGTCCGAATGCACCGTAGCCAAGCCGCTGCCGCTTGTTTCCTGGTCCACGAAGACTAAGCTGCTGTCGTTCATGTCCATGCCCGCCGTTGCTGCCTTAGATTGTCTTGTCGGGGACGAGAATCTGGGCATACTGAGCGCGATCGAGGGCATCATGGTAGTTGCCCAGGACGAGCTCTTGCTGCTATTGGGCACTGTGGTGGCCACAGCGGAGGATGAACGTTTGGTGGCCGCTACGGCCAGAAGCTACACCAAGCGCTTGTGTTCTGCGGCGGCTGCCACGACCAGAAGCCGGGCGTCGTGCGTGCGAGCCGCTTTTGTCGTGGAGGCCTCTGTGCGTGATGAGCTCTTGATACGACTTCTTGTCGTGACGGTCATGCTCGTGACTGAGAACTTCATCTGCTGCGAGAGGAGGGCGTGAGCTTAGTTCTTGGGTTCTGGTTGGCAAAACTAACATTTTAGCCAATTGTGTGACCTGGCCTTGTGTCGGCGACGAAAGCGTGCTTACGTGTATCTCATCAACACGTGTATATGAAACCAAACTGCGAAGAATGTACAAACATCGGCAGCGTTGTTGTTTTCTCCGCCGAATTTCCTGCGACAGCATACAAACTCCAAGATATCGCCAACGTTTCGGCCGTTGTCCTCCGACTGGCGATGTCGAATGGATCAATTCACGTTCTGATTGGCTGGAATTTTTCTAAAGCAGGATTGGCCAAAATGCTTTAATTAGAGTAATTGGCTGTTATTACCAATACAATAACTAAGTATGGTCGGACAAGTCGGCATATTCATTCGTGCCATGAGCAGCGTGCTGGAAGCCGAGGCTTCTTCGGGCGGCAGCGGTGGGTCTCGCAGCAACTCGTCGCCATTGGCCCTCGGTATACTCACCACATTCGCTCTCTCTCTCTTGTTGCTCCTCCCAAATAGACTCGTCGCCTGTGGTCGTGGACCCTCCCCGCGCCAGCGCGCGCCCCGTCGAGTCTGATGAGGAGGACGAGACGGACGAGCTGGAGGAGCACAAGGACGCCTCGGAGGACGATCTGCAGGTGGCAGGTGCCTCCCGCAGACGCCCGTCGAGACGTCTGGCCGCTCGGATGGGCAGTCTCAGTCCTCCGCCGACCTCGTCCCGTGGAGACGTGAGCAGCGCGTCCCCGTCGTCCCGCTACGAGCTGCGCACGCGTCGCGCCAAGCCCAAGCGCTTTGACGAGTCCCTGTACAACGACGTCTTCAGTAGCGCCCACGAGACGCCGCCCTTTGTAACGCAGCCAGAGAGCAAGAAACGCCGTCGCCGCCGCAGCCGAGCAGGACGAGAGCGCAAACGGACGCGCCGCTTGCAGCGGTCGCACGTGGGTGAGGATGCCAGTGACGAGGAGAACGAGGCAGAGGCCCGCTTCGAAGACGATTTGAGCATGAAAGAGATTAACAGACGCATTAAAGCGCAGGAGCAGGAGGAGCAGCGGTCCAGGGAGCGCCAGCGACGCTCCACACGATACGCATTGCGGTCAAGAGAGAGCCTGGGAAGTATGAGCGCAATGGATAGCGTGTCGCCACCAGAGTCGGGCCGAGGGACGAAGCGATCGCCGCTGGATTTGAGCACCGACGCCAATGGCGACGGCGGGCATGTGCAGGAGGCGGATGCAGACAACGAGTCGCAGTCTGAAAACGAAGAGGCCAACTCGGAGGACGAGCAGGTAGAGGATGAGGAAGACGGAGAAGGTGGGCCGGCGAGTGCCACTCGCTATCGCCTGCGTCGCCGCAGACAGGGGCAAAATGGATACGCCTTGGAAGAGCATCGCGAAAATTCACAGGCTGGCTCCAGCAATGGAATAGCGACGCGCAGCCGAACCAGGAACGGCTCGGCTGCTGCTTTTGATGGCGATGAAGGCACAGCACGGCGTTATTCTCTGCGAGATCGTGCCAAAATGCATCGAACTGACGGCGAGGATGAAGCACACGTCTCTCCCGAGTCGGCGGCATACGCCGAGTACCACAAGCGCCAAGTTAACGCTCGTGTTGGGGTTACTCGACGACGAGGAGCTAGCAGACGACTTTACCTACCGGATATGCCCGAAACATCGCCACGGCACCGTCGAGAGCGTGGGCGCGGCAAATATTTCCGTGGACGTCGAAGTCGCCGCCGTCGGTCATTATCGTCATCATCGTCGGGGTCGTCTTCGTCCGATGTGTTTTTGACGACGACGACTCGGATGGAGGAATGCGGACAAGTAGTCCGTGGCGATCCAAAGGCAGTCGCAAAGGCGGAAGCTCACGTGCCGATATTACGCCAGTGGAGGTGGATCGCAGCATCACTTGGGATAGCGTTGGGGGCTGAAATCTCACATCGAAGCCCTAAAAGAAATGGTTATGCTGCCCCTCCTGTACCCCGAATTCTACGACAAGTACAATGTGGCACCGCCATCGGGGGTGCTATTTTATGGACCTCCAGGTACAGGTAAAACGCTGCTAGCAAGAGCATTGGCCAACTCTTGTTCTATCTACGCAGAAGAAAACCAAGGTGATTCGTCCGAATCAACACAACTTGGAGAACAAAAGAAGGAAACGGGAAAGCCGAAGCGTAGCGTTACGTTTTACATGCGCAAAGGAGCAGATTGTCTGAGCAAGTGGGTCGGAGAAGCAGAGCGCCAATTGCGGCTTTTATTCGAAGAAGCCAAACGCAACCAGCCGTCCATCATTTTCTTCGATGAGATCGACGGCTTAGCCCCCGTGCGCAGCGCCAAGCAAGACCAGATCCACGCGTCCATTGTGTCGACGCTGCTGGCTCTGATGGATGGCATGGATTCGCGTGGCCGTGTGGTCGTGATCGGTGCAACAAACCGATTGGATGCGATCGACCCAGCTTTGCGTCGACCAGGGCGATTCGACCGCGAGTTGGGCTTCAAGCTTCCCAGCGTGAAAGAACGAAAAAGTATGCTGGCCATTCATTCAAAGCATTGGAACCCTCCACTGTCAGACAGGTTTTTGGCGGAGCTCGCAGAGCAGACAGTAGGCTATTGTGGTGCTGACATCAAGGCTCTGTGCGCCGAGGCTGCCCTGTGCTCCTTGCGACGCGTATACCCACAAGTCTATGCAAGTGACAACAAGCTATTGATCAACCTAGACAAGGTGGTAGTGGCTCGTGGGGATTTTGCGAAAGCGTCGAAAAAGATTACCCCGGCGTCGCATCGAGCAGTTAGCTCATTTGCAGCCCCTTGCCGCGTGCCGTGAAAGGATTGCTGCAAGGACCGCTGGCGCAAGTGCTGCGAGATGTAGCTCGCCACTTTCCGCTTTTTCCTCTCGATCGGGCTGCAATTGATGATGTTACTACGATCGGTAACACCACCCAAGTAGGGGAAGTTGGCGGCAAAATGGATGAGGACGAAGACGAAGACGACGTGGATATTTATGCAGTTGCGAGTCGCGGTGACTGTGATGTGTGCCATGGCAATGAAGGTGAACTTGTCTGCTGTGATGGCTGCCCTGGTGCTTTCCATCGCAATTGTCTCCTCGAAGAGTCTTCCACATTACAGGAAACAGCAAAACCCGACACTCTCTGGTTTTGCCCTGACTGCCTGGATTCAAACACCGACGCCGTGGAAAAAGCGCGCGAGCGTACGCAAAAGAAGCGCGCTCCATCAATCGCATCACTTCACCTTCCGCGGCACTCTGGATTCCCCAGAGTTTTAATTTCTGGAAAGCCCGGCATGGGCCAGAAGTACATGGGTCCGGCACTCCTGCACTCTTTGGAAGGTCTGACGCATTTCTCTCTGGACTACCCGTCGCTGGTTGCAGACTCCAACTCGCACTTTCCTGAAGAAGCGCTTATTCAACGACTCAACGAAGCGCAAAAGTGTTTGCCGTGTGTGCTGTATCTCCCGCAGGCCGAGTTATGGTGGAAGAACACGAGCGACTCCATGCACTTGACGCTAAAGATGATGCTCATGAACCTGCAAGCTCGGGCCAATCTGCCCATTTTGTTTTTGGCGAGTACTGCGTCCTCCCCGTGCGAAGACCACAGCCTGCCGAATGACCTTCTGGCGTTGTTTCAAGAAGACCCCGCCGTATCGTTGACCTCGGTGGTAATGGAGCTCGATGAGCCCACGAAGGCCGCTCGACTGGCTCATTTTGAGCAGGTTTTTGCCTCGTTCGCAACCCCTCCGGCTTTGAAGAGCAAGACGCGAGCCAAGGACGAGAAGCTTGAGGTGTTACCTTTAGCGCCTCTTCCTCCTGTTCCAGCTGAAATGGAATTGTCCCCTGCAGAACAACGCAAAAGGAAAGAACGAGACCTGCACTTCTTGCGGGAGCTGCGTATCTTCCTGAGCCAAGTGCTCGACTACTGCTACTCACAAAAGCTCTACACTCCGTTCTACGTCCCAGTGGATCCGGCCGCCGTACCAAACTACTATCTGATTGTGAAGAATCCCATGGACCTCAGTACAATGCGTGACAAGCTCAATGATGAAGAGTACATGTGCTTTGAGCAGTTCATGGACGACATCCAACTGATTGTGCGCAATGCTAACGTGTTCAATCCCAAACGAAGCCGAACTCGCCATATTGCTCATGCGGCAGGCACGATGAAGGACAACATTCTCTCGTACGCGCACCGATTCCGGATTCGCCAGGGCTACGACCTCTTTGCCAAGTGTCGGGAGGTGGCAAAGCGTCTGAGAGCCAATCCTACCATGTACGGAGAGTACGGGCAGCGGTTCCTGGCCTCTAAATGTAAGAGCAAGGAGAAGAGCTGTAACGTGCCAGAAAAGCTGGGTATTCGCACTAGCGCGCGGCTTCGTGGTGTGAAGGCCCCGAAATCAGCTTGGACGCCGCCACCCTCATGCTACAGTAAACGAAGGCAGCAAATCTAGCGTGGATATGGCGTTGAAACAGGAACCCGTGGAAGGAACCAGTCACGCTGGTAGTAGCGAAGCAGCACGTGACGAGAGCAATCACCTGCCCGTAGCACAGTGGTTTGACGAAGAGGACGACTCGGAGAAGAAAAGTGAGGAAGAAGAAGACGCGAAGCCTGGCAGTAATGGAAAGAACGACAAGTCGAGCGGCGACGACGAGGAGAGCGAGGAGGAGGAGGAGGAGGAGGAAGAGTTTGACGAAGGAGATCGCGTGTTCGTGAGCAGTCGAACCCACCCAGGAATCAATCGCGAGGGTGGCGCTGCGGTTGTGCAGGGACGCAACAAGGATGGCACATACAACGTCAAGTACATCCTAGGCGGCAGCGAGAAGGCTGTCAGTGTCAAGTACATTAAGCGGTTAACCGACGACGCGGTCATGGAGTCGGTCAAGATCCACAGGTCAGTTGTCAGTCACCCCGCGACTGCGGACGGCACGGGGAGCTCTGTGCGATTGATCCAGGACGAGGAGAAGATGGACGAGACGGACTACTTCGATGAGCTGCTGTGGCCGATACTAAAGGAGCAAGGATGGAGTCGCGACGACAACTTCGATATCATTGAGGCGTCTGACAAGGAGTCAGGGCTGGCTGTGCAGCGCGTTGTGTTTGCTCCAGGGAAGAAGCGCGACGGTGAGGACGTGACTTTGAATGGCGTGATGGAGGCGATGGCGTACATCACGGCGGACACGGAACTGGCGCAGAAATGCTTCGGGACGCGGTACGGGAGGCCATGGTGGCGGACAAAGTGCTGGGAGAGCACAGCAGTGACGAGGAGACCGTGGAGGTGGTAGACGTGACCGTAGAGCAGAGCGCTGCACCAGAGAAGACAAGCGAGGCCAATGGGGACGAGCCGATGCCGCCAGCTGAAGAAGAGGCCGTGGAGGAGACGCAGCAGACGCCAGACTTTATTTATGACGAGGTGCGAAGCTTTGGTGGTAGTTGTGCTGCTTGTGCTTGGATTAACCAAAACTTTCTCTCTGCAGGCCCGGATGGACGCAGTTCTGCAGAAGTTGGCGACGAAGACCGCGCACTGGTCGGTGGACAAGCTGCGCGACGAGTTGCTGCTGCTGAACAAGTTGGCCTTCCCGTTCCGCAACCGGTTCGACCGCCAGGACCTGATGCAGGTGCGCACTGCAGTCTCGTACGGCTTTTGAATTTTCCTAACGTGGTTTCTGTCTCCCCGCAGCAAATCGAGCTCCACGTCGACATGCTGCAATGAGAGCAACAACAAGAACAACTGCATTGACAACGAAACCCCAATAGAAAAGCTTGCGTTCAATTAAACTTGGTTTTGTATTTCCCTCGCGTCTTCATTCTTCAACCCGAAGAAACTCTCGACCGCCATGCCGATCGTGTACGCGCTCGTGGCTCGCGAGAAGACGGTGCTGGCCGAGTACACGGCCACGTCGGGCAACTTCCCGACGGTCACGCGCGTACTGCTGGCCAAGATCCCGACGACGGGCGGCCGCATGTCGTACGTGTATGACCGCCACATCTTCCACTACATCGTCGAGGGCGGCGTGACGTTCCTGTGCATGGCTGACGACGACCTCAAGCGGCGCGTGCCCTTCCTGTTCCTGGAGGACATGAAAGGCCGCTTCCAGGCCGCCTACGGAGAGCGCGCGCTCACGGCCATCGCCTTCGCCATGAACGACCAGTTCCAGCACGAGATCCGGCGCCTGCTCGACTACTACAACGCCAACCCGGACGCCGACTCGCTCTCCCGCGTGCGCCAGCAGATCGACGACGTCAAGGACATTATGGTGGAGAACATCGAGAAGGTGCTGGACCGGGGTGAGAAGTTCGAGCTGCTCGTGGACCGCACGGACAAACTCAACCGCCAGTCAGTCAAGTTCGAGCGCTCGTCCACGCAGCTGCGGCGCAGCATGTGGAGACGCAACGTTAAGCTCTGGCTGATGCTGGTGTTCGTGGGGCTCTTTGTCGTGTACCTGGTCGTCTCCATGGCCTGTGGGTTTGACTTTGGCGGCTGCTCGGGCAAGAGAGACGCCTTGTCTCTGAGAGGAGGGGAGGAAGCGGTCTAGCTGTCTCTATGGTGCGCTTGCTCTCACTTAGTCTGCCTTTTGGTTTTACAGGAAACAACAAGGTGCATGGGGTGTCGCCAACGAGGCGGACTTTGTATTTTGCGGTGGTTGTTCTACCTATTTGTCTACTTCTATTTGCTTTGTTGCCGTAGGATCACGACGCAAAGTCCAGAGCTCGGTCGAAGTTGCCCTCGGACGTCTTGCGCACTCCTTCGTGCCAGTGGTTCTCCATGTTCACGTGCAGTGCCGACGTGATGACTTTGTAGATGGCCTCGTCTCGCCCGAGAAAGTGCACGAGCACGAACTGGCAGCCCGTGAACGCCAACGCCTCCTTGGCCACATCAACATTCGGACTCTGCAACGCGCGAGCCAAACGCGTGAAGATGCGGCGCTGCAAAACTTGGGACGCGTCTACTTGGTGGAGTGGCGGACCGGACATGATGACTCGTGCCACCATGCGGATAGCGCCCACCTCCTGCTTCGGAAAGCGAGTCGGCCAGGCGCTCAGCAATCGCTTCAGCAGTGGCCTTGTGACTGACGGCATGTAGGCGACGAATTGGCCAGCGCAGCTAATGAGCTCCTCGTCGTCGGAGCCTGCGGGGTCGACCCAGTGCGCGCGCCACAGCGAGACCAGGCTGGTCACGCAGTTCCGCACCAGCTCCTTCCGCTGCTCTTCTTGCTGTCGGGCTGCTCCGGAGTCCTCTGGAACAGGCTTATCCGTCAAACTGTCCTCGATATGCTCGATCGAGTAGCGCAGCAACTCTGTGAAACCATGGCCGTGGTCGTGCATGTGGTCGGTGATGACCTTTGTCGAAGTCTTCTCGACGCCCAGTGTATGCGCCCGCGCTGCAACAGCAGCCACATACTCAACCCGTAGTGCGGTGGCGTCTGCTAGTGCTCGCGCGAGGTGCAGACGTTTCGTCGGACAGCTCTTGTGAATAGCTCGCAAGATATCAAGCCGCACGCTTGCCGTTCGGAAGTCCTCGAAGCGTAGAGCGTTCACCAGCGCGTGCATGAAAGTCGGAGTAATGAGACTGTCTGCTGCCGCTGCTGGAGACGCTGACGTGGAGAGCGATGGTGGTGCATGCAGACTGAGCTGGTCCTTGAATAGCGCGTTGGCGAGCCCTCGCTTCACAAACTCCTCGTTCGGCTCGTCCGTGTCTGTCCCGGTATCATCTCCGAACGCACTGAGCGCCTGCCGCGGTCGGTTGCGTCTGCCTTCACTGCGCTCGAACAGCGCCTTGAAGATGGTGTCGATCACGTCGTCTCTGCTGGCCACTCGCTGCGGAACTCGCTTCTGCTGGCTGAAGAGCGTGAGCTGCTGCGGGAATGCGCTGCCTGCCGTCTCTGGATACACCTCATCTTGTGCGCCCCCAGCATCCGTCTCCGTCTCGGCCACTTCCTTCTCCCCTTGGACGTCTGCAGCTCCGTCGACGTCAGGGACAGTTTGCGTCGATTGGTCTCGTGCGCTGAAGCGGCTGCAGCTTTTGCTGTTGGTTTGTTCTGTCCTTTGGCGCCCATGCGCTGTCTTCTGGGTTTGCTTGGGGATTGCTGCTACGTCCATTGGGCTGCTGTTGAGTCTTTTGCTGAGTCTCGCTCTTCGTGTGGAGCTTGGCAGCAGCTTCTGCCGTAGCGGAGCGACGTGCCCGACGCTGCGGCCCCGCGGTGACGCGTCTGCTAGCGCTGCGCTCTGTCACGAAGGCCATAGAACGCTTGGCGACTGGCGGCACGGGCGTGGAGGCCGTAGCAGAGGCTGCGGAGGAAGCTGCTCGCTGGGCTGCGGGCACAAACACGGGCGCCGACAGAGATAGCGAGCGGCCGAAGCGCTGCTCCAGCTCGTCCTCGTCCAGACTGCGCTCGCGGTCTCGCTGGCGGCGCACACGGCTGGCGCGAAGCTTGCTGCTGGCACCAAGGCCACTCCGCGGTTGCTTGGCGCCGCCCTCGCCCGCTGGGCGGGGTTGCCGGGGCATGTCGATTTGATGGTGGACGTCAGTTGGAACGGTCAAAATGTAGCCATTTCAGAAATGGAGCTGGAGTACGACGGCCGAGTGCAGGGAGAGCTCGAGTTGCTGCTGCCGGAGCGCAGACAACAGACGCTCCAGCTGCGAAATGGCGGCTCTACAGCGATGCTGTTCAAGATTCAGTGCACGGCGCCGCGCAAGCTCCGCGTCCGTCCGACGCTGGGGTCGCCGCAGCTGGAGACGCCGTCTCGATCCTCGTGCTCTTGAGTTCGCAGGTCTGCTACTGAGCTATTGGCATGGAGCTAGAGCTCTGACGAATTTTGGTTTCCTCGATGGAGTAGGAGAGTGCAGCGTTTACCTGCAAGTTGTTGGTCGTGGGTCGAGTTTGTTCAGAAGCGCCAGCAGTAGATGCGATCACAGAAGAGGTTAAGACGATGTGGGCGGCTGCAGAAGCGCAAGTAGCAGGGCCCAATTTCTCCGAGACTGTCCGCGTGGAGATCCGAAGCAGCTCTGACGCCGAGTACAGTGAGGACAAGCCAGCAACGAACCCACTGCCGCCACCCAAACTCTCAACCTCACAGATCGCCGAGCTGGTGCTGCTGCTCATGAAGAGCCAAAGTCGTCGACAGGAAAACGCGCTGACGAGTGCCGAATGCGAACAGTTTGTAGCTGCTAAGGCGCTTTACTCGACCGAGTGGCCTTGCTGGGAAGAGTATGCCACGCGAATGAGGAAGCTGCTTCACGAGCGCAACAAGCGCAAGCCCATGGCCACCTGACGGTGTTCAAAACCTTTAGTTTTCGCTTAAATAAGAGGTACTGACCGCAATTTGCTTGCCCTCGTGCCTTTCGAGGAGCTGCCGGTCTGTTGGGCTATCTCTTTTTCGTATCTCTATCTGGCTGGAGCTCGAGCAACTCTTTTACGCACGCTCGTCGACAATCACCAGGTCCACTGCGTGTCGGGCCAATGCACGCTCGTTCTCAAACTCGTCGTCCTCTCCTTCGGACGGCATGTCGATCATCGGGATCACATCGTCGTCATCCAGTGTCACGAACGCTTCCGTGTCCACGAAGCTATCGTCGTTGTAAATGTACTCGCCAAATTCGTCTTCGGCTTCGCTGGGGTCTTCTTCTTCTTCGATGTCCATGCGAGTTTGATCCATGGGGGCCACCTGCGGGTGGAGCTGGTCTGTAGGCAGCCACACGACCGATTGGCGCTCGGGGAGACTCATCGGTCCGTCCGACGACATCGTGGGGCGGCCTTCCTCAATTCGGGACATACCTCCGTTCCAAGATGCCCCTAAACTCGCCGGCGTCTTGGGACCCACGTCCTCTATCGATGAGGAGCTGCTTCGTTCACTGAGGCGGACTCGGTTGACAGCTCCTGTGAGTTCTTGCGATGCCACCCACGCAGCGTTCAGGCGGTTGGTAGCCACCATGCACTCGGAGCAAAAGTTCATCTTCTGCGGGTGGAACACGCCAGCATCAAACACGAACACCTTCTTGTTCACGCGACAGCGGTTGCAGATGGGGGCTTCGCACAGCTCGCACTGAGGGGCATTCGCGCCGAAAAAGGCGCGCACGGGGCGGTGACACACGACAGGCACTTCCGCCGAACCCTGCGACTCCTCCGAATGACATGCTGCTGCGACTGCTGTCATGTGTGACCCCGAGACGCGAAAGACGCTGAAGGTGCTCTTCCGACCGGACGATGACTCGCGCATGCCGCGAGACTGCTGCAGCGGGGGCGAGGGCGGACGCAGAGCAGCTGGCTGCTTGGTACGAATCGAAAACGCCAACTTCTTCATCATGGCGCACTCGATGGTGCTGGGCGACGCCAGCACTGCCTCCGCCGCTAGCGAGAAGGCCAGGCGGTCCCTAACGCCGCCCCGAGGCAGCATATAGCCATGGAAAAACATCTCCACCTCGTTCTCTCGGTGCTGACGGAACAGATAGCAGTACGACAAGTGTCCGCGCACAATCTGCATCTCTGGGGCCAGTTCGGGCGCCGACGGAAGCGTGACTGAGTGTACGAGGTGGTAGCCGACTCTGGCGCCGCTGTCGTTGGGGTCTCGCACCACGCCCGTCGCCTCCAGATACACGTAGTCTCGGTGTCTCGACAGCACTTCGTGATGCCGCAGCGCCCACTTGAGCGTCAGCGAGCGGAACGGCGCGTTGGGCGACGGAGAGATGAGCGATGCAAGCAGTCGGCTGTCCAGTAAATCTGCCTGCGCGTGGGCGCTCTCGATCTGCATGGCCTCGGGCGTGAGGTTCACCGTGCCGTGCAGCACGTCCTCCAGGGTGCCGGGAACGACGCCCACCGCCAGGAGCTCCGCCTGCTCCGAAGGTTTACTGGGCGACGTGCCGCTTCCTTTGCCGCTGAGCGTCATCCGGAGGGAGCTCATGCTCATGCTGGAGCGCAGCGCGTCGTCGCTGTCTCGTTGCTTGTGGCCGAGGCCGGGGAAGGAGCGACCCGAGCTCTTCTTGTAGCACGCGATCGAGTGGTGGCGGCCGCCGCCCTTGGCCAGCTTCCACTGCGAGCGGTCCACCATGGCGGGGACTGCGCGACGCCGGCGCTGGCCGCCGCCTCCCGGTTGGCGTGGAAGCGCCGCAGCGTCTCGTGCACCCTTGCGTCGGCGAACTGCTGGGCCCGGGCCACGTACTCCTTGGACGTCTGCAGCGAGCCGCGGGTGTTGGCGCGCCCGGCGTCCGAGGACAGCCGCGGGCTCGTCATGGAGCGCTGCTTCCTCAGCGTCATGCGGCGGCAAGCGCTTCTGAAACCGAGGTCAACTGGCTCAAGACGGGAATAGGCGAGGCAAAGTATTGGGGCAATACGACGGGACGACCGCAGTCAAAGTGCCGGGTGGAGATCGGAAGGATGAATTGGCCCTGGCTGGAGCCCCAAAGAGGGGCCTCGGTCTTGCACGCGTTGGATTGTCAGCAATAAATGCGCGTGCGGCGCCACCTCCGCGCATGCCCATCGGGCTGGTCGGTCTCCCTACAGCTCACGCTTCATTTTCATACGCTTAGGGTGCGTACTGCAGCGCCACATTCCAGCGGAACGGCCGATCCGCTGACGAGCGGAAAAATGGCCATATTCCGGCGGATTCAATCCTCCCGAATCCCGGCAGATAGCGGATTGATCCAGCGGACTGAGCGCGAGCTGCCTTTTTGAACACATAATTTCCAACGCGAACTTTTTGTTTCATGAACGAATGCTATTAGACAACAATTTCGCCATCTCAACCAGCTACGAATACGAGGTAGCTTCGCCACGTGTCGGATGCTATTTTATCGCGAACCTGTTTCATTGATGCGTCGTCCATCTCGTCAGTTCCAGTAGCTCTTTGTGCGGCCTCCATGTTGTCTTCTTCCCTCGCACGGCTGTTCTGAAGCTCCTTGTCCGCAAATTCATCTTTATGGCATCGAATGAAATTGTGGATCGCAAACGTGGCTTGCACGAGGCCCACCTGCGCGCCCAGCTCGTAGTTGGGCATCGATTGGAGGATCGGGAATTTCTTTTGATGGAGCCGTAGGTTCTTTCAATGACGTTGCGTAACGATGAGCGCCGCAGATTAAAAGCTCTTCCTTCGTCTGTGGTTTTTGACTTCCCTGGCCAAATTCCTTTAGGTGGTACGTGACGCCTCTGTATGGCGTCAACGTGTGCTTGGTTAAGGCATAACCAGCGTCTCCTATGTAAAATTTTCCTGTTGCAAACAGTGAACATTTAGTTAGTATAGCATCTCCGAAATCAGTAGCAAAGCACACCTTCCGGGATCACAAAGTCATGTCGAACTGCATCCTTTAGGACGCGTCCGTCATGGGCAGATCCTTCCCATCCTGGCAAAACGTTTGGTTTTGATGCTCTCGGTTTTGACTACATTTGACGGTTCAAACTGGCGGTGCACTGCAAACAAAACAACGGAACGGACACTCCGTCGGATCATTGCAGCGGAATGGCAGTACGCGCCCTTAATCAAACCTTCATTTTGGCTTTATGAAAAACTACAACCACATTGCTCATACGCATCGACCTCCTAGGCCGTCGCGTTATACAGACTCGTGAGGTACGCGATGCCCTCGGCGCGGTACGTGTCCGGCGCAATGTAGGCGTACTCGGTCACGTTGGTGTCGAACACGATGTTCTGCGCGTTGTCGGTCGTATACGCGGGCCACTCCAGCGCCGTCACGCCCGACTGGTTGGGCGTCTCGTGCACGATGAAGCTCGCCCACATGCGGGTCATGAGCTTGGCCAGGTGGTGGTAGCTCTCTGGCTTGTCGAGGAACGGGTCCGTGGCCACTGAGTTGTTGTATCCGTTGCCCTGGAGATTGTAGAACACGAACGCCACCTCTGTAAAGTGCGTCGCGCCGATGTACTCGTTGTTGCCGGCAGTCAGCACGTCAAAGACGTAGCTGAAGCTGGTCACGTTGTTGGCGGCCCAGATCTCGGACAAGTACCGACGAGGGCGTGCATCACTGCGTCGCCGCCGTACGCAGCAGCGCGTTTGTATTGCTTGCCGTAGCCAGAGTCAGCAGCGGGGCGACCGTGAAGCATGGCCGGGATGCCGACAGCAGGAATGTCCGGGTACACCTCGGTGAGGATGGCAGCCGTCTCCTCAGTCTCGCCCATGTCGTCGATCAAGAACGACACAAACTCCTCCGTCGTGTTGACCGTGGCACCTGCAGCCCCGAAAGCCGAACCTTCGTCATTGTTGACACCGTGCAGGATCGGCACATGCACAAACTTGCCCGCCGTGAGAAGCACCGGACCTACGTCTGTGAGAAAGTCGCCGTCGACAATGGGGCGGAACGAAGCAGAAGACAGGACGGAGCTGTTGAAGACGTCCGAGAGCGTGGCGACGGGAACCTGGCGCAGGCAGTCCAACGTGTCGGAAGCAGAGCTGCAGTTGGTGGCGGCGGTGAGGTTGTTGTACCAGACGTCCCATTCCGTCTCGTTCAGGTAGGTCGACGGCACCTTGGCGGGAGCACCAGACTCCATGATGGCGGCGCGGAAGAGGCCGTCGTCGCGACCGTCATAGGCCAGAAGCTGGTACCCGACGCTCATACCGCCGGCACTCTCGCCCCAGATCGTGACCTTGGTCGGGTCACCGCCAAAGGCGCCAATGTTCTCCTGCACCCAGTGCAGAGCGAGGTGCTGGTCCTTCAGACCAAGGTTTGACACACCAGCCTCCTTGACGGCACTGCCCCACAGGAACCCGAAGGCCTGCAGACGGTAGTTCAAGCTCACGCCAACGAACGGCATGCCAGCTTCAGTGGCCTCTTCGACGATGTAGGACAGATTGTAACGAGGGTCGCTCGAGCCGCCCTCGGTGAAGCCGCCGCCGTGGATCCACACACCGACGGGCAGGTCGGCTCCTTCGGAGATGCCGTTCGGGCGAACCACGTTGATCGTTAAGCAGTCTTCCGAAATGACGTTGCCCAGCACCCACTGGTCGCTGCCGTAGCCGTAGCACTCGGGCGAGTACTCGGTCGCGTGCTTCGCCTCCGTCCACGTCGAATTCAAGGATTGTGGGTTGCGGAAGCGAAGGTCACCAACAGGAGGCTGCGCGTAGGGCATGCCGAGGAAGAAGTCTTGGTTGTACACTTCGTCATAGACACCGTAGTAGGAGCCGTTCTTGACGGTGACTGTGGGCTGGTCGATGGCAGACGCCGATGCGGCTAAAACCGCTACGAGCGCGTGGGTGAAGGCGAGAGGTCTCATGGCGAGCAAACCCAGTCTATCGCGTTGGTAGTTGGAGCCAAATTGTGGAATGACTTAAGTCTGAAGCAACACTTGAGTGTCTGCAGGTACAACGGCAACGCGACCGGGGCCCGATTGGGCGTCAAGAGGGAGCTGTTGACGTACAGGAATCAAGTCGGGGATGAATAATCGCGACCGCGTCGCGATAACGCGCTGCACAACTGCAACCACGGTCCTTGAAGCTTCGAGAGCAGCGAGCGGCTCGCTCGGGGCGCTGCTTGCACTGTCGAAACAGCGCACACTTCCTGGGTAGGGCTGGTAGACAGGGAAGGTTGGCGTTCCCAGTTGCAGTGAGTTGCTAGCACCTATATATCCGCTTAGCATTAAACCCTCCGCTTCCAACGAGCTGGCAGCACTGCTCGTTCGTACAAAACCCTTTGCCTGTTTGGACGCCATCATCTCCCCTGTGTGCGTTTTTACCGGGCAGTCTTCCTTCCCAGGGGATTGATGTACAACTAGACAAAAAGTATCTTGCTGCTTGGTCGCGGTTGCTTGGACAAGAACTACGTTGCTTTGCCGACTCGAAAGAAGTTGAAAGCGAGCATCTATCTCCGTGTTGTACCAAAGTATTGTAAGAGCTTCGCAGCGACAAGCTCCATCGGCGCCGATGACAGTGCACTGTCGAGCAGCAAGACCGCCTCAGGAAGCATGTAATGGGGAAAGTTAGCCAGTTGAAGTTTGCTTGGATTTGAAGCGTCCGCACTTTGCAGCCTCCTGAATCAAGACGCCGGTCACAAACGCTGGCAGCACCGCGCGACTAACGAGGCCCGCACTTTCGATTGGCCTCGGCGCAGATTCTACATGCTATTCTTTCGCACAGCGGCCAACGCAGCGATGGAGCGGGAGCGGGCCGCGGGCAATGTCACGCTGACGAGAAAATAGCAGCAGCTGGCTTGATGCGTGGTTGCCGTTTGGAGCCGCGCCAACGCCGTGTTTCGTCAGTCGCCCCCAACACTTCAACTTGGTTTGCACACAAAGGACTTGCTTCTCGCTTCCTTTGGCAGCAATTCTTCGTACAGTATTGCCTTGTCAAAACGCTGGCTAGCCTTCGATCGGGAAGCCCCGGTACGGAGTCAATCATTAGGGATGACAACAACGACCGCTTGGTCTTTCGCCGCGTGTGAACATCCTGCGCAACACCGTGACGGGGGCTTCTGGTAGTCCTACAGCAACGGCCGCCGGTACTTGATCGGCGTTCATTAGACTTGACGACCTTAACGAGCTGGTCGAGGAGGAGGCCACAGCTGAGTAACCGAACTCCGTCGTGGTGCTGCGGGACCGGTGCTGAAGCCGTGGCTGGACAATGTCACCGCCGTAGTCAAGATGCTGTATCCGAAACAGGAGGGCGATTGGGCTATTTCGGATCTGCTGCGCAGCAACAACAACCGGCAAGGCCGCCATACCTTTTAAGTCTAGAGAACGCACGACGCGGGGCTGGAGTACTGCAGCCCAGACTATGGAGAGGTCGTCTTCGTTGTGTCATTCGGATTGACAGTGAGCCTCAGCATCCGAGAAGTGCTGAGCTTTTACTACGATAACCCAGCGAGCTTGAAAAGGATGAATGAATAGGAGCGGGAAATATGCTGACTCTAGCGAGCAGATGCAGATTTCAAAGCGCCCGTACCTTGGAGCGATGGTGACAAGATAAATGTGCCAAGTTTGCGTGTGTCGAGCAAAGCCTTCTGATGTGTGGTTGCCGTTCAGGCTGAAGCGTTGCACCGCAAAACGGGAAGGGATCACTTGTCCGACAACCGCGACCACCATCTGTTCCTCCAAAATGTGACGAGGCGCTCATGTTGAAGTGGGAAGCTTTTGCTTCACCACAGCTAAGGTAGAACTGCTGCAGACACGAAGTCAGAGCTAGCGCCGGTCTCCGGTGGCTACTGCTTTTACCAGTTGGATGTTGCAGTTCGATCGGGAAGCGATAGTTTCGTTCGTCTGATTCTTTCGCACTGACCGAGACCCTGGCGCCCCTGTTCATTCTTGAATTGGCCAGCGGCACTTCACAAAGACCAACTCCATTCAGGATGCCCCCGCTGGGATTCTCGTTGACGACTGCCGCTCTCCTACTCGCGGGTGCTTCCGTCACTGCTTCACCAACTGTCACCATCAAGAACGGCTCCTACTACGGTGTCTATGACGAAGTGTACAACCAAGACTTCTTCCTCGGCATGCCCTACGCGCAGCCTCCTGTTGGTGACCTTCGCTTCCGCAACCCACAATCCTTGAATTCGACGTGGACGGAGGCGAAGCACGCGACCGAGTACTCATCCGAGTGCTACGGCTACGGCAGCGACCAGTGGGTGCTGGGCAATGTCATTTCGGAAGACTGCTTAACGATCAACGTTGTGCGTCCGGCAGGCATTTCGGAAGACGCGAAGCTGCCGGTGGGTTTTTGGATCCACGGTGGTGGTCTGTTCGAAGGCGGCAATCGTGATCCCCGCTACAACTTTTCCTACATCGTCGAGGAAGCCACGTACGCTGGCAAACCATTCATCGGGGTCAGTATCAATTACCGTCTGCATGGCTTTGGTTTCCTTTGGGGAGTGCTATCGAAGAAGCTGGGGCGTCCAACCTGGGCTTCAAGGACCAGCGTCTCGCCTTGCATTGGGTCCAGGAGAACATTGCCGCTTTTGGAGGCGACCCGGAGAAGGTGACGATCTGGGGCGAAAGCGCCGGAGGCTGGAGTGTCGGGTATCAACTGCTCGCCTACGGGGGCCGTGACGACGGACTTTTCCGAGGTGCAATCATGCAGTCAGGAGCTCCAGCTCACGGCTCGTCGAGCTATGCGAACGCTTCAAGTTGGGACGTTTACTACAACAACATCACTAAGGCCGCCAATTGCAGCTCTGAGACTGATACTCTGGACTGCTTGCGGCGAGTTCCCATTGACGATCTGTCGGCGATCCTCAACAGCTCCGTGGCTTCCTCTGCTTCCTTTAGTCCGGTCATCGACGGCGACTATATCCAAGACAGCGGAGCGAACCTCCTCAAGAACGGACAGTTCGTCCACGTGCCGATCCTGCACGGTCAGAACCACGACGAAGGCACTGCGTTTGGTTCGTGGGGGATCAACTCCTCGGATGAATTCGTGTCGTACCTCGAACTGTTGGGCAACTCGGCCCACGACGCTGAGATCCTCGCCGACGTCTACCCCGACATACCTGAAATCGGCATCCCTGGCACTCTGCACGGCCGCCCGCCAGCGGATTCTCTTGCCGGTTCGCAGTTCAAGCGAGTCTGCGCCTACGCTGGAGACGCTTACATGCACGCCCCGCGTCGGTTCACCGCCGAAACTTGGGCCTCTAACGGCGTCACGAGCTACAGCTACGTCTTCAATGTGCTCGTCAACGGCCTCACGGAGTACATTGGAGCGACCCATTTCCAAGAGGTGGCCTTCGTCTTCTACAACTTGCTTGGCGATGGTTATCACAATGCTGTTGCCGTCGACCCGTTCGAGAACGAGCCTGAGACTTTCGCCCAGCTCGCCAAGATGATGACCCGCATGTGGGCGAGTTTCATCGTGGATCAGACGCCCAACAACGACAACGTCACGTCCGTAGAGTGGCCGGAGTACACCTCGGACGAACCGGTGAACATTGTGTTCGACGTGAACGCGACAGACTTGGCGTACGTTGAGCCGGACACCTACCGTGCGGAGGCGATGGCGTTCCTCCACAGTCAGTACTTCCAGTAGACTACTAGGGTGGGAAAAGGTATCAACTACTGCTAGTAGCTCAATCAAACCCATGACGTTGCGTCGCTTCTTATTCAGTGCGGTCCGAGACGATTTAAACGCGGCGGCAACTTGAAGCGGAAATCTTCAACCACTTTCAGCAAGATCTCATCGACGATGGCGGCGGCTGTTTTCAGCAAGCAGTGGCTTAGTCGACAACATGCGGGATCAATGTGCTTGACCTCCACCGCTATTATACGTCACTTCCAATATCCCCCTCACCAATCAACTATGAAGCCTCTCACACGTTTGCTTGCGACAGCCTCGCTGCTGGTTGCTCCTGCAATTGCTGCCGACTCGCCCACGGTCGCCATCAAGAACGGCTCCTACTACGGCGTCTACCAAGAGACATACAACCAAGACCTGTTCCTCGGTATGCCCTACGCACAACCTCCTGTTGGCGATCTCCGATTTCGCGTTCCGCAGTCATTCAATACAACGTGGACGGGAGCGAAGAATGCAACCGAGTATTCACCGGAATGCTATGGCTATGGAAGCGACCAGTGGGTGTTAGGCAATGTCGTCTCGGAGGACTGCTTGACGATCAATGTGGTGCGCCCCGACGGAGTCTCGGAAGGCGCCAATCTCCCCGTCGGTGTGTGGATTCACGGTGGGGGCTTCTACGAAGGCGGCTCTCGGGACCCACGCTACAATTTGTCCTACATTGTGAACGAAGCTGCTAATGCCGGAATGCCCTTCATTGGCGTGAGTTTCAACTACCGCCTGCAAGCTTTTGGCTTCTTGTGGGGTTCTGTCGTCAAGGAGGCCGGGGTCACCAACTTGGGCTTTAGAGATCAACGTCTTGCGCTGCACTGGGTGCAAGAAAACATTGGGGCGTTTGGAGGCGATAGCACCAAAGTCACGATCTGGGGCGAGAGCGCTGGCGGTCGAGGAGTTTCCTACCAGCTCATCGCATACGGCGGTCGAGACGACGGACTTTTCCGCAGCGCTATCATGCAGTCCGGGTCGCCTGTCAAGTACATTCCGGCAGCATACACGAATGCGTCCACCTGGGATGCCTACTACGACAACATTACCGCCGCCGCGAACTGTAGTTCTGCGGCAGACACACTGAACTGCCTCCGCCAAGTACCTATCGATACGCTCTCATCGATCCTTAACAGCTCGGTGGCATCTTCGGCTTCGTGGGGACCTGCCATCGACGGTGATTACATCCAGGACACCGGTCCAGCGCTGTTGAGCGAAGGGAAGTTTGTCCACGTGCCAATCCTCCTAGGGACAAACAATGACGAGGGCACCGCCTTCGGAAAGACTGGCATCGACACGGATGAGCAATTCTTCGAGTACTTGGTGGCAAAGGGCTACAGCGCAAACGAAGTCAATGTCCTGCTGGACTTGTACCCCGACATTCCCGAAATCGGCATCCCTGGCACCCTTCACGGACGCCCCGGCAACGACACCACCTACGGAGCAATGTACAAGCGAGTTTCCGCGTACGCAGGCGACAGCACCATGCACGCTCCTCGACGCTTCATGACCGAGGTATGGGCGAGCCACAACGTCACAAGCTACAGCTACTTGTTCAACGTGCTTGTGGCTGGCATCTCGCAGTACATCGGATCGACGCACTTCCAGGAGGTTGCCTTCGTGTTCTACAATCTGCTTGGCGATGGCTACAGCAACTCGGTGGCGACCCCACCATTCCTGGACAAGCCCGCGAGTTACAGCCAACTGGCTCGGTTGATGTCTCGCATGTGGGCAAGCTTCATTGTCAACCAGACGCCCAACCATTCTGGAGGTACGGCTAGCCGCTTCTTCGTGCTGCTTTCTTTTTCTTGTTGGTTGGTTGACTAACTCTCTCAGTTGCTACGCACAGTCACTGCGTTGACGTGGCCCGAGTACACTTTGGACAACCCGCAAAACATCGTGTTCGACGCCAACGTGACACAATTTGCGTACATCGAGCCCGACACGTTCCGAGCGGAGGCAATCGCGCACATGATCAGCACCGCATAAGACGATGCCTACGCAGGAAGAACGAAGTGCAAAAACCGACGAGTAGATCGTGTTCACCAGCTGCATACAATACTTTTTTCGTGTAGCAATCCCCGCTTCAACTTGAAGAGCTCTCGTCGCCGTGACAGAGGACTGGACACCAACGCGGGAATGAATTAAGCTCGTTGATCAGCTAGCGCTGCGCTGATGAAGAACATCAAGGTGTTGTCACGCTGCACAACCTCGTCGGCGAAGCACTTCAACTTGCAAAGATCCCCTGAGACCAATCTCATTCTTCAATCTGCTTTGATCTACCATTGAGGTGATCCCATAATGAGTCCGCTGCAGTCCTATTTCGTTGCGATCGCGTTGTTGGTCTCGTCAGCTTCTGCCGACCCGCCAACAGTCATTGTCAAGAATGACTCCTACTATGGCGTTCACCAGTCCAACTACAACCAAGACTTCTTCCTCGGCATGCCCTACGCGCAGCCGCCGGTCGGTAACCTTCGCTTCCGCAACCCACAATCCTTGAATTCGACGTGGACGGAGGCGAAGCACGCGACCGAGTACTCGCCCGAATGCTACGGATACGGCAGCGATCAGTGGGTGCTGGGCAATGTCATTTCGGAAGACTGCTTAACGATCAACGTTGTGCGTCCGGCAGGCATTTCGGAAGACGCGAAGCTGCCGGTGGGTTTTTAGATCCACGGCGGCGGCTATTACGAAGGCGGCAATCGTGATCCCCGCTACAACTTCTCGGCCATCATCGATGAAGCGACAACACCTTTTCAGGTTCAAAACGGCGACAGGTAAAATCAAAACTGCAAAAGGTAAGATCAAAGTGACACGGCACCAATACATTATAATTTTGATAGCATCAAGTTTAAACAACTGATTAGTTCATAGAGGTGAAAAATGGCTGTAGACAAGAACGCGGCCAGCAAGGGGTCAAATATCCACGTGATAGCCTGCATTTCAGAGAAGGGGCTTGCTTACTCGGAACAACGCTTTGGGTCCTTCACGTCGGAGGCGTGCAACAACTACATCCGCCGTCTGCTGACTCATATCAGCGCCACAACGCCGCTCGAGAGCGTTGTGCTGGTGTGCGACAACGCCCCTGCCACACGAACATCGAGGATGTCTTCGACGGAGATACGCTCTCCGCAGCGACGCTACTTCGCCTCGGCCCATACTCCCCATGTTGAACCCGATCGAGAACTGCTTCTCTGCGTTTAAAGCCATGGTCAAGCGCTTCCTTGCTCGACACCGCCAAGCTATTCTACGAGTACCACCGCACCTCACTATCAAGGCGCATCGAGAAAGCTACCTGCAGATGGCTGCAGATATGCTCGTACATGAAGCCATCACAACAGACCTATGCTACAAGTGTGCGCTGCACACGATGACGTTCCACGCGTGCGCGATCCAATGAAAGATATGCCTGTTGGAGAATAATCCCAATATTAAGTTTGGTTTTGCTCACTTCTCTTGCCATGTCACTTTGATCTTACCTTTTGCAGTTTTGATTTTACCTGTCGCCGTTTTGAACCTGAAAAGGTGTAGCGCTGGTAAGCCGTTCATCGGGGTCAGCATCAACTACCGTCTCGACGGCTTCGGCTTCATGTGGGGCACCGCCGTCAAGGAGGCTGGTGTTGTCAACTTGGGCTTGAAGGATCAACACTTGGCTCTGCATTGGGTGCACGAGAACACCGCGGCTTTCGGAGGAGACCCCAACAAAGTCCAGATCTGGGGCGAGCGCTGGCGCGGGGAGTGTTGGCCACCAACTCGTCGCCTTTGGTGGACGCGACGATGGTCTGTTCCGCGGCGGAGTGATGCAGTCGGGTGCGCCTATCAACGGCCCCTCGAAGTACACGAATGCGTCTGCGTTCGACACGTACTACAACAACATCACAGCCGCCGCAAACTGCAGCTCTGCTGAGGACACGCTCGAGTGCCTCCGCGCGGTTCCTATCAGTCATTTGTCGGATATTCTCAACAGCTCGGTGGCGTCGTCAGCACCGTTTTACCCAGTTGTGAACGGAGACTTCCTCGAGAAGGCTGGCCCCGTTCTCATGAGCGAGGGCAATTTGTGCATGTTCCGATCCTGCACGGCACCAACCACGACGAAGGCACAGCATTCGGGACGACAGGTATCGATACTAGCGAAGAGTTCGTGGCGTACGTTGAGGGCATCTCTGAGAGTGCTGAGGCCGCGGCGATTCTTGCGGATTTATACCCTGACATTCCTGAAATCGGTATCCCCGGCACGCTGCATGGACGTCCAAGCAACGACACCCCTACGGAGCCATGTACAAACGCGTGTCGGCGTATGCAGGTGACAAGACGATGCACGCCCCGCGCCGCTATACTTCTGAAGTCTGGGCTGAAAGCAATGTCACGAGCTACAGCTACATATTCAACGTTCTGGTAAACGGCCTTACTTTGGTGCCACGCACTTCCAGGAGGTGGCGTTCGTCTTCTACAACCTCGCCGGCAACGGATACGGGAACGCCGTGTCCGCGAATCCGTTTGAGAACGAGCCGGAGACTTTTGCCCAGCTCGCTCGCGTGATGTCTCGGATGTGGATAAGCTTTATCGTGGACCAGACGCCCAACACCAACAATGTCACGGCGCTCGAATGGCCAGAGTACTCGCTCGACGACCCGAAGAACATCGTGTTGATGTGAATGCGTCGGACGTGGCCTACATCGACCCGGACACGTACCGAGCTGAAGGAATTGCGTTCATCACTAGCGGCTACAGCAAAGTGTAAATGCCACCAGCAACTAAAATGAAATAGACCATATCCATGGCTCGCTTGCTGGGATAAGCTTTACGATCCTACCTGTTGACTCAGTCGAATTGACGTTTCGTGGTCGGCCAGCCATCGCCATCCGGCCTAGAAGCTTCAACCACGCAGCAATAATGAACACCACGAGATGAGTCAAGATTGGAAACACAACCACAGGAAATGCTGACTTTGACACACTGAATTCAACCGACGAAGAAGCCTGTGCTATTGGCACCAGGGAGGCGGCAAGCCACTCGTGCATTGCCCTATCTGACAGATATTCGTTCGCTTGAGTTGATTTACGGGCACATCCGGTGGGATGCAAGTTGCAGTTCCCTGCTGTGTGGACGACTGGGACTCGTTTTTGCCAGCGCTTCCAAGTCTTTGCGACGACGAGACTTGAGTGAGCGGCCGGACGGACTCACTCTTCATCTTTCTCGAGGTCGCGGTAGTCGTCGCGGTTGTCCTGGATCGCCATGCGTTCTCTATTCCTCCTGGCGGCATTGGCAGGATCGATCGCTGCCAACGATGCCCCCACGACCACCGTCAAGAACGGATCCTACTACGGCGTCTACCAGCCCACGTACAACCAGGACTTGTTCCTCGGTATGCCCTACGCGCAGCCTCCGGTCGGTGACCTCCGCTTCCGCAACCCGCAATCGCTCAATTCGACCTGGAGCGACGCAAAGAACGCGACTGAGTACTCGCCAATGTGCTACGGATACGGCAGTGACACGTGGGTGCTGGGCAACGTGGTGTCCGAGGACTGCTTGACGATCAACGTGGTGCGTCCGAGCAACGTGTCCGAAGGCGCCAACCTCCCCGTCGGTGTTTGGATTCACGGTGGAGGCCTCACTCAGGGCAGCGGAAGCGACCCCCGCTACAACTTGTCGTACATCCTCGAGGAGGCCTCGAACGCCGGCAAGCCGTTCATCGGCGTGAGTCTGAACTACCGCCTACAGGCGTTCGGCTTCATGTCTGGAACCGCAGTGCACAAGGCTGGGGTGACGAATCTTGCCCTCAAGGACCAGCGTCTGGCGCTGCGCTGGGTGCAGGAGAACATCGCCGCATTCGGTGGTGATGCCAGTAAGGTCACGGTTTGGGGCGAAAGCGCCGGTGCTCGAAGCATTGGCTATCAGTTGATCGCGTACGATGGCCGTAACGACGGGCTTTTCCGTAGCGCCGTCATGGAGTCGGGAGCGTCGGCGTACTGGCCCAAGAGCTTCAAGAACGCCTCGGCTTGGGACGCCAACTACAATGCCATCGTGGAAGCGGCCAACTGCAGCACCGCTGCCGACTCTCTGGACTGCCTCCGAAAGGTTCCGATCGGCTCGCTGTCGTCGATCTTCAACAGCACTGTGGGGACGTCGGCGATGTACGCGCCGTCGGTCGACGGTGACTTCCTGACGGATGTAGGCCCCAAGCTCATCGGCGCGGGCAAGTTTGTCCATGTGCCGATCCTGCACGGCGCCAACTTCGATGAAGGAACGGCGTTCGGCAAGACTGGTATCGACACGACGGAGGAGTTTGTTTCTTACCTGACAGACACCATGGGCTACAGCGACGACGAGGCTTCGATTCTCCTCGACGTGTACCCGGACATCCCGCAGATCGGCATCCCCGCCACACTGCACGGCCGCCCCGGCAACGACACTTCCTACGGGTACCAGTACAAGCGTGTGTCCGCGTACGCTGGCGACAACAACCAACATGGTCCTCGACGCTTTATGTCCCAGATGTGGGCGAAAGATGGCGTCCCCGTGTACAGCTACCGATTCAACGTGCTGACCGCCGGAACCTCGCAGTATCTTGGCGCGACGCACTTTACAGAAGTGGCGTTCGTCTTCTACAACCTCGACGGCAACGGATACAACACGTCCGTCGCGACGGATCCGTTCCTCGACAAGCCTGAGAGCTACAAGGACCTGGCCAAGCTCATGACTCGCATGTGGGCGAGCTTCATCGTGGACCAGACACCCAACCACAACGGTCTCACCGAAACCAAGTGGCCGCAGTACTCGCTGGACAACCCGCAGAACTTTGTATTTGACGTCAACGTGACCAACGTCTCGTACGTCGAGCCGGACTTGTTCCGGGTAGAGGCCATCGCGTATATCCACAGCCTGTACAACAGCACCAACTAGGCGGCGCACCAAGACAGCTTTTCTTCGGCGAGTGTAATTAAAGGAAAAGCGTTCGAGTAGGTAACACGCGCAAAGTTTTCCCAAGCTTTGAGTTTCTGCGTTTCCAACCACCGTGCTGCAGGACACGGCCTCGGGATGGCTTGGCCGGGCGTGTTGGTGTGTCCTGTTCGCGTGAAGTCAGCCCTTCATTACTTCCCCAAGTTTTCCCCCATCGCGAGATCATTGCCACAACCAGAGCGGACTCATCTCGTTTCCATCCTGTGACTCACGAGTACAGGCATGTTGGAGGAACTTGCACCGCGGCGCGTGAAATGGTGCTGTGCTCGGAGAACTCTACAAGCTTCAAGACATCGAGTCCGTTCATCGTGTGCACGACGGGATACTCGACCGCAGTATCCGCTCCAGCGACGCTTGTCAAGCAGGGTCACACAGCAGAAGGTCCATTTAGCTGTCGGAAGGTGCCTCGGCGGGACAGTAAAGTCTGTCGGCCATCCAGCGCTGCGTCTGCTCGGCACCACAATTCCCTTCCCACCGAGAGAGCTCTAGGTCTCTTTTACCCGAAGCCAGCTTCATGCTGCCTTCTGGTATTTGCACACCAGCTCGCATTGACAGCTCCCGGCATCGAGAGCAGCACCTATGACTAAACTTTAGCAAGCGGATCGTTGGCAAAGCGCGCCACGATGAAAGTGTGAGCTCGCAACGGCACGTCCGTCACCGTCGTGGCGTTGAAGCTGACCCTAACAGACGGATGGCGACGCAAACGAGGACAACAGCTGCTCAGACTCTATTATCTGGCGAAAATGTTCTTGTCGAGCGTATCGGTTGCTGCAGGGTTCAAGCTCGTCCCTGTGCCTGCTGCTGCCTTTATATTGGTCGTGGATAGACGACAGCACAGGTCGTTACTTCGAGATGCCGCGGGATCTGCCGCGCTATGCCTCTCCGGCGGCACTCTGAAATTTCAGCCGCGGCGAGCCCCGTTCCGCCGTGTGTCATTCGGCAAACGGCAGCAGCGCGCAGGAAAGAGAAGCGGCCTGCCGCGCCAACTAGTGACCAGCAGTGCACTAGTACCCGCACCTTATTCAGACCGATCTTTCGGTCCGACTACTTGTAACCGCCGAACCGACCCGTGCTTCAGTTTTAGCTGCTGATGAGGTTCCCGTTGCCCAAGAACATTTTCCCACCGCTGGAGCTGTCGGAGAACCAGGAGCAGAACTACGAGGAGCTGGCCAATGAGCTCATCAAGGCCACGCTGGTCGAGTACGACCAGTTCGTCATGCACGACCGCAAGCGCGTGGACTCGAAGCGGTGGAAGCCCGTGCGCTCGCGCGACGAGATCTCCATCTACCGCGAGCGGCTGGTGGACGGCGTCAAGAAGCCCTCGCCGGCCAATTTAGCGCTGTACCAGAGCGCCATCTCCACAATCAGCAGCAGGCCGAGCCAGAACCGCAGACCAGGCTCCGAGTCGTCGGACATCGCCGCGTACCGCACCACGTCCTTCAACGCCGGCCGCAGCTTCGGGCCCGTCGCCAGCCCCAGGAAGAAGAGATCGTCGGTGGAGATGGACCCGACGGAGGACAGCCGCGATACGACCGGAAACGACAGCTTCAGCAGCAACGGACTGCCCTCGGAGCCGCGTATCACGACGGCGGCTTTCTCCAGCACAGACGACCACAGCGACGGTCTGCCGCGCATGCTGGCGGTCGGGAACTTGCGCGGGTCGCTGGACGACGTCATGTACGGCATCGTCTCGCCCAACGCGTCGACGGCTCGCCTCCGCAGCTCGTACCTCAGCGAGTACATCGCCGACTGCGCTGTGCTACGCGAGCTGAAGCGACCGTCTCCTCAAGACCCGTTCCGCTTCCTCGGTATCAAGTGGTTCGTGCGCGCCAAGCACCGCGGGGCTGCCCGGATCGTCCTGCCGCGCGACTTCGTGGTGCTCGAGTTTTCAGGCGTCATGATGCGGCCCGACAACTCGCGCGTGGGCTTCCACCTCATGCACTCGGTGCAGATTCCGGCCTGCCGTGAGCTGCACGAACATCGCATTCTGCGCGCCAAGGTGTCGACTTGCTACATTTTCGAGGAGACCCGCACCAACCGTGTCCAAGTGTTCATGACCGCGTCCGTTGACCCCAGTGGCCACGTACTTCCTCGCATGGCACTGCGCTCGGCTGCGACTGCTCTCAGCAGTTGCTGGAAGTCTGTGGCGTGCGCTCACAACAAGAAGCTCGCGTACTGCTTGCAGAACGAGCGGCCGTCCTCTCTGGGCGGCAGTATTATTACGTCCTCTCGCGGTGGCCACGCGCTGGCATCAAGTGCTATTCGATCGAGTCGCGGCGGCCTCTCGGCGCTTACGCCCGTGAACGAGGCGGCTGTGCGCGAATCCGCAACTCCGCACGAACCGGTCTCGCAGCGAAGCAACTACATCTCCACAAGCAACCGCCGTCACTGCGGTGTCTGCCGTGGCAAGGTGGGCGTGCTCTCCAAGACGACGCTGTGCCAGCTCTGCTGCGAGCAGATGTGCAGTCGCTGCCGCATTGTGCGGAAGCTCAGCAGCGATACGTTAAACTCGCAGGTCACGCAGTCGGCCATGCACTTTTGCAAAAAATGCGTCGCGAGTGTGAGCGACGAGAGTGCGTTGGAGATCGCGCGGCAGGAGCTTTGGGATACGCACAATCGCGGCCGTGGCCGTACTCGCGCTTCGTCAGCGATCTCCAGGGCGTCTGCGAGACACAGTTTCTCGTCGGAAAGGAACACGTACATGACGGTGGTGCTGGGTCGGGGTAGCGAAATGAACAGCCGAGGCAGCACTGCAACCAGCAGCCTCGGCCCGACCAGCCTTAGCGCCAGCCGTGGCCCCAACCAGGAGGAGAATGCTTTGGGATTCTCGGTCGGTCCTCGTCCATCGAACTCAACACCGTCGTCGACTCCGCAGACAAGACCCAGCTCGGGACGAATCTCGGGACCAATGTCCAAGCCGTTTTCGCTCAACATGAGCGCCGGCCCTCTCTCCACCAACTCGCTGAAGACAGACGTGCTGTCCCTCGCCGACCTCGACATGGAGAGAGCTAGCGCTGCCAAGACTTCAGCAGCGAAAAACGAGGAGACTGAACCAGTGGAAGGCGAGGAGCCGGTTGTGCTGGATCACCGCATGACGTTGACGATCCGCAGTCTCCGCCACCTGGACTACGTGCTGTCGGTGGGCGAGTCGGACCTCGTGAATGAGCTCGATAGCGAGTACCAGTCGGACGGCGAAGACGACTTTGTCGATGTCGAGACGGAGGACGAGGGACGCTCGAGCTACGCGTCGTCCGTGGCTGTCATGGACGACGGCTACGAGTCGTGTGATACCCCCACGAGCGATCTGGCCTTGAGCTCCCATAGAGAGGCCCCTATCGTCGAAGAGGAGGAAGAACCGAAGGAAAAAGCGCAGACACCAGCGGAGAAGTCGGAGCCAGAAGAGGCCGATCGAACAGAGACGGCGAAGGAAGATCCGGCTCAGCAGGAACGCGAGCAGATCACCGACTCGGAGGCTGTAGACACCGATGCTGGGAACAAGATCGAGCAGGAGGTGAAGGACGCTGAAGTCGAAGCAGAAGTCGAAGAAGTCCACGAAGCGGTGGCGATTGCCGAGGAAGTGGACGTGGTGGAGGCAGCCCCAATTGCCGAGGTGCACGCGATGATGCTGTCGAACTATGCCAAGCCGCACGAGGACGTCGACGAGGTCAAGTCGCGTCTGCACCGTGCCCACACCACCGTGCCTTCCTCGGGAGACAACTACCAGCACCAGCTCTTCCAGCAGATGCAGGACCTGCACAATGTGGTCGAGTCGACGTACCAGGTCGCACGGGCGAACACGGAGGCGGCCTTTAAGGAGCGAGACAGCGGCCGCATGTCGAAGGCAACGTCGCCGACCACATCGACGGACTCTCTCCGGGGTGTGCGCACGTTCTCGCAGCCGTTCGCCTTCAACGTGGTGGGTCTACGCTCGACGCGCGCTATGACCGTCGGTATCAGTAAGTAGGCTACGTGAGTGACGATATTTATCTGGGAGATGGCAGGTGAAGACATGCTGAAGCAGAATAAACTTGCGTTCAACTTATCGATTTTGTTCTCTTGGGCTCGCAAACAGTTATTGCCACGTGGCTTACCATCGGGCTTGAGACGAGATCAGAGCAGCCGACAATTAATGCTTCACGTGGCGTCCTTGAGCACAGACGTCGTACCATGAAAAACAGACCCCCGCCACATTAGCAGAGACGTCAAAAGTTTTGTGGGGTCTGCACCCCACGGCACGTGGCTGCAGCAAGCTGAGCTGCGCGGAACAGAGCGTTGGCCGCTTATTGCCATGCAACTATGCTGCCCTCGGTGCAAGGGCGAGGATGTGAGTGGATATTTGGTTTCGGTGCGGCGGGCTCATTTTGACATGGCCATCGTTGAAGCGAACTCCGACCTGAAGTCGGGGAAGGCATGGTCGGTCAAATGGATAGCCGAACGCAGTGACAGGCAAGGCGACCAGAGTCTGTCGGGCCTGCATTTCACATTGAAGAGCGCCCAATATATTGATTGAGCCGCGGAAGAGGAAGCCCCACGCGACAGACATTGCTACAGCTCGAGCGATAAAGCGGCGGCCGAAATATGGAGAGCGTCCACCACGGTCTACATCCCACGGCTTCAGCAACTTCAGCCGGCCAAGTCTCACTTGACGCCGGGTAGTTGCACCTGTTCTCCGTCTCCGCTAGAGAATCCAATCCGTGTTGACACGTAAAGCAACTCGTTGCCGCGCCGGTCGAAAACTTCGCGCCACAGCCAGCCGTTGGCACCCGCGACAGTTGGATCGCGATTTGGACTATGCGGCGCGAGACTTGTGGCGAAATGTGTCCGCGACAGCCACCGACGCTCGTCCGGCGCCCACACACAGAGCCCGAGCCGTGTCTCGATTATCGCCTGCTGGTGCCTTGCTTGTATCGCACTGGCAGGGTCGCCACATGGCTCAACGACCATCGTGGCGTCTGTGGTGCGAGCGTTGACCAGCCTTGCGCTTGATGCGCTCGGGCTTCTGAGCAAACAGGTCGTTCAGCGCCAGCGGCCCAGTGGCCATGTTTCGAGCGCTCATTACACAACTTTCTCGATAGCGCCGACGCGGATTGCTTCGCACACCCACGAGGGCAGGATGAAGTTCCCGCTGTCGCAATCGCCGTTTAGCAACTACCCCGCGCTCACTGGGACGCAGGTCGACCAGATCCAGCAAGTGGTCGAGATGACCCTTTCGGAGACCTTGGCGGAGTACAGCATCCACCACCGTAAGCAACGGCGGCTGCTGCCCCGCTCGCAGTACAAGGTCGTCAAGAAGGCCGAAAACCTCATTTGCTATAAGCAACGGTCGGGGATCGTGACATCACCACAAACGATTCCAGCTCTGCAATCCGACACCAACTGCTCAACTCCGTCAGCTTCAGCGTCGACTTCGTATTCTGCTCGCAGCGAAAACAGTGGAGCGACGTGGAATGTACCGGAATTGGTGACGGTCGGAACCGTTGAAGGAACGGTGGGCGATGTCCTGTACGGATTGATGGCGCCCGACGCCACCTCGTCCTTTATTCGCGCGTCGTACACTGGCGAGGAGTTGCTAGACGCGGAGCTGCTTCACTGCATCGAAAAGCCGACGACCAAGAACCCCTTCCAGTTCTGCAGCGTCAAGTGGCATGTCCTCGGACTCACAAAGATCGCCGCCAAGCGCGATTTCGTGTTTGTCGAAGGATCCGGAACAGTTGTAGCCGCCAATGGCGAGCGGATCGGCTACCACATCATGCACTCGGTCGATCTTCCTGGCCTCGGAGAGCTTCCGGAGCAGTACCAAGTGACGAGAGCTCGCATCGTGTCTTGCCACCTCTTCCGGCAGCTCCGGAATGGATCGGTCGATGTCTACATGAAAGGCAGCGTCGACCCGAGTGGCCACATGCCAGAGTCGGTTGCGGTCGCTTCGACGGTCAGCACCCTTCTCAAGCTGGGCCAGGCGACCGAGTGCTCGTACAGCAAGAAACTCGAACATTTGCTGGAACGAAGTCAAATCAAACGCTCAAGCGGAGGCTGTCGAAGCAGCGGAGCTGCAAGGTCGTCTTCCTCCAAATCATGCGCAGTTTGCTTGACAACGTTGCACATGTTCCGCAGCGTCGCGCACTGCGAACTCTGCTCCCGGCCAATGTGCTCTCGGTGCCGGGTCAGTCGACGGCTCAGCTACCGGGTCGCACGCCCCAAGGAACTCAAGGAGCAGAACACAACCTTCTGCACGTCGTGTGTCGCCACTGCCACCAACTACAGCGCGGTCGACGTCGTTCGGGCCGAGCTGAAGGCAGCTCACGCTTCACTCCGAAAGGATTCATTGAAAACCGACCAGAGTGTCGGCCAACTGCGAACGTTCTTGTCGAACACGACGGTCTCCAGCAACAACACTGTGCTGTCTTCGAGCTGTATCCGAGTGGAGACGCCCGTGGAGGAGGAGTCGACCCAGCGACGAAGCTTTATCGTCGACAACAGCGAGGTGCGCGTCCGAAGACGATCGGTGATTCACCCGCCCCAGCCCAAGGACAAGTTGGCCGATTTGGACCTGAGCGTGAATCTGAGCGTCGTCAGCTCCTCGAGCGACTTCCTGAACGAGGAAATGTGCGACGCCGGTCGAAGGAAGACCCAGCCTCCGAACGCATTCTCGGACCTGCCGGAGCTGGCGGGGGACGTGAATCCGCTTGCGTGCTCGATGCCCCCAAGCCGTCAAAGCCATCGGCAGCAGCCATGAACAGCCAGCTGCGCCAGCGCCGCGAACTGCTGCAGCGCATGACACAACTGCAGCAGAACGCCGAGAGCACGTACCGACTCACTCAACGCAACACGGAGATGATGCAGTGCGGCATGCCGTTGAAGGCGCAGTCGGTTTGCTTTTCCACCGTGGAAGTCAACGAATTGGACTAAATGGAGCTCCCCATGAGGAAGGAGAGCCCCGATAATATAGCAAACAGCAACCATCCTATCAACTTCATCGCAAGTCTCTCATTGCTCAGTGAGATCACCAGCGTTTACGGTGGTCGAGCAGCGAAGGAATGCCATCGAGAGCGAAGCTTCCCAGCGCCCAGGTGTTTTGCAGTCGCCAACTTGTTGACTTGCTGCCGCTCCTACCAAATGCAACGCCGATGCCGACACAAGCTCCATCAGTGTTGGTCTCCTCAGTTGCTTGGTCGTCGACTGAACACTAGGCAGCACCAGTAAAGACCACCAAGCAAGACCCCTACGCCAATCGTCCCAGCACCGGCAGCAAGCAGCGACCTCCGCGACCCGATACTAACGCTTTGGCAGCGTGATGTAGCTGCTGCACAATGGCCGAGTCTCCCTGTCCGCTTCGAGCGCAGTTTCCAGTCGACTGGACCGTATAGCGCGCGTTGCAATCGTCGACGAGCGTCTCGGCTCGTCATTTCCGCCTCCAGCTGCTTTATGCGAATCGGCCTCCTGCCACTCCGCTTCACGGCGCTTATAAAGCCGTCGCCGTCCCTTGCGACATCCAGTCGCTACGAAATCCAACCTCGGCACTGTCCAAGTCGCCGTCTTGCTCGCACTTGGTAGCGCATGCCATTGGGGACTCGTGCGAGGGTCTCACTTGAAACGGAATGGGCAAGTTCCCATTGGCAGGGGAGGCGTTCCCTCCGCTGACACTGTCAGTAGACGAACTGGACGCGCTGAAGACGTTGGCGGAGCAGCAGTTGGCGATGGCCGAGACACAGCTGGACTGCCACTGCATTCGAGACGCTGGCGCCGTGGACCGTCGACGCTGGAAGTCGCTCAAGACGAGGGAGCGGATCACCGTGTATCGCGAACGCTCGAGCGCCGCTTTCCATCGACAGTGCCACAGCCGCAGCCAATTCAAACCAGCAGCGTCCGCCGTGCTGGGCCAACAAAATGACGACGACTGGCCATTGCCGCGATTGCTGGGGCTCGGCACGCTGGAGGGGACGCTCGAGGACGTCATGTACGGCATCCACACGCCTACTGCAGTGCATACGATGGCCAAAGCGGCCATCTCGGACGACGAAGTGGTCGACGCGCAGGTCTTGCAGGAGCTCGAAGGACCCACCATCGCCCACCCGTTCCGGTTCCTGGGCATCAAGTGGCTCGTGAAGGCGCACCCTGCAGCCATGGGTGCTGTAGTGCTGCCTCGAGACGTTGTCTACGTCGAGCACACAGGCATCAAGACCCGCGAAGACGGTTCTGAGCTCGGCCATTTTTGATCCACTCAATCGACCTGCCGCAGTGTCCTGATCTCCGCAAAGAGCACGGCCTAGTGCGGGCTCGAGTGTCCTCTTGCGTCCTTCTCCGACAGAACCCTGACAACGCGAACGAGGTTGACGTTTTCATGACTGGACGAGTGGCGGCGCAGGGCCGCGTGCTCGACAGTCTCGCTCTCTTGTCCACAGCCAACGGACTCTCCTACTTCTGGAAGGCGGGGGTCTGTGCGCAGCGGCGAAAGTTGGCATGGCGACTGCAGCACAAACGTCGCTCGCCGCCTGCTGCTGCTTCGGTGTCCCCGTCGCAGTGTCCGCTGTGCGCCAAGTCGCTGGACCGAGTTTTCCACTCGCCGACTCGCTGCGAAATGTGCGGCATGCGAATGTGCTCTCGCTGCAGCGTCAGTCAGAAGCTGCTGTTTCCGGGGCTTTCGGCACCAAAGAGCTCCACGCAGTGTCGGTCGATTTGTGCACGCCCTGCATCACCAGCACCACCGCAGAGAGCGCCGTGGCGATTGCTCGACAGGAAATCCGCGCCGGCCAGTATGGTGCGCTGACGTCTCCACGAAGTTCCAGACACCCGACGCGAGCTGCCGGCAGACCTCGCCGAGTGAATTTCTCGGCTTCCGCTGGCCCTCGACTCACTCGACACGACCTCGACGATCGACCGAAGGTGAACTTTGCCGCCTCTGCTGGGCCGGCGAGACCGAAGGACGAAGGCGACGAGGAGGTTGTGGCGAGGCAGTCGCTGCAAGCTCTGGACAATTTGCTGCAGGACTCGGCGAACAGTGACCAGCACGAAGACTCAGCTCGAAGGAGCCAAAACGAAGGGGGCAAACTCGTGAGCAGCGAAAACGAAGCAGCAAACGATTGTGCATCCCGACAAGCCCCGATGAAGCTCGAGGACCTCAGTAGCGACGAAAGCGCGGATGGTGTGTGGGAGCGCACCAGCGAGACGCCACGCGCGACCGACGCCGGCAGATCCGTGCCGTTGTGGCAACGAATGTCCGCGCTGCGGGTCATGGCAGAGTCCACGTGTCGCTATACCAAGCAAACGACGGAGAAGACGCTGCGGCAAAGCCATAGCGGTTGCTCTCCGACGTATACATCCCCTCCACCTTGCCGTAAAGTACTTATCGGGCGTCTGCAGGGGACTTCTCAAGTATCTACGAAATGAACAGGAAATCAAAGAGGCGAAAGTGCCATTTCATTTTGCGTTCGTCCAGCAACGACCACCTACGCTACGAACCCCGGCGCCTCTACGACCTCTCCGCTCACACTCGCGTTGGAAGAGGAGGCATCGACGATGGTGCTTTCCTCGCAGATGTTCTTGAAGCCTGCAGTAGCATAGTGGCTGTTTTCCCACACCATGAAGGACGTCGCGTCTCCATTCATAGTGGTGCCATAAAAGTCAATGTCTCCCGAAGAACCAGAACTGCTGACAAATATCACACTCGGGCCGACGCGTAAAATGCCATTCTGCTGGCAGACCAGGAACTTGATCGGCTCTTGTTGTCCCAGCACCCAGTCAGCGAGAAGCACCGCTGCGTTGTGCCGACGGAAAACGATTTGGACGGATCCGTGTACTTGCCACCGCTTTGAAAGGTAATTTTGCTCGCGTAGACGTTCCACGAGAACAGGACAAGTATGAGCGCAACGGCTTGGAGGTTGAACAGCAGCATGGAGGGGGCGAAAGGAAAAGTCGGTTGTGTCGAGCAAAGTAAAGCACGGAAAATGGATGGCATGAATCAACATTGACGAGCTACCTCAGCACAGGTCGCTGTATTTCCAGTCGGAGAGCCCTTCGTCTTGGTCGTAGAGGATGAACGAGCGCACCTTGAAGGCCTGGTTGAAATTCACGCTACCAGCCTCGGTCGCGCTGTGCACGATGCCAGAAGACAAACACTTTACGCTGGAAGAAAACACGATCTTGGTGCCGGAAGGAAGACTCGTCCACGTGGCGAACGAGACTTTTCCAGGAGGCAGGCGCTGACTTTGTAGCAGCGTTGCTTCTCAACGATCGTGTACTGGAACGTGCGAGTCTGCGCGCCTTCGTAGCTCCACATCGTCAGCGAGACATCCCACGCGTCACAAGCCACCGACAGGAGGCTGGTCACGATCGAGAGGATGAGAGCGAATGCAGTCACGGACATTGCGATGGGGATTCGACGACGACAAGATGGTTGTGAGCGGCGGCGGCGCCCTATCTAGCCAGCTAGAATCATGCGCGCAACGAAGCTTGGATTCGAAAAGAACGAGTGTAAGTTTGCCAACAACTACATAGTTTTCCCCGCGGAATAGTTCGAGATCGCAATTGATTTCAAGAAGGGTATATGCATGATCCAACAGCGACTCACGTTACGGGCAAGTTGAGAAGTAGGTCAGCTAACTCACGACCGAGACACTGTCCCCGAGGCACAGGTCCTGGATCCCACCGGTGCTGTCCCCATACACCTCAAACAACTTGAACGCTGCCAACAGACTGACATTCACCCCTGCCTTGTGGAAGGACACGCTGGTCGGACCGTAATCCATGGCCCCGTAGGCTTGAGCCGTGCACTGCGCGTCTCGGTAGAACAACATCTGCGATTTCTCAGGCAGACTCGTCCACTCAGCAAACGATACCTTGGCCAGCGCGCACGAGTCGAACGCGTAGCACCACTGCGTCTCGGTGAAGTTGAAGTGCAGGAGTTTTGACTTGGCGCCTTCGTAGCTCCAGATCGTCATCGAGTACGCCTGGCTTGGCGGTGCGAACAACAGCGAGATAGCAACGATCAACGCCGCAAGGGTTGCGACCATCTTGACTTGGTCGGAGGCGTGTTGTCGGCAGCAAATTGATGAATGACAAGAAGCCAAGCAAAATGGCTGGCAACGCAAAGGCATTTGGAATGGCGAAGACCCATCGTTGTCGTGAACAGAACCGAGTGGCGAATTGAGGATTCAATTTCGAATGAGGAATTTCATCGCGTCTAGCTTTCAGCTACGCAAAGAGTTAGCCCGACTGCGAGTACGTGACGTTGGGGTTCTCGTACAGGTTCGTGAGCTTCCAGCTTCCCGTCTGCTTGCTGGTTTCGTCATGCAGCAGGAAGCTGTACGGGGCAGCGTCGACTTGAAGCGCACGCTGCCTGCATCTTTGGCAGAGTGGACGATACCGACCGACAGGCATTCGAGATTGTTGTAGAACACCATCTTCGTGTTAGAGGGCAGCGCAGTCCACGTCGCGTAGAACCTCGTGGCCAGCAGGTTGCGGTCGAACTCGTAGCAGTGGTTCGTCTCGGGGATCTCGTAGGTCATGATGCGCGTCTTGTCGCCTTTCAAGCTCCATATCTTGACGGTGACGGCGCTCGAGGCCTGGCAGAGCGTCAGGACGAAGCTAAGCAGGATCGCTGCGGCGAAAAGCAGAGCTGACGACGGCATTTGCTGCGTGTGTCTCCAAACGAGGAATGGCCACAGCAGCAGACTGGTGGGGCTTCTGTGTCATGCAAGGGATCATGCTAAGGCGCTACAAACTCGAGCTGCCAAAGCTGTGGGTCGCTGCGAAACAGCACAGACGGCGACAAAGAGAACGAGGACGGGGCAACATTTGGTGTTATCAAGACGCTACGGTGGGTCGTGAAGACTTCGTGCCATGGAGTCCGACTACTGTTCCATGGCGACACTCGCGTTGGCTTGCGGTACTCGAGCGGCGAGCAAACTCTTCTGCTCGTCGGTCAGCTGCAGCGCGGCTTTCCCGTAGCCTTTTTCGGTGTCGGTGTTGGAGCTCGCCACCAGGATCGAGTTGGCACCGACCCAGCCAAAGCACGTTGTCTGGAGCAAGACGAGGGTGGCAGCGACAGTCTTGTAAGCTTTTCATTGAAAAGTTTGGCGGTGGTGGTGGTGGTGGAGGGGATGGAGGATGAGTGGCTGGGACTATCGACGGGATTGAAATGCATGGCGTTTTTCGGAAGTTTGCGACCGACCGACTAGAATGACCACGCTCTAAATGTCTGCTGAAGCTGGCGTCGATGAATGGGAGGTTGGCCGTGCAGTCAGGGTGGCGAGAGTGGTGACATAGCTAAAGGACTTTGTGAGGGGAGACGACGTTCACGACGAAGAAATTGATTCCAGAGCAACAATACACCGGTACACTCACCATTCGATCGCCTTGCAGACTTGACTTCTTCATGCAGCCGTCCCGTTCGACACGACTGCCGCCTCGTCACAAATTCGGGTGAAGCCTGCCGTGGCGTACTGCCCAGACTGCAGCACCATGAAGGACGAGATGTTGCCCTTGAGGTCGGTGACGTCAAAGTCCATGGCGCCCGACTCCGAGTCCGTCGTCACCTTCGTGCCCTGACACTCGACCGCCGAGTAGAAGGCCAATTGCCCGTCTGAAGGCAACTTTTTCCACCTCCCAGCGCGAGTCTTGTGTGACGACCAGCAGCTGGCCAGGTCGTAGCAACGCTGCGCTGCGCCGAACGTGAACGTCTTGGACGCGTCCATGTCGGCCATTCCACTGTATATCGTGAACTGGAACGCGCTGCAGCTCGACAGCAGCAAACTGGCAAGCACCCAATCCATGGCGAATTCGCAACTGACAAAAAGGCAACTTGTTCATGTCAATGCCATCCTTTCTGGTGATCGTTTGTATCCATTCGCAGCACTCTTCTACTATGTCCGCATCTTATTCTCATTAACACTCAGTGCGGCTTTTTACCGAGCGCCGACAGTGCTGCTTCTGCATCCAAGTCCACAGCGCATCAGAAAATGTGGCGCCTGCGTCGCTCGTGGGCTCCGACCTCCTTGGCTCTCTCCCTGTGCGTGTCTGCAGGCTGCGAGCCCGTGCCTGTCCATGCAGACACCCCCGCGGGCGACAAGATGCGGCTGACCCGTCGCTTCACGCGTCGCAAGCAGACCAAGGCGCACCGCTACGTGATCGTCGGATCCGGCACAGCCGCCAACGCTGCGATTGAGGCCATCCGACAGGAGGATGCCCAGGCGGACATTCTGGTGCTGAGTGACGAGCACGCGCTGCCTCGACTGGACTTTGGCAGCCTGCAGGACCAGCCTCAGGACCAGGACCAGGACGAGGAGCTGAGCGACGCACTGCTGCAGTCCTACAACGAGTGGAGGCGCCACCTGAACGCTCGCTTCGAGGAGGACGTGGCGGGGGCCAACGTGACTCCCCACTGACGCTGCTGCTGGACAAGCGGCCGCTGGAGTTCGACGTGGAGAAGAATCGCGTGCTACTGGGGGACGGCACCGAAGTCAAGTACGAGCGCTGCCTGATCGCCAGCGCCGGCCGCCCCAAACACTTTTACGTGCTGGACAGCGACCGAGTGAGCTACGCGCTGAAGGACCGAGTCAACACGTGCACGACCAGAGCAGACTTCGAGCGACTGGACCAGGTGGCCAGCGGAGCGGCGGACGCAGACGTCAACAGTGTGCTCATCATCGGCGCAGGCTTTCTCGGGAGCGAAGTGGCCTCGGCGCTGGCGACAGACCCCAGGAACGACCACGTCAAGACCAAACTGGTCTTTGTGGAGCACGCACCCGCTGCCAGAGCGTTGCCGCCCTACTTGGCGGAGGAGCTGGCGAGACGACTGTCGACCGCGGGCGTGGAAGTGGTGCCCAACCGACTGGTGACGAGTCTACGGCCGAGTGTGGATGACGACGACAATGAGAACGACGGGGAGTGACAGTCGGAGTGTTGGGGAAGGATAAGCCAGAGTCGGCTCTGGATGCTGACTATGTGGTGCTGGCATCGACACACACAGACCCAGCACCGACGCTGCGGATGGGACGCGCCACTCGCGCTGGAGGAGGCCTCGAACGAGATGAGACGAACGGAGGTTTGGTCGTCAACTCGCAGCTGGAGGCTGTGTCAGGACTGTTTGTTGCAGGCAACGCCGCGAGCTACTTCGATCCGTACTTGGGCAGACGGCGAGTGGACCGATACGACCACGCTGTGAACAGTGGACTGACTGCAGGACGCAACATGGCCAGATCGCTGCATGGCTCAGGGAAGATGAAAACGTATCGCCATCAGCCTCTGTTCCGCAGCCACCTCCCTGGAATCGGCGTCTTAATCGAAGGGATTGGCGAGATAGACTCATCGCTGCGCACTGTGGGCGTGTGGGTGCAGCCGCCAAACATCGGATCCGTGCCGAACGGAGGCCGCGGCATGCCATACGAGCGTGGCGTCGTGTACTACCTCAAGGGCAACAAGATCATGGGAATTTTGCTGTGGAACGCATCGGATGTGCTTGAGAGCGCGCCAGCTCATGCTCTCTCGGCCAGAGATTCGCGACAATGTGGTGGAAGAGCTCAAGCACTCGATCTGTCTCGCGCCGAGCGATTGGCTCCACGTCGTATCAACCTAACGCTGTATGGTCTGCCTCCATCGGAGTACGGTCCCCGATCGATATTCCAGCAGACACCGATCAATGAAGGGTGTTCTATGTTGACTAGCTAGTTTCCCACTGCATCATATCATGTTTCCTTTCTCATTCTGGACTAACGGTTTCGAGTCTGTTCGAGCAGAAGTCGATTGGGCAGCGGGCAGCGAGAACTCCAAGTCATGGCCAAGAAATCGACGCGAGTCTACGTGGGCGACACGCTAGACAGCGGCAATGGTACTGCTAGTGGTGCATCCTCCAGTTCAAGCGCCGAAAAGAAAGCGAGACGGAAGCAAATGGCCAAGCTGTCACACGACATCTCGACAGAGCAGTTATTTACTGACGAGTTGATTGACGGGAAGGTGGCGGACGGTGAAGACGACGAGAACGACTCCGGCAGCGACATCGACGTCCACGCCTCAAATGACAGGGATGGTGTTAGTGCGGCCCAGAACGGTCAGATGTATCGCATTGAGTCGCACTCAGCTTTGAGCTCGTTGGACGCCAAGTATCTGGAAAAGGTTGAGGCGACTACCAAGATGGAGCAACGCCCGGCAGCGCGGACACTCAAACTAGCGCCACTACCGGGCAGCCCGACCTCCCGAACTGCAGATGCTGCTGCCACGGCATCTCCGTTCCGACCGACACCACTATTTGCAACCCCTGAGAAAGAGGAAGTCGTCAACGAGCTGCAAACTCAAGTGTGCGGCGAATGCACCAAAACCGCGAGATGCCCCCGATACACTGCGCTGCGTACAGTGGGCACTTGAATTGCCTCAATCTGCTGCTGCAGAAAGCCGACGCTGAGTTGGAAGAGGAAGATGCTGCCAAGAAAAAGACCCCGTGGCTCGATAAGAAGCAGCGCACCCCATTGTTTTATGCCTGTGCTGGCAACCGGCTCGAGTGTTGTGCTGAGTTGGCACGCGTGCGTCGAGTATGGCTCAACACTCCAGATCGACAGTTGGATACACCTGTTCACGTTTGCTGCTTCTTCGGTTGGCACGAATGCTTGCAGTTACTCTTGGATGCTGGAGCCGACCCACACGGTCGCAACGCAAAGGGATTCAAACCATCACATCTAGCGGCCACACCGGAATGTCTCGAGGCGTTGCTGGCGTATGGAGACGACCTTCTCCAAGGCGACAAACTTGGTCGTTCGCCACTTTTCGTCGCTTGTGCTCGCAATCGCGTGGCGTGTGTGGAGTTTTTGTGTGCGTGGAATAACCAGTCGCGCTCCTGGATGTTGGAGCTGGAGGACCAACGCGGGGATCGCGCTATCCATGCGGCTGCGTGCAATGGGAGCACCGATTCCCTTGCGGTGTTACTGCGCTATGGAGCAGACCCACTGACCGCAAACGCAAAGGGGATGACCCCGAAAGACCTGGCGGCAACAAACAAACACGCTGAATGCGAAGCTCTGCTGGGGCAGGCTGAGAAGGAGTTGGTGGCAAGCGCAGCAACATCCTGGATCGCCCCGGCCAACGCAGCTGATGTCTATGACAACAATTATGCTGCGGAGGGAAGCAGCAGTGACTGGATGCAGTGCTGGGATAACGATAGCGGACAGGCCTTTTACTACAACAACTTGACTGGAAAATGCCAATGGGAGGTCCCACCTGGACTCGACCCCTCTCAAAGCCCCACTCAGCAGTACGCTGCTGAATACTCAGACACCTCTGCTGCGGGAGCTGAAGTGGAGGACAACGAAGAATATGTTTGGGTGAAGAAGAAGAAGCAAACGGTTTGTGTGGTGACTGGGCGTGAGACGGAGTGGACCGCAGTGCAGGACCCAGCATCGCGAGCTATCTACTACAAGAACAATCGAACGGGTCAGTCGCAGTGGGAAGAACCTGATGCCGTTCGCCAACTTGCCAATGCAGCAGGAGCTCGGACGTCTCAAGAAGCGTCACGTGTATGGGAAGGTCTGGACACAGCACGATCAGCATTAGCGGCAGCCCTGGCCAGAGAGAAGAGACGACAGCTAGAGGCTCACGAGCAAACGCTAATGCAGGCGCGATTGCACATCCGTCAGAGGCGAGAAGATATTGCCAAGCGCGAGGAGCAAGCAAGACTGGCTCAACTGCTACCACGCTCGTCGTTTGTACGTCGCAAGAAGCAGTCGATGATGATGAAGGTGACGACGCACAACCAGCAGGCTACCAAGACGCAGCCCAATGGAGCCAAACGGCAGAGTCTAAGCGAAGTTCCAAACGAAAACGACGAGGAGATTGACGGTCAGCCTCCACCTGCTGGCGATGGCGATGACGACGAAGATGACGGTGGGGCTGAAACTCGTCTGGAGGAGATTTGCGCGAATGAACCTGCACTAGATATGTTCTTGAGCACATACCTGAAGCTACGCGGCGTCCGCGACCTGCAAGTTCTCACTACCGAGAAGCGTATCAGCAATTGTCTCTTCCACTTCTACGTGGCCCTGGTGGATCCAGTGAATCTACGCGGCATGAGTAAAAGCCAATTCCGAGTTGTGCTGCGTGATATGAATGTGATACCAGGCGGGTGGCGGCACCACAGGCAGCTTTGGGAAATGGAACAGGAGTTGCTGCACCGCCACTCAAACTTCACGTGACAGATCTCATCTTCTCGCAAGCCGAGCGAACTATGGCGCAGGAAGGCTCACCCACCAACGGAGCCCGCTTAGCTCATCGTCAAGCTGCCCCTCCTGGCGCTGGTGGTGATACACATTTGAGTCTCGGAGGATTTACCGCAGCAATGCAAATTGTTCGTGAACGGGTGGTAGCTCAGACTGAGCAGTCGATGCAACAGGCTGGCGGCGACGACCCTGAAATCGATGACGATGAAAAGTGGTTTATGCTACGATACTTGGTTCCGTTGGCGCTGCGACTTGGAGCTCGACTGTTAACGCAAATTCGTCGTTGCAAGGAGCTGGACCTCCAACTCACAGGGTCACAGGAGCCAACCGCAGCGACTGCACGCAACTTGCTGGCAGCAAACCGCCAAGCCATCCAGTTGCTACATCGCTACTACTCGAGACGCGAACTACAAGCAGAAGCGGATAGCGGAACGCCGACTTTGTCCGCTCCGAAGCCAGGAGCACCTCGGCGACTGGCGATGCTCACATTCCGAGGACTCGCGATATTTGCGAGCGACTTTAACCTGCTCACGCCAGGTGCTGGATTACCAGCGCTTCACTTTCTGCTCGAGGCAGTCAACTGGATTTCGGGCAGTGCACACACGGAAGTCATCTCGTTCGAGAAGTTCCAGATGATCCTTGTCACGCTCGCTGTTTTGCCACTGACGGCGCCTCATGCAAGTCCGTGGTCGTCCTGGATCGGAGAAGATAACACAGGCGCACAGTCTGCTCCACGACTGATAGCTGAGCCCTTGACAGCTTTCTTCACAAGATTATCTGCAAGTTCCGCGTTGGTCCGTGTGACGACCGAGTACAACAGCGTTGCAAACAACGAAGATATTGTTGGCGATGCAGGACCCGTCGTCCTCCCGAGCCATCCCCAGTCGCTGTTTGTCCTCACGGCGCCCGATCCAGACGGAGCGACTTCGACGAGCAACCAGGAGTAGAAACTCCTGGCTGGAGCAGCTTGTCGCCATCGTTTTCCGGGCCTTCGTTAGCTGGGGAGATGAATACTAGCAATCCGAAATGGCCTCGAACCGACGCGGTTGTTTTGCAGGCGCCACTTCAAGACGACCAATATCATTCCGTCGGCAGGACAAATTGCCTTGTTTGCTGGCTGTTGAGCGAGCAATCTTCCATTGCTGCCACCGAGACTAGCTACAATGAAAGGTGACGCTCGACGCAATGCCACAAACTCACCAAGACACGCAGGCAGTGGGGAAACTAAAGCAATGGCGGCCATGCTTCAAGCGACGCGCTTGGAAGACCACAACAGTCTAACCAGATCCGATCCGATTTCAAGAACTCCGATGCCCAGAAGTTCAACCAGCACCTCCTCTTCTCTCTCAGAGGTAGATGCTCCACTATCGTCATCTACTAAGCGTGTGAGCCATCGAGCGGTGGATGCGCTACGACAGTCACCACTCGTCGAAATGCACCGCAGTTTGAGTGGACGGAATTTGCGACTGAAAAAGATGTCGCTTGCGGATGGTGCGATGCTTTGGGCACCAAATGCCCTGACACCGCGAGCACCGTCCGGGAGGCGGCCGGACGGGAGACAGCGCTTATTTAGCTCGGAAAGCATGGGCAACAACAGTCCAAGCCACGATGACAGCGTTTTACATCGACGCAGCAGCTTTTCCATTTCGGCCCACGTTCTGAAGGAGTTGGAACGCGGTCGGTCGGTCACAGACCCAATCGGACTGGCCGAGATGTGCGAGAAACCCGAGCACCACGACAGCGGCTACGACACTGACGAACACCAACAGCACGACGGCAGCAGCGATGAGAGTGAAGAAGTTCATTGGGACACACATAATGAAGCTCCCTCAAACAATGCAGAAGGCTCGCCACCACGCCAGGAACCTGCGAAACCAGCGGAAGTCGAGGAGAAAGAAGCGCCTTGCTTTGGCCTGTGGAATAAAGCTGCCAAGAACAGACGCATGCCCGATGCAATCATCTTTGGAGCCAACAGTGACGAAGCAGCTCAATCGCCCACACATTCAGTGGTAGAGGTCCAACCAAAGGAGAGCACGCCTCGACAACGGAAACCTACGATCGAGGCAGGCGCAGACGTGCAAGCACTGTCGCAACAGCTTGCCGCGTTGTCGGAGTTAGACATCCCGCCGTCCTTGTCGTTGACGCGCTCAACATCTCCACGAATTGGGCGCTTCTCGTCCTCCTCGCTGTCAGATGTATCGCTTCGTGCTGCAACACGAGTAGCGCCAAGCAACCAGCAGAGCGAAGTCGAAGCGGCAGGTGAGATCGTCAACCCGATCACCAACTGGAAGCGTGGCGAACTGCTTGGCGAAGGAACGTTCGGAAAGGTGCTGTATGCGATTGCAATTTGGCTGATAGTCTACACTCTCTCATCAGCACTCTACTGCCTATGTAGGTTTACAAAGGGTTGAACATCACGACGGGCGAGCTGTTTGCTCTCAAGGAGATTGAAATCCACTCGAGTCCTAATGCTGACCAAGTCACTCAGATGCAGAAACTCGGCGAGGAGATCTCGCTCATGAACAATCTCAGCCACAAACACATCGTTCGGTCTGTGGAGTATCGTGTTGTTTGTGTTAGTAGTTGGAGTGCTAACTTGTTTCCGTGTACTGCTCAGTTACAAAGGCAGTTGTCGGATTGACAATCACTTTTACATTTTCATGGAGTACGTGCCAGGCGGGTCGATTGCCAGGTACGCGTGGTGTTCATAACTGTTCATCTGGTGGCTTGCTAATGTCTTTTTGGTGAATAGTATGCTCAAGCAGTTTGACGCGTTTAGTGAAGACCTCATTCGCATCTTCACGAGACAAATCGTTGACGGCGTCATCTATCTGCATCGCATGGGAATCATCCACCGAGATATCAAAGGTCAGTTGAAACAGTGGCGGTATCGTACGAGACTAACTGGTTGCACTTGTTCTCAGGTGCCAACGTCCTAGTGAACGAGCAAGGCGTGTCCAAACTGGCGGATTTCGGCTGCTCGAAGCAAATTCCGCAGCTACTGACCACGAGTCTGGAAGAATCGCTGCGCTCGATTCGAGGGTCCATTCCGTGGATGGCGCCTGAAGTGGTAAAACAAACTGGCCATGACTACAAGGCAGACATCTGGAGCATCGGCGCTACTGTCATCGAAATGGCAACGGCAAAGCACCCGTGGCCAGAGTGTCACAATGGACTAGCAGCCATGTACACCATCGCCATGGCCACATCTGCGCCTCCGCTACCGTCGCATTTGTCTCCCGAGGCAAAGTCTTTTCTCTGGCGGTGCTTTTGCATCAATCCGCAAGGTAACCAAACCTAGAACTCTTGGCAGTGACGGTCAAACGCCTTCTAAGTTGTCGGGATTTGGTATGATTTTGGCAGACCGAGCAACGGCATTAGAACTCGCCGAGCACGAATTCCTGGCTCAAAAGAGCTAACGAACTGTACAGTACAACAAGAACCAGGTACGTTTGCTGCGTGTAAGGAAAGAGAATCTCGAAAGGTACTGGCAGGGTGGTAATGTGTGAACAACAACAGTCTTGAGATGGTGAAGGAAGCTTCGAAGTGGTCGTTGTGCTAGATTCTAATCCGACTCTGGCTAAAGACAATTGGCAGCCTCACCAAAGCTCGTTTCCTTTCTTGACAGTCATGCTGATGCTGTTGAATGTGGTGCTCCTAGCCTTGCTGCCAAGTTGTAGCAGCACGTCATGGGACGTTACTTTGTACAGCGGCAGCGACATCAAGAGGACGTACGAGTTGGACGCTCCCGAACGGTGCTATTCTCTGGCCAACTGCTACTACACGTCGATACGTACTGCTGACTGGGCTGGCATCCCGTCCGATGCAGACATTGCTTTTTACACTTCGAGCGAGTGTCAAGGTGGACGCTTATAAGGCAAACCTGGTCGTGCCGGCACGATCGACTTTTCCGACCTGAAGCTGCAATCCAACATCGTCGCCGTGATGCTCCTACAATCCGGACGGTATCCGACTGCAGGCTTCGCTAGCATTTGCAACCAAGACGTGATTTCGAGAACGAGCGCTCAAGACTTCCCAGCCCGGAGACTTGCTGGCAATTCAAGCATCGACTAACCAGAAAGAATGACCTGCTAGGCAGTGCCTCTTTTTAGTGAGTGCCGAGTTGTCCAAACGCTTGCAACAACTAAGACCATGGTTGCTGTGGTGCCGACACTTGCGGGCGCTCTACCACCACAGCGACCGCCGCAGACATGTTTTGGCAGGGTCCGAGCTGCGATTCGATGGCTTCAACGAGTGGTGGGACCTCTTCCAGGGGAATACACGATCGCCAAACTCGACGATTTCGATCGCTTCCGGAACGACACCAAGCCGCGGCAGGTTGCTGCCATCCTGATGATGTCGCCCGTGGCGTGCGTTCTTGTTAATCTCCTGCTCGAAAGTATCCCACTAGCCAACCCGGCCGAAGGACTGCGAGACTCCTACGCTTTCCTACTGAGGAACTTCCTGACGGCGTCGACCGTCCTGATGACTTCGATCGTTGTCAAACTCGACTGCATCTCTCGACTGAATCAGTCTTGGAAGTTCGCTCTCTGGTATGGCTTCATACTCGGCGCTGTGTCAACAGCTACGATTATGGTTCTCTCGAAAACCTTTGACGTCTTCCCAGTCCCGTCAGCGCAGTTCTCTCCGATGATTCCAATGGGCATGGTATCTAAAGTGTTGGAGCAATTCTTTCTCGTTCGACCTGAGATCAAGACCAAACTCAAGAAAATCGAGCAGTGGCTTGCGATGGACGTGGCCCCCATTGTCGTCTACCCACTCTTCACGGCCTTGTTCACTGCTCTCAAGCAGAGCCAACAGATGTGGCTGTCCCTCTTCCTGCCGGTGATCAAACTCATCCTGCGCAACTTTCTGTGGTTCGTCATGCGAGACGATCTTGACCTGGTGGGCTTCATCATTTGCTGTGTGGGGCATCTGTATCACGTCCTGTTCACAGCCATGTGCCTGCAGAACGCCAAGTCGCTCGAGACGCTAGGGGCTGTCGTGTTTGTCAACTTTGTGCAGATGATTCTCAACTGCCGGGAGATCATGAAAGGCACACGACAAATTCGCCTGGCGAGGGCTCGACTGAAGGAGTCGCCGACGGACGATATTATCACAATGACGTTGGCTCTCACCCAGAACGACCGAGCTTCGCGAAAACTGCACCACAGGAAACCATCTCGACTGTTCTCCACGTACCCGAGACACCAAGGCGCCGCTTTCCTGGCCAGGTTCAAAAACTTTCGAAGTGGCAACCGAAATGACGACGTCAAGAAGATCGACAAGCAGGACCGGAGAGAGAGTCGACGACGAAGTTCATTGGGGTCCATGACGCAAATTCCGGAGGTGTGTCAGGCGTTCTACCAGATCCTCCCGGTGGGAGACAACATGGTGCAAAACACGGAGGCTACCTTACCTGAGTCCAATCAACCAATCGAAAGCGACACTTGCACTCGAACAATGTCCGCTTATGCCTCTCGAGTAAGCTCTACCATCCCCGAAGAGATTGCGATTCGTAGCATCACCTCAACTTTACACCACACCGAGATCATCTTGCTGCGGTCCTTCATTACGGTTTGTGCCACCTCGCTCTACGGTAAGAAAAGAAAGCGGGTTTCCTTGTCAAGAGAGCTCACGGATTTCTTTCGTTGTGTATGCTGCAGGAGTCTACGTGATCATCATTTTTGGCTCCCGAATCGCCAGTATTTTGCCACGATTGGCGCCAAGGCAACCTTCGGCGACATCTCAACCATGGCGTTCCATTTAGTCCTACTGAGCGGCACCGAAAGCGTGTTTTTGGCGATTTACTTGCTGCTCATTTGGCGGTACCTCAAGGTCTCAGGGGTCTATCAGCTCGCGTTCGTGCTGTGGTCCCAAAGAGTGCTTATACAGGCAAAGTTTATCATGTTGTCGCTGATGATTCTTGGTTTCCCACTCGAGCACTACGGGAATGGATTTATATTCAAGCTTCACCCCGCTGGATAGCATAAAGTAGTGTTTACAAGTCTACTGGCCAGTTCTCTAGGTGGTTTTGGTCCTCAACCTCCACATTCCCGCGTATCGACGTCAAATGATGGAGATCGGATCGTTTTTGAGCTCATCTTTGGTTTTTCCCGCAGTGTTGAGCCACAGCAACGTTTTGACATGACTTGGAGAAACCTTTTTCTCCAACAGTGCTCTCTCTGCAACGCTTGTAGTTGGTTGGCCAACAAGTGTGGGGTCCTCCTGATCGGCATAAGGAGTTGGGTCAACCTGTCTAGAGAGATTGTGGTCACCAGAGCGTTGAAATAGTCGGTGTAGAAAGTTTTCAAATCTCTCAGCTTCTGGTCCGTCAGCTTGACGTTGGCGTCCGCCAGGTTTTGCAAGACGACTCGAGGCTCCAAATTCCGTCTCATCCAGAGCGGAAACTGCACCTTCATAGTGGCTGTGGTCAGCCCGGGGATTACTCGCTCTTCCTCATAGGTGTCTTCACTGTCATTGTCAATCTTGATATCCGTCCAAGTTAAGCGTCTTGAATGCGTGGCCCGTAGTTGAGTCGTTGGCAAATTATTTTGTCTGGCGACTGACATTGCGAAAAGCAACGTCATACTGTCAGCGCTGCAGTGTAAATGTGGCGCATCATTCTTGTCGGAAAGCGTTCCCGTGGGAGACTTGACGTTGAACGGCAAAGTGAGGAATGAGGAACTTTTCAGTGTACCAGAGCTAGTGTTTCACAGCTATTCACGAGCACGATTTTGGATGAGAAGCTGCCAAAGGATTGATGCCTTTGGCAATGGTAATCATATTTTGATTAGCTGCCGTTTGAACCTGTAATGATGGGGACGATGTGTTGTCAACTCTCACGATCGCAGCTCGCTCACCTTCATCTTCACTTTGCCTTTGCCGATCACCAGCCAGCTTCGAGAACCAGGAACTAAGGCCAAGAAGAAGAAACCATGCATCAACAGTTGGCTCTGTTGCTGACACTGCTGATTTTCGTCGCTGTCGACGCTGCACTGTCAACTGCTACAGACAAACAAGTTGAGACCGTCGTCACCACAAAGCGGTCTCTCCTCCTCCAGGCAAAAACCGCCGCCACCGATGACTCCGAAGAAAGAGGATTCCTCACTAAAATTGCGTTTCGGCTGAAACTCAGACGTCAGCCGACGATGATACCATCCCAGAAGTTTAACCATGTGATGGCGAACAAGGTGGATATCAGTGACGAGACAATCTTCACGTGCTCAAGCACTGAGCGGCCTATGGTAAACGTACCACCTCTGCTTCGAGCTCGACGATTTTCAATGACCTGATGCAGAAGTTCCCCGAGGAACGCATCGCGTTGCTGTTGGTGTCAATGGCCAAGCAGCGCAAGCTTAAAAGTCTCGCGAACGAGCTTGAGCCGCATTTGTTTAGCGCTTTGCGCAGACGAGGTGTGGACTCGAAGTATTTCAAAGCGATTTTGCATGACAAGATGGAGGGTACATCGACCGCTAAACTACGCGAAGACCCCGCATACTTGTTGTGGAAACGTTACGCGGACGAGCTCACTCGTAGTTATTAGTACCTTCGTCAAAGGCTCTGCAGCTGATCCCAAGTACTCAACTTATCAACATAGCTTTCACAACAGAGATCTGAAATGGGCACCAAAGACTGAATAAATCCGAAAACAGATTGACGCAGCTTCCAGTAGCAGTGAGCCGTTCCAGACGAAAGTCGATCCTTGGGAGCTGGAACTCCCTAAACGTTCAACGTGTATTGAACGCCACGAGGTCTTTTAAGAGTGAGCTAGTTAGAACTACTCGGCCGTCGGCATGCCCCACTTGCCGTGCAGGCAATCCAGGGAGAACATCCTTGGCGTAAACTCTAGCAGCCAGATCCGAGCAAGGATCTACTAAACAATACATGTACTAGGCTAGTACTACTACTAGCATTCGGCTCTCGAGGCTCTGCTGCAGTCTGTTCCTGCAGCTTCAGCTGCCGAGGGTTGGAAGAGCTTCTGTCGTTGCGATCTGTTGCCACAATCGCTGGACGATGCCTTGGCATCATCACAGGCGGTCCGTCCTCAAACTGATGCTTATTGCGCACGCTCCACAATACGTAGAGAACTATCGAGCGGATGATCATCCAGAGGGTAGAGATGTTTTATGTCGGACGTAAACTGTCAGGCCGGGTGCGTGCAGGTCAGCACGCCCGGGCCAACTTCTTCCTGGCGTGCTGACCTGCACGCCAGCGGCCAAGTGCCACGGCCGCCGTGCGCCAGCCTGCCTTGTGAGGCCAGGAGCGCACGGCAGGCACTCGCCACTTGAGTGCCGAGCACTCATCGGCAACTCTTAGGAAAACAAAGGAAAAGGAAACGTTTTATATTTAGGTTTAGTATAGGCAAAGAAAAAGAAACTTACCCACCATGGAGAAGCCCAAGAAGCGCCTCCATGGCATGCATGTCGTAGCTAGCAAAGAGAACATCACAAACATAGTTCAGTTTCCAATTTGCGTCGTCCCTCCACAGTATCCACACCAACGCTTACCTCGCCACCGCCGCCGCGCGTCCCGACATCTGGTAGCACGGGGGAGCGGTCGTCGCTGTCCATCGTCGTCGCTGTCCATCTCGGTCGTCGCTGTCCGCCGCAGATCTACGGGAGTTTTGGGTGTGAGGGCTGAAGTGTTGCTCCCTGATTGGGTAACTGCCCCCATCCGCGTGGCTAGAACCGTAATTTTGGTTTCTGGTCGTCGCACGCTGATTGAAGCAAATCTGGCTGGTGGGCTTTGTGGTACTCTAGAGTGCTCCGCCACGGCTATTTGTGCTAGGCTATAAGTGTAATTACCGTTCTTCAACACCTGCCCCGTTATTTACCCTAAGTGTTAGATTTTGGACATAATTCTTAGGCTAACCGGTAAGTCAGGCGCCCTCTTGGTTTACTTGCTCAGCAACCTCTAAAAGTCTCGTTGTTTTGGCCCAATTGGGCTAGGTTATGACACGAGCTAAGCCATCCGTTGTCCATGATAGTGACAAGGACGCCGAGAGCTCTCCAGCTAAGTCAAAAAGGCTAAGACCACCTCGAAACCTTAGGGTTAGCATAGCTATTCCTTGTAACAGGTTTCTGTCGTAATCCATCACTTTACTCCACGTACCTTTCGAAGTTGATCGATTCTACAAGTATCAAGTATTGCAGACCCTGCACAGTTAATGCAGACGATGCTCGCCTCGATAGAGAAGCAGAACGAGCTTATTAAGCAGTTCACGGAGATGAAACAAATCTCGGAGCTTAAACTCGAAGGCATGAAGCTGCCCACGTACAAAGGCACTCTGGATGAGTCATTTGAACTGTACAAGCAGAATATCGATCAATACTTCCAGGCAAAGGCTATCTCGTACAAAAACACCGACATAAAGGAGAGAATCTTGGCAATCATCGCTGGAACGTTAAAGCTTGGTGCCGCACACTGGTACATAACTGAAAAGGGCACATTCTTAAGTGTTGACGACTTCTTCAAGAGGTTGGAAGCTGAGTTCGTACCCGAGGACATGCAAGAACGCCTGCGTGAGCAGATGAACGACCTAAAGGAGAAACAGTGCAAAGACTTGCCTGAGTATGTCAGCAAGTTCCGCGACCTAGTAACACAGGTTAAAAAGATGGAAGAACTCGACAAAATTAGTTACTTCCTACGTGGTCTATCATCCAGTATTCGCGAAGAAGTTCAGTACAAACGCTGCGAGACGCTAGCAAAAGCTGTCACTACAGCGTTGGACTACGATCGGTCTCATCCTCGTCATAAACGTTCGGACGGATCCAAGTACCGTTCCTATGACCGTAAGCGTTCAAACGATGAAAACAACGATGGAGCTGAGCCGATGGAGATCGACAATGTGCATGTACCTTCGCGAGAAGAGTGCATACGCCGGAACCTATGTTTCAGGTGTGGAAGCGCTGCTCATAGGGCAAACCACTGTCCTATTCGATCGCAGCAGAGAGCCAGAAGAAACCGGCCGAGATACAACCGTTTTAACCAGACGCGTCATCGCGGGCAGGCTCGGATGAACATGGTGAACCGCAGTGATGACAACTCGGAAATTGTTGTCCTAGAGAATGTAACCATGAACGTAGCCGACATCCAAGAGCAAATGGATATGCTACAGGAAACGATCTTGTCGACCGTTAGCGAAGTCGAGACAACTGCTATGACGGAAGCACCTGGTATGCAAGTACTGCAACCAGAGGAAGCACCTGGTGTGCGCGAATCGCAACCAGTGGAAGCACCTGAAGTGCGCGAATCGCACTCAGAAGAGAAAGAGTTGGTATTGCATGGATCGCAACCAACAAGTACGTCCGAAAATCTGCGGGTTAATGCAGTAAAGTCTAGTTCGACTTCCAGTCTTTTCATTCGAAGAGGCAGAATCAACGGCAAAGATGTCCGAATCTTATTGGACACGGGAGCAAGTAAGAACATGATCAAGCCCGGTATAGCAACTACCATATTGGCTTTGCGGAAACTGCAAGCCCCAACGTCGAAGTTGCCCGACTTCTCACGACCGTTTGTCGTAACAACCGATGCATCTGGGTATTGCATGGGTGGAGTTCTGTCACAGAACTACGATGGTGCCGACCATCCGATCGCCTTCTTTTCCAAGAAGTTTGATGAACATGAACGTGCGTGGCCTACGCATGAGAAGGAGTTGCTCGCCATCAAAACAGCAACAGAGAAATGGAGACACTATCTACATGGACGTCCGTTTGATGTCTATACAGACAGTTCTGCATGTTCGTGGATGTTGCATCATCCTCGAGTGTCACCGAAGATGGCTCGCTTCTTAACTCACTTTTCCAACTTCACGTTCACGTTGCATCATGTACGTGGCAAAGCTAACGTGGTCGCTGATGCGTTATCACGACCTTCGGTGGAAGATCCGGACGAGCTCGAAGAGAAACCAGCTCCGTTACCTGAAGTCACTTACACAGTTCATGAATGTGATGACTCGTGTGCACAACGTGCGTCACCATTACATGAGAACATGGTTCAATCATCGGTGTTTCGTCACCTTTCGGTTGATGATTCGCACCTCATTCTCGACGATGTCGACTTACGGGGGAGAGTCGCCCGATTGGCGTCCCACAAGAACAAGTCAACAGCGTCGATTTCCACTTTGTGAGTCCCCATCTGTCCGACATGCAGAAAAGAGAGTTTAGTCGTGGATATGAGTCGGACGTTGCTTTCAAAGAGCAGTGGACTAACGGTGCTAATCCGGAAAAGTTCGTGAAACACAACAGTCTTCTCTTCTTCAAGAGAAAGAAAGACAAAGTCTACCGTTTGTGTGTGCCTAAACGCAAACAGTTACGTACCAACATCATCACGGAATTTCATGATGGTAACACTTCGGCGCATCCAGGTAGTCGTCGCACCTACCTCAAGCTATCGCAATGGTATTGGTGGCCGACTATGGATCGTGACGTTCGTGAATACGTTCGTACCTGTGAGACCTGTGCAAGATGGAAGTCTAACAGTCAAAAGAAGCAAGGACTTCTTATGCCAATACCCATTCCTAAGGAATGTTGGGAAGTCATTTCAATGGACTTCATCACAGGATTACCTGCGTCGGAAGGATTCGATGCTATCTTTGTGGCTGTCGACAAACTATCGAAGCGCGCAAAATATGCACCAACCTACACCACAGCTGATGCCCAAGACACAGCAAAAGTTTTCTTTGATGCTGTTGTCAGACACCATGGACTGCCAAAGGTAATCATCAGTGATCGTGACTCGAAGTTCATTTCGGACTTCTGGAAGTCATTGATGCAGCTGATGGGCGTCAAGCTTAGCATGACCACAGCTCACAGAGCTCAAGCAGATGGTCAAACGGAACGTCAGAATCTAGTGTTAGAAGACGCACTGAGATGCATGGTATCGTACCATGGCGACGATTGGGTAAAGCATCTCGGAACAGTGGAGTATGCCCACTCAACACTCGTCAACGCATCAACAAAGCTTACTCCGTTCGAAGTAGACACAGGACGTAAAGTGTCGAACATAGTTGCTGAAGAGATGAGAGAGCTACTTCAGTCAGAGCAAGACGTAACGATTGCAGAATTCGCAAGAAATTTTGCAAAGGAACGACAAGAGATCGTGGAAGAAGCTCGCAAGAACTTGGAATACGCGCAAACAAAACAGAAAGATTGCTACGATCGCAAACCTCGTCAAGTCGACTTCAAAGAAGGAGACTTAGTGCTGCTCGATACGAAGAACCTACCGCTAAAGGCAGTCAACAAGGATACAGAGCTAAAGAAAGCAAAACTAGCGGCTAAGAAGGTTGGACCTTTCGTGATCGAACGCATGATCAACGACAATGTCGCCAAGTTGATTCTTCCAAACTCCATGAAGAGACTCAACCCAACGTTCAACGTCGAACTCTTGTCGCACTACAAAACCAATGTGTCGGACTTTCCAAATCGTCCGATACCGAAAGCGGTTCCTCTCATTCTCAATGATGAAACTGAAGAACAACTATTCCTGGTAGAGAAGTTGTTGAAGAACCGCTCGAGACGCCGCAAGCGTCAATGGTTAGTTCAGTGGCATGGCATCCCTGAACACGAAGCGACCTGGGAAAACGAGAAAGACATCAAGCATGTTTCGCATTGGCAACAACTCCTTGAGGAATATCGGCGTCGCCAACGCGAACACAAGCAGGGGAGATGTCAGGCCGGGTGCGTGCAGGTCAGCACGCCCGGGCCAACTTCTTCCTGGCGTGCTGACCTGCACGCCAGCGGCCAAGTGCCACGGCCGCCGTGCGCCAGCCTGCCTTGTGAGGCCAGGAGCGCACGGCAGGCACTCGCCACTTGAGTGCCGAGCACTCATCGGCAACTCTTAGGAAAACAAAGGAAAAGGAAACGTTTTATATTTAGGTTTAGTATAGGCAAAGAAAAAGAAACTTACCCACCATGGAGAAGCCCAAGAAGCGCCTCCATGGCATGCATGTCGTAGCTAGCAAAGAGAACATCACAAACATAGTTCAGTTTCCAATTTGCGTCGTCCCTCCACAGTATCCACACCAACGCTTACCTCGCCACCGCCGCCGCGCGTCCCGACATAAACCCCACCGCCCACGTAGGGGCTTATAAAGTGCATATCATTGTCCACGTGAACGGGCCAGACACCAGTCATTCAAAACAAAATCCCAGAGTAAGGCAGCGCGAGGACAACCAAAGAAGACATGGTACTCCGCTTCAATAGCGTCACATCCTGGATTGCACAAACTAAGTCTCGCGTGCCCAATGCGCGAAGGAAGCGAAAAGACCGAGCAGGTAGCAATTTCCAACTTAGGCGAAATTGGAGATCGGAGTATACCGGGAGGACTACGACCCGAAGCGATTTCAATGCGTCGATCGACTCCATCACTGTATCTGCCGAGCATTCGTCGGTCAGATGCGAGAGGGGTGATCACGGAGATGAAATGCTTCATGGCTGAAGAGATATTGCACATCTTGCTTCTGTAAATTAGGAAATAGGACGATTTCCTTGAGAGTCGTGACGCCTACCAGCGGGAGATCTAATGCACAGCTACGTAGGCTCTGCACAAGTCTCCCTCTCGTTAGGAGAGCTGAGTAAACCTGGCCAAGATCCTCATAAAGTTGAAACAATTGACGAACCCGGTATCGAAGAGACCATTCTGGAACCGCCAAGAGAAAACGAGCAATAATTGCTGGAGACTCTGGCTAGCCACCATTCATAAAATCGATCAAACAGCAACATCCTGTCGCCCTCGCGAACAGCACACGGAATTTACATCGTGCTCCGGGTTTACCAAACAAGGTGTATGGATGACTTCGTGGACATTCAGGAGCGGGTGAGTAGAGTGCCAGATGTACGAACGCAGCAGAGCGTATTGGAACTGGACAGGGTCGACCAAATTCGTGCGATCCAGCCAACCAATTCCCAACCAAACACGCCACGTAAATTTCCACCAAGACGATCACTGTCATAGTTATAACAAGATGGCAACGGAAAATTGTCCGTTGCATAGATAGCTAGCTTCGCGAAAAGACCAAAAATAATCACTTCGTATTTTTCCTCCAAGCGTCACAAGCCTTCACAAATCGCTTCTCGTCGTCGGGCAAGAGTTACTGTCTTCCGACACTACGCTTCCTTCCCAAGTGACCGTGAATACGGACACCACTCACGGATAAAGCCTTCTCTGGAGTAGGTGCTACCATATTTGCAACAATCACGACGTAACTTCCACAATCGAAGACCGAACAGCATAGGGACAACAAAGTAAATGGTGCGCCACTGGACCCGGCAGGCAGACTTGAAGCAAGGGTTTGAGCTACCGAGCCCCGCCAAATATCGCCTTGTTGCATACTCTCAAGCTGTTGTACTTGGCGAATCCGCTGAGGGTGTTTTGTTACCATTGGCCGATTGCTGATCTCGTGCCTTACTAATCGACACACAAAAGCCTTTCTTGCTACGATCCGAAAGTCGCGTCATTTCCCGTGATCTGTTTGAACTTGTAGTCGCCTCGTCCGCCAAACTAGAGTGCAGCAAACAACAACAGCAAAAGAAAATGCAGTTAGTTGGTAGGGTCGTAGTGAAGGAAGTGACGCTCTCGTTCGAAACGCACCTGAAGCACAACCTCGTGGTACTTCCAAAGAGACTTGCGGTGTGAGACCGTGAACAACGTAATGTTTTGCTCACGGCAGTAGTCGTACATGGCGCCTTCGACGTCCACACTGACAGCCGACGTGCACTCGTCCAAGATCGCGAATTGCGGCTTGTGGTAGAACAAGCGAGCCATCGCTACTCGCTGCTTCTCACCGCCGGACAGAACGTCGGCCCAGTCGTGGACGACGTCCCATCCACCTTCGCGCTCGACCAAATAGCCCAGCTGCACCTTCTCAAGGAAGTGCAGCAAGTCTTGGTCAGTACGACCGATAGTGTCCATGTCGTGCTTCGAATGGGGATAAATGATCTGGTCACGAAGGCTCCCCAGAGGCAAGTACGGACGCTGCGGGATGTAGAACAATTCGTTGCGCTCGGGTTTGGTTATTCTGCCGCCGTTCAGAGGCCACAACTCCCCCAACACACGGAAGAGTGAGCTCTTTCCGCAGCCATTTGGTCCTGCCACCACCACATTCATACCTGCCTCCACCTTGAAACTGAGAGAAGGCACCAACAACTCTCCGCTTGGTGTGACCAAAGGAACGTTTTCAAACTGGATGATGCCGTCACGGAGCATAATTTCGCCGTGATGTGAGAGCGCTTCGACTGGGGGCACCTCCTCGCTCTCGGTTCGTTCGTGTCGGAATTGCTCTAAACTCTTCTCTGCGTCGCTCTTGGGGTCGAGATCGGACAGCACGTCATTCAAGTCTGAAATCCGAGCGGTGAAGCCTGCAAGACGAGTAAGCTCTCGACCGGAGAGTACCAGGCGTCCCGTAGCTTCCGCCAAACTGATCATCATCTTTCCCGATCGAAAGTAGTCCTCCATCCTCTCCGCATACGTCAAGCCTTCCAAGCGAGCATTTGACAAGTCCATGAAGGGCTTCGAGACGACGTAGTAGCCGACCACAATGGCCAAGTATTTCGCCACGATTGTATCGATGGCGCCCACTCCGATCCGGAATTGCTGAGACTTTCGGACCAAGTCAGTCAAATGGTCAAACGATCCTTCCAATAGGTTTTTTCACGGACGTTGCCATTGTAGAAAGCGATCTCCTCACTGTGCGTGATCAAGCGCGAGTTCATGAAGCGAAATGTTCCTCCGCACTCTGTTCGGCGATGGTGAAGCGACCCGATGGGTGGCGCAACCACGTCAGGAGCAAACCCGACACGACCAAGTAGCTCAACATGATGGCTGGTCCTTGGATCCCGATCGATGTCGTCAATTTGGACGTGTAGATGGCGATATCCAGCACCGGCTTTGACAAATTCACGAACAATTCCGTCACCGAGTCGGAGAAACGCTCCACGTCGACCGTCAGCAGTTGGTCCGGATTGGAAATGCCAGTGCTGAGGTTTGACACCTTGTAGAAGACGAAGCCTTTGAGATACTGGTCGTACAGATGCTGGGTCAACCTCGTCCGGAAGCGAAGACTGAGCTCTGAGCGTCCATATTTCAGTAGGCAGTTGGCGCAGGACATTGGCAGCATGATGGCAAAGAACCGGCGAAGGTGGTGCAGGAAATCTCGTTGCGAGCGGGACACGATGGCTCGCTCGATGGCCGTGAACATTTGCAGGACTGCAATGTCGAACGACGTGCGAAGCGCCATGGACACGGCCACCAACGCAGCAAAGCCCACTTCGGCGGAGAATGAACCGGGGACGATCACCCTGAACAACCGAAGGAAGCGACGGCAAAATTCCTGATTCACCGCCGACTTCTGCTGCGTTGGCTGTTTCTTGGTCATGGTCTTGGACTCGTCCAGAGAGATTTTCTCCGCGTTCTTGCGTCCATCTTCACGGATTGCAATTGCCACGGCCACCAACGCACTGATGCCGGAGACTGCACTGGCCTTGGACAGAACTGCCATGCTGCTGGAAGTTGCTGGGCCTTGCGCAAATTCGATTGTGAACGCCGTCGTGGGTATCCTTCAAGCGCATCGACAGTTTGTAGGCGGATGGACAGCAAAACTCGTGCCATCTTGCTCGCGACATCACGGGAAGCTCTTCAAGTGACTTTGTCGTGTTGAGACTGGCAGGAAACTCCATCTCGTAGAAGCAAGAAAGTTGTTGCTTGTGCGGCCCTGCCGAGACATTCCTGGGCTCATTGACGATCGAACTAGCATTTCTTGCCTCCACTAGACGAGATGGCCTACCGGTTCGACTCAGCAGTGCTACTCTTCGACATCAAGAGTGCCGTGGTGTCGTAGATGACTGTGAACGAAGTCTCGATGCCAACGCCAGCGAAAACAATGAAAGCCGACTGCGTGCAAATCGGATAAGAGTCGAAACCCAGCTGCTGCTCGATGAATTTGGTGGTCGGGAGTGTTGTTTTGACAGCTTCATTCGCGACGACCAGCATGAAGTTCCGACGATCCGTTCAACGCACGCGCAATGATTCTCTAATTGACCTTAGCAAGCTGCTGCGTTTTACGGCTCGGAGTCAGTGATTGCAGACATGTGCAATATATGTACATAAGCATCTCCTCCTCTGACCTCCTGCCTCCCTACACGTTGGGGCACCCCAGCTGCAGCTTGCTCCCAATCCACCTCGGCTCCCTCCTCTCTTCACCTCCTTCCATTCCTCCCCAACACACACGCGGCACGACTATAAGTTGTGGTGTCGCACTCGCCCTGACCCTTGTTGTCTGCCCGGCAGACCGTCTTGCAGATACGAGTCCTCCGTATACGTGAAGCCCTTGAACGGGTCGTTCCCGGTGAGGCTGCTACCGTAGACGCCGGCGCCGTTGGCTGGTCGTCGTCCCATGGCCATCGCCATGCCACGAACGTGGTTGTCGGGGCTCACCACGGGCATGTCCGTGAACTCGCGGTCGAACTGTGACGTGTCCAGAGCCCCCGAGAAGGTCGGGCGCCAGGGAGGCGGTAGCTCTCCTCGAGCCAACGCGTCCCACTTAATATCTGCGAAGAACGGGTGGTTCTTGATCTCGCCGGCGTCCGTGGGGCCCGTGCCCAGTCGCCGCGTCGGGTCTCGCTCGAGCAATTTGCGCAGCAGGTCTTTGGCATTGGGCGACAAGTACTTGGGGAACGTCAGGTCGCCCTTGCGGATCTTCTCGAACAAGCGGTCGCGGTCGCGGCAGTAGAACGGAGGCAAACCCGTCAGCATTTCGTACAAAAGCGCTCCAAGGGACCACCAGTCGACAGCGCGGCCGTGGCCGGAGCGGTTCAAAATCTCCGGCGCCAGGTACTCGGGCGTGCCGCAGAACGAGTTGGCGCCCGAGAAGTCGTCCTGGATGCCCTCCTTCGACAGGCCAAAGTCCGTGAGACGGATGTGTCCGTTCTCGTCCAGCAGCACGTTCTCAGGCTTCAAATCGCGGTAGATGACGTCCAGGTTGTGGACGTACTCGATAGCCAGCGTGATTTCCGCCGCGTAAAAGCGAGCGCGGTGTTCGGGGAAGCGCTGCACCTTGCCGAGGTGGAAGAAGAGCTCCCCCAGCGCAGTAGTCCAGCACGAAGTAGAGCTTCTCGGACGTCTGGAAGGCGTAATTGAGGCCCACGATGAACGGGTGACGCACGTAGCCCAGCACGTGACGCTCTGTGCGCGTGTGCTCCACCTGGTTGCGCTTGATAATGTTCTCCTTTCGCAGCACCTTCATGGCGTAGATGAGTCCCGTGTCTCTCTTGCGCACCAGCAGCACCTTGCCGAAGCTTCCCTTGCCGATGACTTTGATCATCACAAAGTCCTCGAGCGTCACCTTCTCGCTGCGTTTCTGCTGCTGCTGCACCTGCTGCGCGTGTTGGTGCTGCGTCTCCTCCAGTAAAGCCTGCGGGTCCAGTCCAGCACCACTCATGTCGGTGTTGTAGTCGAACTGGAACATCTATAATACAAGCAACAGCAATAACAACAGCGTCACAACTCCATCAATCGCGGCAGCGTTTTCACCCAGCAATAGTCCCGTACATCGTCGTCCTGCAGCTCGTCGTGCGACCTCGGGTCGTCGTCCGTCGAGTCGAACATCTCGTCCATGTCGAGGTCCCCAATGTTCTGACGGTTAGTGGCGTCCCCAGTCTGCAGGCCCGGGGAGGAACGTTGGCATCGACACTGCAGAAGTCCACGAAGACGTGCGACTGGTAGATGGGCGGGTGCTGCAGCAGCTGCATGACCCACATGCTCAAGTCCACGCGAGCCTTCTCCAGAGACTCCGGGAAGCGCAGATCGAAGGCGCGGGGTGGACAGCGAGGCACGGCCTGGCCGAAGATGAGCGAGAGCTGCTGGCCCAGTCGCTCGAACGCCTCGTAGGTTCTGTAAACGGTCCAGGACGAGCCGGCGCCTTGTTGCACAGAGCTGATGAAGACCTGGCGGGGAACGCACGTCGCGAAGGCCATACACAGCGGTCAGAGCAGAGGGAGAGCGCATCGGAGAGAGCAGGCGCAGACCTACCACGCAGTCCGGACTGGCGCCGTCGCGCACCACGCCGAAGCCCGTGATCAGCACGCTCAGCGTCGCCATCCTGGCCGCGGCGATTGAATTGTGGAGGCGGCCTGACTGGCTGGCAAGTGAAAATGCGACACTTTGATTTTTGTATGCAAACATGGCGCCTTGGCAGCACGGAAAGCAGCAGAATTCGTCTGCTGTTGCTCCAGCTCTCGTCGTTCGTTCGATTGCGGTCTGATCAAGTTGAAGTGGGTCGTCTACTTGTCCTTCTTGCTCTCGTCGGGCTTGATCGGCCGGTCGTTCTCGTCCACGAGCTCCCACACGTCGCTGGAGCGGCGGCGCGGCCTCGGCGCTGGCAGCGGGCTGCGCGTGCTGTACATGACCAGCACGCCCGCTGCGATGAGGCAGAAGCCGCCCGCCAACATCCACGTAGCTAGCGCCGGTCGGCCGCCCATCTTGCTGCGGTCACGACGCTGCTCGCGCTCCAGCAGCGCCACTGTGGGCTGGATCGAGAGCTTCAGCACGCGCTGCTGCTTCCGTCCCCTCGGCGGCGTCTTGTCGCTCAATTCCCACGCCGCTACGATGGAGAACCGCTCTGTACACCCACACACCATACTGCAACGTCAGTCCATACCCTCCCTCCGCCGAAGACGTCTCCGTTCACGTACGCTCGGCGTCCAGCAGCAATTGCACTTCGTAGGACAGCGGCGTCTCCTGCGTTTCCTTGTGCTTCCTCCGAGTGCCCGTCCCAGTGCTGGGAAGCACACCGCTCTCTGGGTCCGTGTTGGCTCTCAGCACCAGCTCCACGTAGTAGTCGCTGGCCCTCTGTCCAGGCATGGAGGCAACATCCAACTCGCTGAAGCCTGTCAGTGCGTATCCCCTGGCGTAGCCGTGTCGCTGCAGCTCCTTGAACGCGCGCCTGGCCAGATCAATGTGCAGGGCGAACTGTGGGTCTTTTGCCTTGATGTCGTCGATCTTCTGACGCTTGGAAGGCGTCTCCGAGCCCTCGGTCTGCAGCTGGGCGTGCTCGTCGGCGCGTTCACGAGCCAATTGTTCGAACTCGGCGGCCGTCAGCTCGCGCTCCGTGCCGTCCGCCAGCTTGACAGTCACGGGTTGGTCTCCGTCCAGCTGCAGGTTGAGGTCAGCGGCGTTCGCAGCGACGACGAGCATCGCCAGCGCCAGGAGAACGAGCCGCAGCGTCATGGACGGAGGGATTGCAAAATGGGCATCATATTATCCAATAGAAAGGCCAAAGTTGAAGCCGACAGACATGGACACTCAGCGCTGCGCTCGACGCGTCTTGCGGCGAGTCCTGCGTGATGACGACGGCTTTGGGTCGTCTCCGCCGGTGGCTCGGATGATGGCGCGACGGCAGCGATACAGCACGTAGAAGAGCCCGCCGAAGAGCAGCCCCAGCACGAGGAAGAAGCAGATAATGCCGAACGGCTGATGCACCAGCTCGAACAGCTCCAGCAGCACGTTGATAAGCGGGCCAGCGAACAGCACAAGCAGCACACACACAGTGCACAGGAAGAACGAAGCGAAGGCGCGGTAGTACTTGGGCCCCATCAGCGCCTCCAGCACGTAGCAAGGATTCCACATCGCCGACAGGTGGAGACGGTCGGCGGGCTCCGGCAGGAACGGAAAGTTGTTGGGCTCGCCGCGGCCCAGACCAGCAGAGCGAATGTCTGCTAGCGGCTTGGGCAGAATCTCCACGGACACCAACAACTCGCCGGCTTGGACGCGGTCCCCTGTCTGGGAGTGGCGCGTCGTGAGGGTGAGCCAACTGGCGTCCTCCGGGTCCTCGCCCATGCCCAGTCGGTGCATGAAGGACTTGACCAGCGACTCTGCGTTCTCCATGTCGATGTCCACGTCCTCCGGCTCCGTCTCATCGTCATCGTCGATGTCCACGTCGCTAGAAAGTAGTGGCTTTCTGTCGCTGGCCTGCCCTTCCTCCTCGGAGATGGCGATGACCACCTCCCCAGAGTGAGGCGATCGCTGACGAGCTAAAGCGTTCGCATCGTCCGTAGCTGCATACCCAGAGCGCTGGGACGCGCCCTCGTAAGGCAAACTATCAGTGCCACGAATGCGAATCGGTTTGGGTTTAGCGAACACGTTGACAGGCTGTTTGGTCTTGAAGGCCGTCTTTAGGAACGACGTCAAGTCCACCACAGCGTCAGCCAGGCAGTCGTCGTAGACCACGTCTCGATCCCACATCTGGAAGTGAAGATGGCCGCGATCCGCCTCCTTTTCCGGGTCAATGGGAAGCTTGACGTCGAACTTCATGCGCCAGTTGAACGAGGCTCGGCCGTGCTTCGCTCGCCAATGCGTGTCCGTGCTCTGGGACTTGTCATCGCGGTTCTGCAGCCAGCACTTGACGAACAGGTCGCTGAGGTCGGTGAAGTCTCCTGGCGTGACGTTCTTGGCCTTGTAGACGACCACACGCACCTCGAACATCTGAGGAGGTGGCAACGAGATGTCTAGGGGTCTCACTGCGTTCATCTCCGCCCCAGTGAGAATGTCTACCCACAGACGAAGGCTTCCCTGGGGAGAGTGCTCGAGGGTGCATACAAGGGGCGAACTTCCAGAGGTTTACGACGCTCAGGCCGCTCCGGAGTTAAGCCGAGCTCCTGCCACTTGGCATCGAACCAGCGATCTTCTAGATCAATCAGCGTAGCGCCTACAAAGTCGTCGCCGTCCACCGTGGTGCCGACTGCTGTGCTCAACGCCTTGCTCAATCCTGACGGAAGAGTCGGGATAGCGAAGAAGTCATAATCGAGCACCTCCAGCTTGAGCTCAGAGGCACCAGGAAGGTCTGCCTTAAACTCGAACATCTTGTGGAACTTGGGCGTCAGCGTCTCCGCGTGGTAGTTGTCTCGGTCGTTAAACATTTGCTCGCGCTGTCGGCCATCTCCCAAGCTCACGCGCAAGTAAGGGTCACATCGGTTGTTCGCATCTTTTGGCAGCAGGTTGAGTGCATCGAGCACATACACGCGGACTAGATACGGCTGCGGGTTGAGAAACTGGTTTAGATCGAAGAGTGGGGCTCGTCTGGAGACTTTAGAACGCGCACAATTCCTTTGAACTTTCCCACTGGGCGGTAGGTGTCGAAGGAGTGTTCATTTGAATCGCAGTCGCCTGGAGCTGAAACAGATCCGCGGAAGAGCGGGTAGCTTTCAAAAGGAGATTTGAGCTCTTCTTCCAACTCTCCTTCGATGATGTCACGCTGGTGCATGTAGTGTGGCAGCTCATCGTCGTCGTCGTACGTGCTGAAGCTACCAGATGAACACACTCCGATTTTCATTCGCTTGGCTGGAGCCGATTTCCCACTTCCACTAGCGACGTTTTGAGGAGAGCGAGTGCTCCCGATGCCTGCCGGAACTGTACCTGGGAATGTAGACAAGTCATCGCCATAGTCGACGTACGGGTTACTTCCTCGAATGTCTTTCTTGTTGAAATCCTCGACGTACGCTGGGTTGGGCTCTCCGTTCGACAATGGCATTTTCCGACTCAAATCAATCGAACACACGCCGATCACCGGTTTGTAGAACCCACCCAGCAGTTGATCGTACACTGTAACGTTCAGTCGGGGTGCGAAGAGCGAATCAAGTGGCAGCTTCACAGGAACGATGATTCGCTGCAGAAAGTTGGGATTGCGACTGCTTGGCTTCGACGACGGGTTGGTGAACTTGGGTTGGTTGGTCTTTGTGATCTCGCCGATCTCAAACTTTGCGAAGGGCGTGTTGATGGGCATGAATCCCGTCGGCTGCAGACCACGACAACCTAGACACATAATTTCCACAAGTCTCTCTTCAGCAGGTGGACGGATCGATTCGGGAGGCTCCACAATGACTCCAGGCGTGTCTTTCTTGATGAGATCGAAAGACAGCAGCAGTTCACCTTGTGAATCGCCGGGCTTGGCGTAGTAAATGGGGTACCACTTGGGGCGGGGCGCTGAGTATTCGCCACTTGCACGCATTTTAGAGTACTCTGACGAAGACATTTGAGGGAAATCTACCAAACTGAACTTTAACCCGCCCACGTAGTCGTCTGCATCGTAGCGATCCCAATCGAACACCTGCAGAGACACTTTCGGTAGGAACTGCTTGTTTTGAGGTAGTTCGACATCCAATACGACCGTCTCATAGTAACAAGGGTCACGTGTTGACGTCCGCGTGCTCACCTGGCTTTCGGAGCCAACGCAGGCCACCTTGACATAGGGATCCAGAAGTCCGTCAAAGTCAGCTGCAGGAAGGCACTTCCCTGGAATACATGAACAAAGAGCACGTATTTCATGTACTGGACTGTAGTGCCCGCGTGCTGTCTCCATTGATGGGCAACTTCTTCTTCTGGGCGATGCTGCTGCTCGGCATCCTCGAGACGCAGATTCATCAGAACGTTACCTGTAAAGTCGTGGTCCTTGAGTTCATCCACCACTTTGTCTTCATTCAGCACGATCCACTGCGGAGGATCAATCGTTTTCAACTCTTCAGCCTCTTGGCAGAAAAGATCTGCTGCGTTGAAGCGAGCGTAGCAAATGCTGCGGGTCCCATTGATTGTTTCGCGAATAAGATGCACAAACACATCCGGGACCTGGTCAAGATCAGCAGGAAGTTCAACGTCCACAACGTCGAGGTACTGGTTGAAGTGGCAGATACCAGACACGTTGTGTGCGCGAGAGCTGTCCACATTATAACGACCCACTGAAATCCTAACAGCCATGCGCGTGTTTCGGTTCCAATTCGTTTTGCTCGCAAACGCAGGGATTTCCGTTCCGTAAAACAATGCGGCACGCAACGTGTACTTCTTCATTGCCGGAGCCACGGACGTATTCAGCAGGTTTCGAACGTGGGCTTCATCGTTCACTGACTGCAGTCCGTCTTCGATGCGGAGCGATAGGAGAAGACGCCCACGATACGTACTAGCATAGGCCGGGTGGTTTCGCATCAATTGCAGCGCGCTGGAGTCCGTATCGTAACCTACGGGAGGGCCATAGAGGTTGGCCCATATGTGTTTGAACTGGTCGGGATTGCGCTGTACTTGCTTGAACGAGTATGGACGCAATATGTTCGCGACGAGTTCGTCGGCAGTCATATCCCAATCCCACACCGACAAAAAGATGTTGTCGCTCATGGTTGGGAGGAGCACAGGGAACCACAGCTCTTGGTTGAAGACGACAGTGAGATTGTCACTGCCTTTCACCGTGACTTTCTTCGTCTCGAGCACGTCTTGGCCAGCAAAGTACGCTCGCACAAACCCATCCACACCACCACTCATCATCATGCTGTAGTCCATGTCTGGCAGGTCTTCAGCCCGATAAATTGTTATCACCAAGAAGCTCAATTTTTGACTCACACGCGGAGGTATCAGCACCATCGAGTTGATGTCTTGCCTCGACTTGACCAAGTGCTCATCTGGGTCTTTATCTTCTGCGGGGTCGTACAACTTCATTTTATCACCAGGACCCAACACAACCAGGGAGATTCTGAGGGAATACACGAAAACAGTCAGATATGTACATCACAATTGTACCTGAATGTGCACTTACAGAACGTAGCCTTGGATGCTGTCGCTGTTTGTCGTTCCACTGCCGACCAATGCCACCCACTTCCGCCTCAGTTCGTGATCTGGCTGATAGTAAACATACGGGATGTCGATAGAGAAGAAGCCGATCAGATCGTCGAATGCGCGCGAGATGGCGGACCTGTTTGCAGATGACCCAGGCCCATCAGCATCGAACACGGAGATCTTGATACTTCCTTGCTGAACAGTGTCTTTGTCGAGCTTCCGGAAGTTGAAATAGAGATACTCGTCAAAGACACACGAGAGCTGCTTTTGCTTGACAACACTGTGCTGACGCTGTCCAAGACACTCAACCGACACAACTGGATCGCAGAGACCATTGGCATCCATCGGCTGTAAGTCGCGCACTTCGATGATTCGAACGCGGATCTGGTAGTCTCCTGATTGAAACTGCACGTTTGATAGTTCATCCAACATTTTCTTGCGCTCTTCTTCTCGTTTCTTGCGCTGCGCTTCCTCCTCGGCACGTCTAGCGTCGATATCATCATCTACACCGTCGGCATCGTCATTTTCCCTGGCTCTTCGTCTGCATTTCCTCGATCTCCGATCTCTTCCTCATCCTCAGCGGAGCTTCTCAGTCCACGAAGACCTCGACCACTTGGCACCTCAGTGACATTATCCATCTCACCCTGCTCCAAACTACTAATATCCTGATCAATGGACTGCGCCTCAATAGCTAGACAAATTTTGCCATTGCCATAGTTCATTTTGCGCTGCGGACTCAAATCGCTGGGCACATTCTTCTCCTTGGACTCTGGCTGCTGCTCCAGCGCCAACCAGAACGTCTGCTTTTCGCCTTTGGCTCGTTTCCGGAACTCGTCAAGGTCAATGACGCAGCGCCCCATGAAATCACTCGTCAAGAGATCGCTATCTTCCACATCCAGCTCTAGCAACTGCTTCTCCGGCAGAATCGAAAAGTAAAACCTCTGTCTCCATGTCGGATGCAGCGTCTGTTGCTGTGTCTTGGTTTTCTGCGACGGATTTCCGGTGCAGGAGACTCGTACATAAGGGTCGCTCGTCGCTTCAATCCCCGTGCCATCACAGGCCAGCAGACCTGTGCCCTCCAGCACACTCACCACGAAGAAATTCGGAGGCTTGTCCTCTCCCGCCTCTTTAGCAGTAGTAATTGCCTCCTTTTCCTTCTTCGGCGACTGTGGAGCTGCCAACTTCTTTTTGGCGACTGTGGGGCAGCCAACTTGTCGCTCTCCTTCTCCGGTGTCTTGGCTGGGGCTTCGAACGTCGGTTCGTACGTCGCCTCCACTGTAAGGAGTCCGCAGTTTTGTCCCTTGGCGTCCTGCAGTGTCAGCTCTTTGGTCTCCTTTGTATCTGCTGGTAGCTCTTGGACCGGCAGCTCTGCACTGCCCAGCAGCGTGTCTCTGCCCTTGGGGTTGAGTCCGAAGACCTGGAAGCGGACGGAGCTGCCCAGAGGCTTCTTGACTCCAAACGTGAAGTTCTGCATCCATTGTGGGGCGGTCGTCTGCGACTTGGCGGCAGTGCGGAGGATCACGTCTCCACATTGTGCCTGACAGTCTGTAGATGAGGTACAAGGCGTTAGAGAGCGCTACAGAGAGTGGGGGACGACAGGGAGCCACGAACAGGGATCGAAGACGCTCACTTGGCCTTCGCCTACGCCCGAGGCGCCCAGCACGACGAGCCGCACGCGCGGAGTCACCACGGAGCTCATGGCTGCTGGAAGATCGCAAAATGATAGCTGACTTCAAGTAAAAATCAGTTGTTGTTACTAAAACGAAGAACTATACTTTATATTAATGGCTTTTTGGTCCTTAGAAGGGCATACGAGCAAAACGATAGTGACCTTAACCACGACTTTTCCGTCATGGATATTGCTTCATTTTTTTACGGCGCAACAGAGGCTACAGGAGACGCCATTGCTTTGTAAGGAGTCGGGCTCACTGCTCCGCAGATCTTACCCGTGGGCGTCACGACGACGACAGATAAGTTCTTGTCCGCCTCCGATAGTGCAGATAGTTCGCCATGGATGCTGGGTTTGTACATGTAGTACAGGACGACCTGGACCGATCCGAGCACGACGCCGACAGCGTTCGCTCCCACAACAAACCAGTCGTTGTCTTCGAATCCCGTTGCCACCCACAACGCCGTCGACACCGCCATCATGACGCTCATGTTGATCGGAATGGACGCCGACGATTTCATCTCAACGACGCGCTTCAGAGTCGCCAATGGGGACATGGACATTGCCGTACTAAAGGCCACGCCTGCATATCCGAGCGAGGTGGCAACATCGTCCTTTGACATACCCAAAGCACCAACGAGTCCGAGGATGCAGTAAAGATCGACGATGCAGTAGACCACCAAGGCCCGTGCGTACAGCTTAAGCAGGTGCTTTCGTTTGTCGGTCGGACTCCATCGATAGTACACGGCGTTGAACACCATGCCGGCGAGCTGAGCGATCAATTGAGTTGCCACCATGGGGAAATAGTTGTCGTTGGCGACACCATACCACGTCCTACGAAACTCCACGGTTAGCTGAGGATGCCCAAGGAAATATGATGAGCGTCAACGCACCACAAGTTGCAGTTGACTACCAGCGTGATAATCGGCAGCTCTGCCATCTCGCCGATGTTTTTGCGGCGGTGGACCTTGTAAATGTCTGGAATGGGGCTCAACTTGTACAGCAGCTCGGCGACGGCGGTGGCCACAGCCAGGAGAGTCGACATCGTGCCCATCCTTGAAACGAGCTGGAGAATTCAGAAATGGCATCGCATGAGGATACCCGAACTCGTTTGGTGCAGTGGTGATCACTGGGCAGTCTGGGTGGTGGCCATTGCTTTCGGTGCATGTTGAACAAGCTGGAGACTGTCGTCGTCAAGCGCTTGTCCTCTAAACGCGCCGATAGGAAGGGCTTGAGTATGTCTAGGTAATCACGAAGATAGGAAGGTGGTCGCCAGCGTGGCAAAGCACCGGCACACTGCAAACCATCGAGGCCCACCGCCACTCGTTTTTCGCTGATCGAGAACGTTCCTGTGGGCGCAGGTAGATGTGCATGGTACTACGGATTATGTGTCCGAATGAGTCAGCTAGTCGACTCGGTTGCTATCGGCTCGGGTCTTTCGACTGAAAATCCACTTTGCCCTCGAATGTTGTCGATACACCTGACACACCTTGCAGTCCACAGCCGAGTAGTGGTCCTGTTCGTACATGGTAATACGCTCAAATAGCTTACGATACAGCTCGCGGGCGTTGTTGTCCCAATACGTACCGGCAAAGTGGTTGCCATCGACGTGCCAATTGTACCAGTTTCCCTTCTTCGGCTGTGCGCCTTCTCCGACTCAGTAGATGTCATCGCTGTGGGGAACCATGGCTGCCTCATCGAGCGGGTATTCACTCCTCCGTCATTCGGGGCCCAGCTCTCGGCGTCGTAGCCGTCGAACATCGCCTGGTGGTTGTGTCCGAACCGATAGTTGACCCACTTGGCCATGTTTAGAACTGCCATTGTAATGAACTCTTGAGGTCCTCCTGTTCCTGGAGTAGCCGCTAGCTCGTGTGCTGACCCTGCGTTGGATCCGATGGGCCGTCCGTCACTAACTTCAACACCGTTAACAACTACTGGCCGACAGAGAACCAACTGGGCTCCTGTGCCGGTGCGTGCCCTGGCCGACACTGCCACCTATTTATTATCCTTTCTCGACAACAACTGTCCTGCCTGCTCTCAACCTTGCAGCCCTTGGCACCTCGCGAAGCGAATTCCTGCACGCCTGTCCTTACCACTTGGAACACACTGGCCCCTTACATCGCAGTACGGAGACTCGAAGACACACTGGTCTCCTTCCGTTCGTTCGGTCCACGCTAGCACCATTCTGCACAGCCACCGCTGGCATCAACAACACCAACCGCCCTTCCTGCCTGCACGTCACCTTGCAGTCCTTGACAGTATCAATTGCCGCAACGCCGGTCACGGGTCGGTCGACTGTTCCCGCTTCAGCGTCCACCGTCGAGACTACCACCGTCGTTCACTGTTGGCTTCCAACTGTTGGCTTCCAACTGCTGCTTCCGTCTGACGTCCACCGTTGTCACCACCGTCGACGTCCACCGAGTCCTTACATCCGATGTCCACCGATAACTTCCTGCTTGCTGTCGTCGGTTGCCGCACTTCTGTCGTCACCTTCTGCTGCTTGCCCTTGTCGCTGCCGATTCGAGACTACTTGCTCACGTTGCTACGCATTCGACACTTGTTCTCGTCGCTGCCGATTGAGACTTGTTCTCGTCGCCGCCAATTCAAGACTTGTCCTCGTCGCTGCCGATTCGAGACTTGTCCTCGTCGCCGCCGATTCGAGACTGCCAGATCTCGTCGCTCAAACCCAACGCGACCTTTACCATCGGTCGCCCCCAAGTCGCAACCGCCCAACAATTATTGATTGTCGTTCAGACGCATCTCGGTGTCGCTGCCACCAGGTCTATTACACGCCTTCCTCAAATGAAGGGTCTTCCACGGCCCTTCCCGCGTTTGTCCATGAACAGCGTATGTCTACTCGCCATCACCGTCTCGATATACTGGATCACCATGATACCTCTCGTCAACACGTGCTCATAACTGCTGTCTTCATCATCGCCAAGGTCTTTCCAGTTACCCTTCTGCCGCTGTAGCATCCACTGCATTCATCGACACATCAACTACTGCCCGTCCTGCATCTACAGCTCGCCTCTCTTGCCGTCCGTTTGGTTGTGAGAGTGGCCGTCACACCAGGCAGTGCACTCACAGCTGTCACTTCCTCGCAATACCGATTCCGTTGTCGGGTAGATCACCTACTGTAGGTGTTCCAATCAACTCCAAGCGCGTCACCTGAACCTCGCGACTACTATTCACTGTGACGTTCGATCTGGAAGCCGTTCTTTTGGGCGTGGGCCAGGAATTTCTTTTTCGTCGATAGCCGTGAATCAACTGCCACCGCTTCCTTGACGAGCATCCGTTTGGCCCTTTTCGTCGTCGGCAGTCGTGATTCTGCGCCAACTACTACAACTTCCTCAACGTTCTTCTTTCGGTAACTATGAACTCTTGCCGTCGACAGGCGGGACTCCACGTCCACCACAACTATTTCCTCGCCAATAGTTCGTTCGTCTTCACCGGCCGGTTGGCACCTATCTATACGAGACCGTGAACTCGTATTCTGGAAAGTCACCAGACCCAGCGGTAGAACAGTTCTATTGGGATCACGACGACTAGACGCCGTCGGACTTCAACACGAACTCGACGATCCTCGATCGCCTGTCAATGACAAGAGCAAAACAGCCCGTCGACTGCTTGCTCCGTCCAACACGTGATCTAGACAGCTCGTCAGCCGCCTGACCTCAATAACTCTTAGCTTTGCTGGTTCTGCCAGCCTCCACCCCACGTCGATCGTCAACAACACAGAGTTTTGCTGGTTCTGCCAGCCTCCACTCGTGCCATTTCTCAACATCGACGGCCCTCAACCGTCGATTCTCAACACCACCGGGATTTCGATGACATACGTCACCAGATCATCACTGCCACTGCCGTCTTCCTCGCACAGGTCAACGTCGATCCTGGAACTGTTGGATGCTCGCCTTCCTCAAACGTTGGGCGTCCCTTGTTACTACCGTCCTCTGTCTTCTCACTTTCCTTAGGCGGAGTGCTATCACCACCACCATCACCAGGATCTCCACTACTGTCGTCGTTCCTGCCACGAGTACCGGTAGCCGTAATCACGCAACGCGCCTTCCTCACTTCGTGACTGTCGCACGGCATCGTCACCACCATCATTACCATCCACCAACGGAGTCGCCATTGTCAACACTGTCGGTATCACAAACAGCAAGGCCGAAATCCAATTCCGCCGCCATGTGCAACAAAAACCTTGCGAGATTGCCCTACTTCTTACTGAGTGTGTTGCAGTACACTGACCGCCACCGATCGCTGTCGGTATAGCCCGCCTGGTCACTTGGGCACTGACGCACACTGGCGCACGACATCTCAGTGACATCGTCCCTTACTTCGCAACGTTCGGCTAAGACTCGGGGCACCTCCCCTCACTCTTCACAAGCAGGAAATCGCTGGTCTTCTACACCATGATCTGACCGTCGGATTCACCAAAAGGATCCCTTCTTTCACATGCCTCACAACTCCAACGACACCCAACCAGTCAACTCGATGCAGGTTCGCGTCTGTCATCCACCACCTTCAAGCCATTTCTCATTGCACTTCCGGTCGTCGGCGTCAAACCCGAAATGACCCGGCTTCTATCGACTCCTGCGGCTGTTCTTGGCCTATCTCGGCGTACCAACTGTTGGAGTTGCCGGTACTTCTGACAACCACATTGTTCTACAACTTCTCATCGTCCACGGCCATCAACATTCCTCTTCTCAGCATCGTCAACACGCCAAACGCTTCAACTTTAAAACAGCCCCTGTATGACCACCATGTAATGAACTCTTGAGGTCCTCCCGTTCCTGGAGTAGCCGCTAGCTCGTGTGCTGACCCTGCGTTGGATCCGATGGGCCGTCCGTCACTAACTTCAACACCGTTAACAACTACTGGCCGACAGAGAACCAACTGGGCTCCCTGTGCCGGTGCGTGCCCTGGCCGACACTGCCACCTATTTATTATCCTTTCTCGACAACAACTGTCCTGCCTGCTCTCAACCTTGCAGCCCTTGGCACCTCGCGAAGCGAATTCACTGCACGCCTGTCCTTACCACTTGGAACACACTGGCCCCTTACATCGCAGTACGGAGACTCGAAGACACACTGGTCTCCTTCCGTTCGTTCGGTCCACGCTAGCACCATTCTGCACAGCCACCGCTGGCATCAACAACACCAACCGCCCTTCCTGCCTGCACGTCACCTTGCAGTCCTTGACAGTATCAATTGCCGCAACGCCGGTCACGGGTCGGTCGACTGTTCCCGCTTCAGCGTCCACCGTCGAGACTACCACCGTCGTTCACTGTTGGCTTCCAACTGTTGGCTTCCAACTGCTGCTTCCGTCTGACGTCCACCGTTGTCACCACCGTCGACGTCCACCGAGTCCTTACATCCGATGTCCACCGATAACTTCCTGCTTGCTGTCGTCGGTTGCCGCACTTCTGTCGTCACCTTCTGCTGCTTGCCCTTGTCGCTGCCGATTCGAGACTACTTGCTCACGTTGCTACGCATTCGACACTTGTTCTCGTCGCTGCCGATTGGAGACTTGTTCTCGTCGCCGCCAATTCAAGACTTGTCCTCGTCGCTGCCGATTCGAGACTTGTCCTCGTCGCCGCCGATTCGAGACTGCCAGATCTCGTCGCTCAAACCCAACGCGACCTTTACCATCGGTCGCCCCCAAGTCGCAACCGCCCAACAATTATTGATTGTCGTTCAGACGCATCTCGGTGTCGCTGCCACCAGGTCTATTACACCATCGTCGCCAGATTCATTCTCTTCACTTTCCTCGTCAGATAGATGGCGATCATGGCACCGACAACTCCGCTCAGGAGGCGATGTTTGACTGGGATACCGCACCTCTTTCTCACTGCCCCAAGCCGACCGAACACAAAAAGCAGTACGACCAGTGGTATCTCCTTGTAAACTTGAGGCGTGGTCATACTCGGCGATGAGACCACACTCAGCAAATGCACCTTGTCCAGGTGCTGGAGTCTAGAGTTCCGTTCGATGCAGCGTTCTGGCACGTTGTCGTGTACGCCCAAGTCCTTCGACTCATTCACCGGCCCATCGCCAGCCAGCATTTGCCACATTGGGATGCTGCTCCAGTGCTCCAAGTGCAAGTCACACGCTGCCTTCAGACTCGGGAACGTCTTGTAGAGCTTGAACCAGAACACGAAGGCGACAAATATGAGGTGGATGGATCCGCCGTTTGTCATCTTGCCGTCCTTGACGCCGACCAAGTGGGTCATGGTGGAACCCGTTAATGGTGAAGCGATCGCCACAATACTCGACACCCATCGGTGGTCGCTGCCCCCCGAAGAAGTCGCCTCAGAGCAGTTGGTAGAGCTCCAACGCTGTCGTCCCGCCAAAGCTGTGACCGACAAGGTGGATCGGATTGGCTGCGCTCCATTGCGGATGCAATGGCGTGTCGTAGGTGGCGCCGAATCGGTCGTGTCCTGCGTGGCGACTGTGCTCTTCGCCGTAGTCAATGCGACCGGCATACAACTGGTAAAAGGCCTCGCATGCTCGGTCGTGGTTGCTAGACAGCGGACCCACGTGCATCAGGGTGTGGTTGGGATTCAATTCACGCAGCACTTGCTCGGGCCAGTACGGAGTCCAGCGATTCCACAGCGGACGCTGCCTACCGAAACCGAACACGCCGTGGATGAAAACAACCGGGAGCTTCGATACTGTGGACGGCTTCATGGCGGCGTCGGCACCTGCTGGTCGCAGCGATATTTGGTAAATGCGTTGTGAAGCTTGTCGAAATGGAACGAGGGATGTTAAACAGTCGTGCTTTCGGCACGGTAGGTATCGACCCGAGCCGGAGGTTCGACCAACAACTTCGTGGATGAAAAGCTCAAGTCCATTCCGTATCGACGGTCGCGACTGTCAATCCCGAATATGACTCAGGAGTAACACAATGGACCAGCAACAACGATCTCAACTAACGGAGGAAGCACAAAAAGTTGTTTGGTGCTGTCGATTGTTTTCCAACCTCCTGTCTTCGCGGCATTACTCCCAGATCGATTGACTTTCTGACTGATAACGGCGTCGATACACCGTGCGTGTCGAGGCGCTTTGAAGATTTCCTTCAAAGTATTTCTCGATGATTGGCACGTGGTTGTTCTCGCCAAAGTTCGCCACTTCCAGCGCCCCGCGGGCTTCTTCCGTCATCTGCTCCCATTGAATGAGGTCTTCAAAGTCTCCACTTGCCGTGGTAGATGCAATGATGTGATATTCCTTATCGGTCTGGTAGGCCAATTTCGTGGTGCTGCCGTTGAGGTAAGAGTTTGACACAGGCTTGTAGATGCCAAAACCAGTGAGGCTTCTGAATGCTGTCGAGATCGCGAGACTCGCCGGACTCTCCGATGCCGAATCGTCAATCCACACGACGGCACTGAGCCAACGGTGGCGAGTCCCCGCCTTGAAAAACAGTCCAGGAATCAGCCGGACGACGTCCTTCGGGAAGTACCAAGCGTACATGATGGTCCACTTGCCACCGTCGATATCGATCGACTGTAGACTTGCGAGCCTAACTCGGGCCCCTCGCAGTCTCCATTGAGTTTCCCCGTTCCTTTGAGACTGGCACTAGTATCACCTGCAGCATTCACGGCAGGGTACAGGTGACAGCCTCTGTCGATGAAGAGCGAGGGCTTGAACTTGACGGTAGCTTTCTCGGCGTCGGTCGTCGGCTCTGGTTGCGGGAATGGCTGCACCGTATCGTGGTCGATCATGGCCGCTTTGGTGGTGGCGAGAGTGGCAACCACAAGTATGAGTATACGAAGCAGCATCTTGGTTGGTGTGATGGCTAGATGGAATCGTCAAGTGACAGCACAGCCAACTCTGCGTTTGACGTACAATTTGCAAAGCTTCGCGTAACAAGTACTTTCGCAATCGGAGATGGCAGCTCCCTTCACCATTTCTTACTGCTAACCTATTGCAGTCTCACCTACGTGATCGTAAAATTTGATGGGCACGTGTTGATTGAAGACAACAAATTGCGGGCTGATGATTGGGAAAATATCGTTCACAACGGTTGAAAAGAAATAATAAGTTTCCAACTACTACTCGACTCAGCTGTAAAATGGCGCAGGGTCACCGCTGTCATGGCGGTGATTTTGCTGACAATCCTTACTGGCAGTAGAAAACTGTGACTCAGCTTCACGTTCGTAGTCCTTGCTCATGAGTGTGAACAGACTCTTGTAGAGGTCGCCGGCGTTGCTGTCCCAGTATGTCCCGGCAAAATGGTTGCTGTCGACTCGGTAGACGTACCATCGGCCCTTTTCGAATCGGGGTAATGTGGTGGACTGCTGCTCGTCATCCGAGTCGCGGTGGAACCCGTCAATTGAAATATGGGACTCGACGCGCGCCAGACTTGTCTCCTTAAGCGAGCTGGAAGACCCCGAGGCTGCCAATGACGAAGCTGGCGGTTTCTCGTCGTGCTTGTTAATTTCTTTCTCCATTTCCTGTGGTGTAGGGAACCACGGCCGCAGCATGGAACGAATGTTCACGACCCCATCGTTGTGCTCCCAACAGGTCGATTCGAAGCCGTCGAAAATTATCGGGAGACTTCTAGCACGACGTCGTATGAGCCATTTGAGTCCATACATGGACGGCATCTTGGACACGTCCAGCTTCCTGACCTTGAAGAGTAGATAGCAAGCGGCTAATACGCCAACAAACCCGCGAACACTGAGCTGCCTTCCGAAAACCGACCACCTCCCGAAACGTGACCACGCTTGCGGGAATTTCCCCACCGCAGAAACATGAGCACTGCAATCGCTACGCCTTCGCCGATCGGGACATGACCAGTTCTAGGCGACGTCGTGATACTAAGTAAGTGCAGTTTATCCATGTGTTGCAGTTGTGCATTTCGCGAAACTCTGAGCTCAGGCAGAGTGCCGTGGAATACCAAATCTTTGGAGGTCGTCACTGGTCCGTTGGGATCGAGTAAGTCCTTCACCGAGTATCTGCTCCAGTGGTCCATGTGCAGATCAGCCAGGTTTTTCAACTGTGGGAACGACGTGTACAACCGAATCCACGACCCCAGCACAATCGACATCAAGTGAGCAACACTCCACGAGCGCACTTTGCCTCCTGCGCCCACGCCCATTAAGTGGGTCACCGTCGACCCGGTCAAGGGGCCGGCAATACAAGTGATGCTCGCCACCCACTTGTGGTTGGACCTAACTCCATAGAAGTCGGCACTCAGCAGCTGAAACAGCTCGATGGCAGTCGTAGAGCCAAAACTGTGGCCCAAGAGATGCACCGGGTGGTCTTCTCCCCATTGCGGGTAAAGAGCAGTGTCAAAAGTTTCTCCGTACCGGTCGTGGCCTACAATAAAACAACTATTATATAAAATATTCCTGTGATAGCTCGGCTTTCGTTGCTGTTACCTGTTTCTTTGGCGTGCTCTTCCCCATAGTCCACTCGCCCTCCTCGCAGTTGGTAGAAGACCTCGCAGGCTCGGTCGTGGTCGGACGAGACACCTCCGACATCGACCAGGATATGGTTGGGGTTGGCTTCTTGGAGCTCTCGTTCGGGCCAGTAGGGCACCCAGTGGCCGTACAGAGGACGCCGTCTACCAAAGCCAAACACACCTGCAAGCGGGAACATCACGGTCAGCTCGAGTTGTTAAGGCACGGCCTCATGAGGGGTCGGCGCCACCGTGAATGAGGACGACGGGGAACTTGGTGCGGGCAGGCATGGGGAGTGGTCGCGTTGCCGTAAACAATTAGTATATTGTGCCAAACTAGTCTACGATCACGACCCAGGGTTTCTCGTCGTTCTTGGCACTGTCCACGGTCGGCTAACACGAACAGTAGTAATGCAGGGAGTTGACATGCCAACCAAGTGTAAAAGCTCGGCCAAGGCAAACCGTCCGAGTCGAGCAGTGCATTCCCGCAGCGTTGAAATCGCGTGCAACACGCGGGCGATGTAGCATTGCGAATACTGTACTGAACAGCAAGAAAGAGAGCTCGTCCGTGAACGACTCCATGGGCTTTCTGCTGGTGCCAATGCAGCAACCTGTCGACGAGAAGATAGCTACAGCATCGGCGAAGTGACAGCAGTAGTTTTGTTGTACGATGTACCGCAACGCACAACTACCAAGGTGGACACGCTCAACGAGCAATTGTCGACGCAGGACTCCTGTACCAGGAGCCTTCGATGCGAACGATCATGCGCAAGGTTATCGTCACCAAGTTGGCGCCGACTTGACTCGGCAGCAATTCACAAGAGACACGCTCGTGGAAGAGCATCAGTATCGCAGCAGGACGGAGGACCAACACACACTTGCTATAGTATTGTGCTTGGACGTCCTGATGAGCCGTTCCAACCAGCACATGCACGCGTCCAGTGTGCGACACATCATCATCAATATCCAGCAGTCCCCCTCGGTTTCTGTTTCTTTACTTACTTAGTGCAGTTACTTTTCGCCGCATATCAACCTTCTCTACCATCGAACGTCCCTGCCCGCGCGTGATCAGTTGGGAACGCGGCCTCCTCCTGCGACGATGGACACCCCGTGCACCAGATCAACGAGTCGAGCCTGCTGCTGGGCAACGTCACGGGCGACGCCCAAGTGCTGGGGCTGCCGCTCAACTGGGTCGAGACCCACCGCGCCGTGAGTCTGCTGATCGCCTTCGGCTGCTGCGTGCTGGCCACGCTGCTGAGCGTCTACAACATCGTGCAGCACCTCGCGCACTACTCGCGGCCGCAGCTGCAGCGCTACATCGTGCGCATCCTCGTGATCGTGCCAGTGTACGCGCTGGGCTCGCTGCTCTCGCTGACGTTCGTGAACCAGGCGCTGTACTTCGACTCGATCCGCGATTGCTACGAGGCCTTCGTGGTCTACTCGTTCCTGGCGCTCGTGCTCAGCTTCGCCGGCGGCGAGTCCGTCTGCGTGCTCAAGATGCAGGGGAGCCCGACATCCGCCACCCGTGGCCGCTCAGCCGCTGCCTCAACCCCATGGGCAGGGACGGCAGGCTGCTCCGGAGCTGCAAGCGCGCGACGCTCCAGTTCGTGGTCATCAAGCCCGTCTTCGCGGCGCTGTCGCTGCTCATGCTGGCCTGCGGCAAGTACCACACACTGGCCTATCAGCTCGTGCTCGTCATCGTGTACAACATCTCGTACTCGATGGCGCTATACGGCCTTTGGGTGTTCTATCTCGCCACCAAGCACATCTTGGCGCCCTTCAACCCCGTCATCAAATTCTTCGCCGTCAAGAGCGTGGTCTTTCTGACTTTTTGGCAGAGCAGTCTGCTCTCCTTCGTGCCAGGCATCACCAACGAGCAGAGCTTCGCGTGGAAAGACTTTATCCTGTGTCTCGAGATGGTGCTGTTCGCCATCGTGCACTTGGCGGCCTTCAACTCCAGCCAGTTTAAGAAGAATCTGGACAGACTGCCAGACTCGGAGGTGCTCAAGAACATGAAGGAGGTGCTCAGTTTCTCGGACATCATTGCCGACACGTACCACAACTTCATGCCGTCCTATCGGGACTATATTCTGCAGCGCAATGGCGGGGACTCGACGTCGCGTGGGCGCCGGAAAAACAACTCGAGTTTTGGCACCGACTCGTCGTCGGAAGGCAGCCCGACGCCCATGGCGCACTCGAACGCAAGAGCCCCGCGGTTTGTCATTGATGACGAAGACGACGACGAGTTCGAAGAGATTGACTTGGAGTCGGGGACAGCAGCCAAGACGGAGTCTCCAAAGGCGGCGGAGAAGATCTTTGAAGATGAAAAGAAAAATGAGGTCGACGACGCAGATGCGATGATGGCCAACCCGCAGGACGACCTCGACCAGGAGATGACGTCGAAGCTGGTAAGAAAGCGCCTCCTATTGAGAACTCTTCACCCAGTGTCGTCGATGAGCCCATGACCGAGTCAGTGGCAATTGATGCTGCAACAACGGACTCTGTTGAAGGCCGAGGCCGACAGCGATCCCACAGCTCTACGACCGCCTCGAGTGGTGAGCGCACTCGGCACGACGAGGACAGCGCTACTCTATAGACTTCCCAACCCCAGCTAACTATTCTATCGCGTCAATACAGTTTTTGTTTGTGCTTTCCGACGGCCGCTTATCAATACGTGGTGCATGTGCGACATTGAGCGACCAAAAGGTGGGTATTAAAATACCGGTTTATGCGGTGCGGCTGTGATCGTGATCGTGATCGACGCTCGGTTTACTTGATCGCCTTTGTCAACACTGTTGACGCGGGCGGGGCCGACTCAACACCAGAGCTCGACAGTCTTAGCGCACGACGAACCAAGTCATCCGAGTCACAACACAATTCTCCAAGCGTCGATCACATCGATCCCACCACCACCACTACCACCAAGAATCTTCCAACCATGGCTCCTGCTGCATCCGACAACAAGTCCAAGATGACCTACCGCTTCCTTGGCAACTCCGGATTGCTCGTCTCCAAACTCTCGCTCGGCAGTTGGATGGACGTCGACGAAAAGTACACGGCCGACGCCTGGTACGACATGATGGCGCTCGCTTTCAAGCACGGCGTCAACTTCTTTGACAATGCGGAGGGCTACGGTGCCGGCCTTGCCGAGAAGAACATGGGCGCTGCTATCAAGAAAGGCATCGAGAAGGGAACGTGGTCTCGTGAGGACCTGGTCATCACGACCAAGATCTTCTTTGGCAGCAAAGGGTTCTTGGCGTCATCGGGCCCAAACGAACAGGGACTAAGCCGCAAACACATCATCGAAGGCACGAAGGCGTCGCTCGCCAGGCTCGACCAGGACTACGTCGATGTCATCTTCTGCCACCGGCCTGACCCGTACACCCCGATTGAGGAGACTGTGCGAGCCATGAACTTCGTGATTGAGCAAGGGTGGGCGTTCTACTGGGGCACCAGTCAATGGAGCTCTGCCCAGATCATCGAGGCGTGCGAGATCGCGGACCGTCTCGGCTTGATCCGTCCCATCGTGGAGCAGACCGTGTACAGTCTGCTGGATCGCTCGAAGGTGGAGTTCGAGTACGCTGATCTGTACAAGAAGTACAGGTTGGGCTTGACGACATGGTCGCCTTTGGCCTACGGCATCCTCACGGGCAAGTACAGCTCGAGCACCCCGGAAGGCTCTCGGATGTCGAGTGAGGTATTCAAGACTTTCACCCCGGACTTTGCTGAGCGGGTGGCGAAGGCCGACAAGCTCAAGCCCATTGCCGACGAGTTGGGTATCTCCATGACGGAGCTCGCTCTTGCCTGGTGCGTCGCGAACGAGAACGTGTCGACAGTGATGATTGGCGCCAAGACCCTCCCGCAACTGGAGCAGAACTTGAAGGCGCTCGAGGCGGTGGAAAAGATCACTCCGGAGATCAAGGCCAAGATCGACGCTGTGGTGCCGCCTGTGTACGAGCTGGCGAAGCCCGACGGGACCGAGATGCGACGCGACGCTCACCTGGAGGGTAATGGAGGTCCAGCGGAAGTAGTTGTCTTTTGCAGTTGTACGTTCGAGGGAAAAGTTCGAGCCTTGAACTTATTGCGACGCAGACGCGTCATTACGTCACACAATTTACAGAATTTACATTTGTTCGGGGCAATACGGTGTCAAAGCTGCGCATTACACAGTCTACAGTCCCCGAATGCAACCAGTGGCAGTAGCTTATCGAACGTCATCTTGTCTTGCGCTTCAACGCTGTCGCGTCCTCCATTCCGGCATTTGCAGCCTCGTCCCGATCTCCAAGTAGCAATGGGCACCGACTTCCGCAAGATCCCCGTGGTGAACCCAGTGGTCGAGCTCGACGGCGACGAGATGACCCGCATCATCTGGAAGGACATCCGCGAGAAGGTCTGCCAGTACGCTGCCAACCACTGTCCATACGTCGATCTCACCATTGCCGTGCGTTTCCGCAGCTGATCCTGCCCTTCCTGGACCTTAAGATCGAGTACTATGACCTCGGACTCGAACACCGCGACGCCACCAACGACGGTAAGCTCCTGAACAACCTTGCTCGGCTGAAGACACGAGGCTCTAACTTGCAGTGAATGCTCGCAGAGGTGACGCTGGACGCCGCGCGCGCCATCAAAAAGCACCATGTGGGCGTCAAGTGCGCCACCATCACGCCCGACGAGGCGCGCGTGGAGGAGTTTGGTCTCAAGAAGATGTGGCTCAGTCCCAATGGCACGCTGCGCAACGAGCTCGGCGGCACGGTCTTCCGCGAGCCCATCGTGTGCAAGAACATCCCCAAGCTCGTGCCTGGCTGGCAGCAGCCCATCATCATCGGCCGCCACGCGTTCGGAGACCAGTACAAGGCCATAGACTTTGTGGCCAATGAGCCGGGCACGTTCAAGTTGACGTTCACGCCGGCGAGATCCGGCGCCGAAGCCCAGGAGTACCATGTGTACGACTTCAAGGGCACTGACGGAGGAGTCGGCATGGGCATGTACAACACGGCCGAGTCCATCACTGGGTTCGCCAAGTCCTGCTTCGAGTACGCGCTGGAGCGCAAGATGCCGCTGTACATGAGCACCAAGAACACGATCCTCAAGCGCTACGACGGCCGCTTCAAGGACATTTTCCAGGACATGTATGCAAAGTCATACCAGGCCCAGTTCGAGAAGTCTGACATCTGGTACGAGCACCGCTTGATCGACGACATGGTCGCGCAGTGCCTCAAGTCGAAGGGTGGCTTCGTCTGGGCCTGCAAGAACTACGACGGCGACGTGCAGAGCGACATTTTGGCGCAGGGCTTCGGATCGCTCGGTCTGATGACGAGTGTGCTGCTTACGCCCGATGGAAAGACTTTAGAAGCGGAGGCTGCCCACGGCACTGTGACGCGTCACTACCGAGTGCACCAGAAGGGCGGCGAGACCAGCACTAACTCCATTGCGAGTATCTTTGCGTGGACGCGGGGGCTTTTGCACCGCGCCAAGTTGGACAACAACACGCAGCTTAAACTTTTCTGCGAGGAGCTCGAGGGCTGCATCGTCGAGAGCGTCGAGAACGGCCAGATGACCAAGGACCTCGCCTTGCTCATCCACGGCTCGGACATGACGCGCGACCACTACCTCGACACGTTCCAGGTACGAACTGCTTGACCTGTCACGTTGGATCATTATCAGCTTCTTAACTCTTTTTTTTGCCATTGTCAGTTCATTGACAAGATTGCGGATAACCTACGTGTGCGTCTCGCCGCCAGCCCCAGCTTCGGCGCAGCGAAAATGTGAATCCACGATCCGCGCATGCATCACCACGCGTATCAACCAAGTAAAAACAAACTGCTAGAAGTGAATGAATCGATCTTTCTTCGCATTATGCTGCCCTACAGGGCAGCTTCAAGGATCGATTGACTTCTGGAATACTACAGGTGAGCGGCGCGTCGCATCTCGGTCCCGTCGGGCTTCGCCAGCTCGTACACAGGCGGCACCACAGCGTCGATCTTGGCCTTGATCTCCGGAGTGATCTTCTCCACCGCCTCGAGCGCCTTCAAGTTCTGCTCCAGTTGCGGGAGGGTCTTGGCGCCAATCATCACTGTCGACACGTTCTCGTTCGCGACGCACCAGGCAAGAGCGAGCTCCGTCATGGAGATACCCAACTCGTCGGCAATGGGCTTGAGCTTGTCGGCCTTCGCCACCCGCTCAGCAAAGTCCGGGGTGAAAGTCTTGAATACCTCACTCGACATCCGAGAGCCTTCCGGGGTGCTCGAGCTGTACTTGCCCGTGAGGATGCCGTAGGCCAAAGGCGACCATGTCGTCAAGCCCAACCTGTACTTCTTGTACAGATCAGCGTACTCGAACTCCACCTTCGAGCGATCCAGCAGACTGTACACGGTCTGCTCCACGATGGGACGGATCAAGCCGAGACGGTCCGCGATCTCGCACGCCTCGATGATCTGGGCAGAGCTCCATTGACTGGTGCCCCAGTAGAACGCCCACCCTTGCTCAATCACGAAGTTCATGGCTCGCACAGTCTCCTCAATCGGGGTGTACGGGTCAGGCCGGTGGCAGAAGATGACATCGACGTAGTCCTGGTCGAGCCTGGCGAGCGACGCCTTCGTGCCTTCGATGATGTGTTTGCGGCTTAGTCCCTGTTCGTTTGGGCCCGATGACGCCAAGAACCCTTTGCTGCCAAAGAAGATCTTGGTCGTGATGACCAGGTCCTCACGAGACCACGTTCCCTTCTCGATGCCTTTCTTGATAGCAGCGCCCATGTTCTTCTCGGCAAGGCCGGCACCGTAGCCCTCCGCATTGTCAAAGAAGTTGACGCCGTGCTTGAAAGCGAGCGCCATCATGTCGTACCAGGCGTCGGCCGTGTACTTTTCGTCGACGTCCATCCAACTGCCGAGCGAGAGTTTGGAGACGAGCAGTCCGGAGTTGCCAAGGAAGCGGTAGGTCATCTTGGACTTGTTGTCGGATGCAGCAGGAGCCATGGTTGGAAGATTCTTGGTGGTAGTGGTGGTGGTGGGATCGATGTGATCGACGCTTGGAGAATTGTGTTGTGACTCGGATGACTTGGTTCGTCGTGCGCTAAGACTGTCGAGCTCTGGTGTTGAGTCGGCCCCGCCCGCGTCAACAGTGTTGACAAAGGCGATCAAGTAAACCGAGTGACGATCACGACCATGGCAGCATTACCGGCAGCCTTACGTAAACACCTTTTCCGACGCACCATGTATTGACGCGATAGAATAGTTAGCTGGGGTTGGGAAGTCTTTTGAGTAGCGCTGTCCTCGTCGTGCCGAGTGCGCTCACTACTCGAGGCGGTCGGCCTCGGCCTTCAACAGCGAGTTGTATTTCCGGCGGCCGCGAGACATCGAATCATCGCCGTTGCCATGCATGCGCGCTGTTGCGTGGATTTCACATCAGCTCGATCATGTCGGCAAGCTCGAAGATGGAGGCAAGGCGATGATCACGATGAACATCGGATTACGCGGCATGATGATGAAGACTACGGGCCACACCACATGAATGGCTGTAGGATTATTAATGCAAGTACTGCTACTGTTATTAATATACTTTTGAAAAATTGAGAGCCCCGTAGTAGTATTAGTACAGATTGTATTAATACTTCGATGATACTTGGGCAAACGAGCGGTGAAACGTCTGAAGAAGTTGTCTCGGAGACGAGCATCAAGAACCTGTGGTTTTAGCAGTGAAGACTTGTCAGGTGTTTGTGACAGAAGAATGTGTACAGGCAAGCCCGGACCAGCTGTGGTCCGTGTAAATGTGCTGAACGACTGCGATATACAAATGGGAGAAACGTGGCAAGCGCCAGGTCCATGAAGACACCACGCATTTGAGTTGGTTTAGTCAGTCCACACGAACCAACCAAGCATCGTTTACAAGAATGGAGAATTGCGGATAAAGATTATAGAGCCTGTAATCTTGGCAACAGAGACTTGTCAAGGGTTTGTTGTGCAAGAACATGTTCAGGCGAGCTCGAACTGGCCATGGCTCGTATAAATGTACTGGATGGCTGCCCAGAGATCCTGTGCAACATCTAATAAGTTACGCTATAGCTAATTACCTCATACTTGCTTGTCCTCAATGTGACTTTCGATTGCTTGGTTTGTTGCTCCGATTCCTGATTAAGATTTTGCATTTCTTAAGTCAAATACTAGAGGTTCCAAAGAGACGAGCTTTCGTTGCCTATTCACATTTCATTGCTAATTCGCCTTTAAAGGTCCCAACGGATAGGAATTTGTATTGTACGAGGCCCTGGGCACGTAGATCACCTCCCTGCTTGGCCTTATGGATTGGACTTACAAAGTATTAGCAAGAGTAGTAGATGTAATACAAAAAATGGCATCGATACTAATTATATTAATACAATTATTAATACTTTAGACAAATATGCTCGTATTAGTAGTCGGCGGGGCAGGACTGCTTGATATGAGCGGACCTGCACCGGAACAACGTCACGGGCAGCGTGGAGAGGCGATTTATGACGCTGGGAACAACAAGGTGTTTATCCTGACAACCGGCTTCGACGTCAGCTGCTTCCACTACATACTCCGTTACTTTGAAGCTCCGTAAGTAGTTTTGCTTGGTAGGGGTTGCTAATCTACTCGAACTTTGTTAGTGCAGCGTTTGGTGGACTTCATTGATCATATTCAACAGCTTTTCAACGTCTTCCATCGAGTACCGACGCCGTCACGTGGTTTTTGTCCATTTGAAGTGCTAGCAGTTCGAATGTGCATTGGTGATCAATGTGTCCTAGATTTGAGTTTGTGATGACAAGCCAGCTGGCTGCGCCGCAAAGCGGCGCAGTCTTCGCAGCCTAACCCCAAAGCCTAGCTTCGCTCGGCCGAATGTACTCGGGTGTGTTATCCTTTAGATAAATGTACTGGTTTTTGTTATTTTTCAGCCAATCAGAAAAGTGTGACTGACGGACAGACGAACGGGCACATGGTTTATGTTGAAGACAAGCGTTGGTGACGCCCGCGTGCGCGGGCGAAAAGGAAATCGATGGACTCCGTTCCGCTCGCGGGGCTCGCTGCACTACTCGCAGTGTTAGATGGTTATTTGAGTCAGCGGGCCCTGCGGGCTTGAATTGGCACCGTTTTGTTTGATTGGCTAGAAAGAGGGCGAAGTTCTCTTTCTAGCCAATCAAACAAAAGTGACGTATCGCCGCGGACTGACATACTAACAGCGTACGGCTTTATTACAAAGCACAACTAGCATTGGGGTCGCCCGCGTGAGCGGGCGATAGGACATGGTTCGATGCAACCCGTTCCGCTCGATTTGCATCTCGCTCCACTACTCACCAGTGCCGCTTTCGCAGTCGCTCGGCAGCGGGATGGAGCTGTGGGCCATGTTGGAGACGCAAGCTAAGTCTTAAAATGCAAAGGTAGACACGTATTGATGCAGTTAGAAGCCCTGGAGAGCGGCGAAAACCTCGCGGTAGACGATGTTCTTCGTGTGCACAGCGTCCTCCTCGATGGCAGAGTCGTCCACCATGACCGTGATGCCCTTCCTCGATTTCGCTCGTGACAGTGCCACGTAGAGCTGCCCGTGAGAGAACACAGGGCCTTGCAGACAGATGCCAACACGGTCGAACGACTGTCCCTCAGCTCTGTTGATGGTCATCGCGAACGCTGGAAACACCGGGAACTGCTTACGCCGCATCTGGAACGGGAAGTTTCTGTCGTCGTCGTCGCTAATAAAGATGATACGAGGGATGAACGCGCGCTGGCCTTTGCGGGCACCGGTCGTGACTACAGCGTCAATGCACTTCTCACGCAGAGAGAGAACGCGAAGTCGTGTTCCGTTGGACAGACCCACCTTGCTGTTCAGGTTGCGGATGAGAATGATTGGACTGCCAACCTTCAGTACGATTCTGTGGGGCGGAATCCCCGAGAAGTTCATTGAATGCAGAAATTCAGGCTCGAACACCATGTTGTCTGCTCCTTCCGTGGAATCCACAGAGAAGTACTCACGTGTCTCCCCGAAAGGCGGTCTGCCACCATTTCGTTGATGCGCCAAATGTTCTCGTTCGTGAGAGACAAAATGACGTCGTCCGAGAGGTTCGTCGCTTCCACACCGGGGTACACCGCATCGATCAGAGCGTTCAGATCGTGCTCGTAGTAGTCGCGTACAACTGGTACATCGCTTTCTACCTGTAGAGGTGGAAGAGGTGCAAAGCTGGAAGCAGCCTACACCTCTTCTTGAGGCTCCGTTCTGTCCGGAATAAGCCTATGTCCCGCGGTAAACTGATGTCGTCCTCGTCAATTTCGCTGTTCACGGGAAGGCGCCCTCGCCGATTTCCAGAAGTAAGCTCGAGGACCCCTCGATCTCAGCTGCGGTCTGAGCGTCGCGCGCCGTCTGCACTCTCATGTTTTCAGAAAGCTGCAGGGGAGTGAGGTCTGCTCACAGCGTAGATGACTTGAAGCAAGCCTTAACCGTCTCGACGCGAGAACCGTTCTTAGCCACAGGAAGAATCTGGCGGAAGTCCTCACTGAACACGATGATCTTGCCCCCAAATGGTTTGTCATTGCGCATAATGTCACGGAACGTCCTGTCCACAGCCTCGAAACAGAATGCGTTCATCATGGGGGCCTCGTCCCAAATGATCAGACTTGCCCCACGGACCAACATAGCCCGCGAGCTACCTCTCTTGAAGTTGCAGGTAGATGTGTCGTCCAATTTGATTGGGATCTTGAATGTCGAATGCGCTGTGCAACCGCCCGTTAGAAGCTGGGCAGCCGCTCCACTTGAAGCAACCGCAATTGCAAACTTCCCATCGAGACGGACACGCGCCAGCAGCTGCTCCAATAATAAAGACTTACCTGTACCACCGGGTCCATCGAGGAAAAACAGCGCAGGACCACGCCCACCATTTGGCGTGTAGGCCACAGCTCCGTTAATGGTCTGCGCCGATTCAACAGCCTCCATCACTGCCTCGAAAACTCTCTGCTGGCCTTCGTTCAAAGAAGACCTCAAGGATGCCGTCCGCTCCAGCTGCTCCTCAGTGTAGTCCAGATCGTCGGCCGCCAAGGCAACCACAGCGGTTTCTGTGATGCGCTCAACGTCTCTGTAGTCGTCAAGTGGCGGAAGCTGATAGTCTCTCAGCGTCTTGCCATTAGAAGCAAGCACCTTCTCGATGGCCAAAAGTGTTAGATACTCAACACGTCTGTCTTCGGCATTTGCTTCGAGACACCTCTGGAAATCTTCAGACAGTGCCCCTTGAACTTCGTCCATAGCGCAGATGCGTCGCTCGGCATGGAATAGACCAAAATGACACCAAAGAGCTGTCGGAGCTGATACAGCATCTGGAATCCATTCGCCTCAGTTAGGCACTGTTCCCACTCCCTGTCGTTGTCAAGGTATCCTGCAGCTTGCGCGACCGCCTTGAACGTAGGGTGCAATTGGCCTTTCACGGTGCGCAGGTCTTCGAAGCATGTTGGCCCCCTGATGTAGCACAACACCAAACGGAGGTAATAACGCTCCTCGTCCCTCGGAGTCATGTGCACAATACGGCCCAGGCTGGGAACATACTTCTTATAACGCACCCAGCACTTCTGCTTTTTCTCCCATTTGTATTTGTCGGAATCTCCATGTACAACATGGTGCCAGCAACATCGGGCTCATCTTGACAGATGCGGAAAAACGCTGTCAATGTTCTGCGCTCTCCACGGTTGATGAGATAACGGAGATTCGCATCTGTGGCACCCTCACGAAACATAGCAGAGCTCTGGCTGGGAAGATGGATGTGCAACTCAACAACACTGTGGGTAGAGCCATTGGTCGGGTGCTGGTAGAGCCGCATGCACGACTCGACAGGGCAGATGTAACGACCCATTTGGTACAAAAGGATTTCGTTCACAGCCTCCTCCAGATTCTCAAGCGTCACCGCAGCGCTATCCGATCCCTTGTAGACGTACTTGTAGATGAACTTGACAGCCCCATTTGACGTACACACTTCGATGTTGATGTGGCAATTGTACTTCTGCGACAGGTACGGGTTATACGAAATAGCCCACTGGTTCACTGTGGCGTTGTCCCACCTGACGTTTTTATGCTTGAGCTCGCCCGCCTCACGTCGGCGACGCTTGTAGATGGGATATTTGCCATCCGCGGCGCTTGTCCTATCGGCAAACGACATCGGGAAATGCTTGCTGCATTTATTGTTCTCCATACACGGACAGTTTGGGTGACCGGCACCACACGGGCCGTGCATCATGCACGAAAGAACTGTCTCGTATAACTCCCGCTGTTTATCTTTGTCTGGAATTTCGGCGGACACCAACTCGTCAATAACTTCGGGAGTCAAAGGCCTATCCTTGGAACGGAGAATCACCAATATGTGTGCATGAGGAAGGCCGCGCTTCTGGTACTCCACAACATAAATCCGCGCAGCTTGAATTCGAAGCACACCCTCGTCCAAGTCTTTGAGAAGTGCCGCAAGCTTCTGCTGGAACACCCTTGCCACCAAGTCCGGTCTGCGCGCACGCCGCTATTGTTCTTGTAAACGATGCGCATCTGCAGCCTCTCTATTTCGCGGTCTTGCTGCAGCCCGTAGTCGATTTCTTTCACGTTCAGCAGCGCGTTGAGACGGCGTCATACATAGTGCTCTCAGCGATTCGAGCGCCGACACTCCCACCCCTCGCCGAAAGCTTCGATGCTACATTGGTGCTCAAGCGCGTCCTCCGAGGGCGGTCAAGCACGGGTCCACAAAGACGAAGTCGGCTGACGCATCCACGGTCGGGAAGAAGAGGGCTCCCTCATCTCCCCATCCTCCCTCGCCTAAGCGACAGAAGAGTTCGCAAGGGAAGACAAAGGCTCGTCCTGCTGGCTTGGCGAGATTCGTCAAGTTTCCCGCGTGTGTCGAAGTCCACGAGCGATGCTAACTTGACGAATTCGCCAAGTTCTTGTCAGCGAAAGACGAGAGCTGATGTTGTCAACTCGGACGACTCACTCCGTCCTCCACATGGAAAGAAGAAGAAGGCTCATACCGCCGACTTGTTGAACTCGCCAAGTTCGCCGCGGAAGAAAAAGTCGGCGAGTGCTGCCAACTCGGCGAAGCCACCTGGTTCCCGTAAGAAGAAGCCCGCTCGCACTGCTGTTGGGGTCAAGATTCTAGCCCGACTTCCAGTTCGACAGCCCACAGCTCCTTCGTTCCCTGACGTCTTGATACTTCCCCTCGACAAGCTTCGTGTCCGAGCAGCTCAAGCTTTTGGGAGGGAGTCTCGTGAACTTCCTGGAGCCCAAGACTATCGGAATGTGCCGTTCTTCCATCGTGGGTCTGCTCGCTGCTGGGGAGCCATTTTAGCTTCGTCGGCTTCTCCTCCCATGCAACGAGTTGGCGGCAAGGAATGTTTAGCTGCCATTCCGAGTAATGTCGAGGGTCTTAGGCGATTCCAGGCCGTTTACAGCCCTGGTCACCCTTGCCAGCAGGTTCTCGCCAAGTTCAACGTTGCCCCTGTGTTTGTGTCGCAAGAACGGATGGACGCCGCTGGATCTCGTCTGCTCCAGAAGAAGTCGGATGCTGTTACAGACCCTGTGGACATCGTATGCGACGCATGGTTCCATTTTTTTGGCGACGGTCGACTTGGTGAAAAGATCCTCCCTTTACTCTGTCCAAGATATTCGTGGCTCTATGGGAGCGTATGCATAGGGTCGCCGGCGCAAGCGTAATCGTAGGTTTCCATCGTGACCTGAATCCTGGGAGACCTCGGGCTGAGTTGGCAGCGGCCTACGAAATTTGGCAGGCTTACAGTGCTCAGCGTAAGCGCCGGAGTGACCTGTTACGCCTCGCCCAGAAATCGCTGAGTCAAGTTCTTCTGCCAGCCGCTTCGTCGACTTCCGCTGATGGCCCTTCGCCAGCTCTCGACTCAGAGATGTTGTTTGAGCCTTCCGTGCCATTGTATTCGCTGATGAGTCACTCATGGTTCCCCGCTGGTGTCGATTGGATTGCCGAGGCTACCTTAGTCGACACCGACGAGCCTTGGCGTTGTTGGTGGGTGACCAACTCCAGTCGCCACCCTTACAACACACACTTCTGCCCTTGCAACCCCGAATTTCCGCTCTTCGTTCCTGGTGATTTATCTGAGCGCAGCGTCGACAATGAGGTCGAGCCAGATATCGATGAGCACGAGGATCCGCCGGCGGTCGTCTCGCCAAGTGCTCCACGTCCGTTGAATCAAGCAGGGCTGCAGATCTTCGACGGAGAGGACGAGCGCGATGCTGCGTAGCAGCACTGAAGTTCCGTAGCGAGGACTAGCTCGCTGAGTCGGTCGTCCTTCATATTTTTCCTTTTCGTGCTGCCAACACTCGTAGCGTAAGTAAATGGAGAAAGATCTTATTTGCTGGCAGATGAAGACTTTTCGCTGGGTATTCTGTTGGCTCGTTGAGTCTTGGAACTACGACTCCATCTTGGTCCGTCGAGTGTGTCACCATATAATTCGCCGAGTAGCTCAGAGAGTCTAGAGCAGTCGTTGCTCCGGATGCCACATTTCATTTTCCATACAATTATGCAGTTGACACAGTAGCGTTTACTCACTCATTCAGCCTGCTGTCTTCACTGAATGGTAGCTCATCATTTGCGCTGTGATTAGTCTTCGTCTGCAACTTGCACCATTTGCAGACGGTTCTCACGTTTCTTCTGTCGAAGGTAATCGAATAGCAGACCTCCACACGACAGGTTTGACAGAGGTTCCCATGTAGGCTCCTCGTAGCCCACCCATTTGACTTTGAACAATCGCTGAGTTCTCTCCGTGCTATTAGTGAGCGGTAGTTTGTCGTCTAGAATATTTTCCACCTCGTAGCGATTGGTTTCTGCATCTGGTACCCAACTATCTTCCGGCAACAGTTCTTCATCAAAGCCAAAACGGTCGTTTTCGGATATATCGCCAACTAAACGAGTCGTAGGTCGTTCGCCAATTCCTATCACCTTCTTCAAGCGGGAGACGTGAACCACAGGATAGAATCTGTAGCCGCTTTTGTCCGGCAATTCGAGCTCGTATGCAAACTCCTCTACCTTGCGCTTAACGCGAAAACGGGCCATGCCATCTGTGAGCCAACTTCTTAGTCAATCCAGGTTTCACTCGCTCCATGAATAACCATACCTGGTCGCCCTCTTTGAATAGAGATTGGTGTGACTCGCCAAGTTCACTTCCAGTGTCATCAGATTCCTTTTGTTCGGCAACACCGTTGTTGGCGGACTCGCCGAGTTGGTTTCTCCCTGAATTAGTCCTTGGGATAGCTCTCTGTTCAGCGCGACTTAGCAAGTTATTATGCTTCTCAGCTCGTCGAGTCTTCTCAGCAATTTGGTATTCTCTCGCCAATGTTAACGCCACTTCTCGTTGTCTGTTGGCTTCCCTACGCCACCCTGATCCATCTGGTGGATTCGCTGAGTTGGTTCTTCTCCTCACCGATGTAGTCATTGCCTTGAGTGTTGACTGGGTATCCCATCCGTGTACCAAGTAGAATGGAGTCTCTCGCCGAGTCGAATCTCGTGAGTTGTTGATGACATAGACCAGTTTTTCCGCGACATCATCCCAGTCAGCTTGAAGAGGGTGTTCGACGACATAGACTCGTACTGTTTGAATGACTGTCTTCACGATGCGTTCTTGTTGCCCATTCGCTTACGGGCGGTAGCTTAGCGTGGCACGCGACCTCGATTGTATCATTTCAGCAAAGGCTTGAAACGCTTCGCCCATAAAGCGCGGATCTCTATCATATCTAATTAACGACGGCACTCCGAATCGCCTGAACACACACTCTTCAAATACTTTGGCGACTTCGAGCGCCTCAGTGTTGCTCATCGCTTTCGCGATAATGTAGCCTGTAAAGTGATCTTGGAATAATAGCAGTGCTGTGTTCCCTCGCTGTGTCTTCGGCAACGGTATAACAAAGTTCATGGACACCACGTGAAAAGGTCGGTCTGATACAACATTGCCCGGTGAGTATCCCTCAACGCTGGTTTACTCTTGCTGATATTGCAGTCTTCACAGGCCTGCACGTGCTTGAGGACGTCTGCGTACAAGCCTATCCAGTAGTAGTCAATGTTGACTGTGGTACGTTCGTGCAATCCCTTGGTGCCCTCCATCAATGGAGTCGTGGCAATTTTGTAGGATTTCGTCGATCAGTGTAGTCGGCACCACTAACCTAAGCGTCATGGTGTTCTCGCCAAGTTCGTCCTGACTTTGCCGACTTCCCACGTAGTATAGGAGGTTGTCTTCACTGAGTACGAAGGAGTCCGCAATTTCCCCGCGTTCTTGGATCTTCGGCAAGTTAACTTGTTAAAATCGCCAAGTAGGTAACTCTTCAAATCGGCCCACTTATACTCTTCGTCTTGAGCTCTGGAGATACGCCCTCTACGTTCTGCCTGGACAACCACTAGGTCAATGTCAAGTGTGTTACGTTCTTCGCTTCGCTGAGTTGCGGATTCAGTAATGTCTACGACTCGCTGAGTTGGTGGTGGCTCGTAGCGTGTTTCATATTGCTCGTTGAGTCCGTCGGACAGTCTTCGCCTTGGTGGCGTGACAGTTCCACCTGCAGAGTTTGTTTCCTGCAGGCGATCACCCCCATGAGTTGCTGAATTGCGAGCCGTGAGTCGCCCACAATAATCAAATCAGTCACCCCTCGTCCCAGGGCGGCAGTCACCCCATTGTTCACGTTGTATACTCGGCGATATTGACTGTTGTAGACAGTAGGTGAGCACTCGCAGCGATCTCAAAGTCCCAATGCGGTAAACGCCACAATATCCACGAGCAACTACCATAACAACCATTCTTTTCTGTCTTAGCTGATCCATCAAAAGAGAGAACGTGCCCCTCGAAGTCACGAGGCAGCCGGACATACAGCAGTTCTGGATCTAGGCGAATTTTCGCTGAGTTGGCCGATGGTGGGGCCAAATGCGCTAATGACTCGTAAAACCCAACGAACGGGGTTATGGTCGCATGTAACAGCTGTGCAAACGTGACATCCTTCTCTCGGACTCGCTTGATCACTAGACGGTATGGAGATAAAGGACAGCAAAGCTCACTGCTCGACCGTAGAGCGTTTTCGACGTGAAGATCCATTTCAGTGTTGAAAACCGTGTATAGACATAGATAGTCTTCGCCATCAATAGCATATAATTAATTTTCAAGAGCTGAAGTAGGGCGAGGACTTCTCGTTCAGCGGGGTGATAATTAACCTCACCCTCGTTAAGGACACGGCCACAGAAACGAACCGGATGAAGCTGGTCATCATGCATTTGCATAAGAGTACTGCTAAGAGCCCAATTGTTTGCAAAAACCATCACATGAACGTCTTTCGCTGAGTCGAAATGCCGAAGGATGGGTGCTCCCTCGATTTTCCTTTTCAACTCAGCGAATGATGACTTGGCAGTAGTCAAGTCACCCCCTGGGGCAAAATCGGCATCCTTGAGCTGATACAACACCGCGCATTAGACTGCTAGATGTTGGATGAAGCGACCATAATAGTTCAATGCCCCCAGGAATGCTTGCATTCCTTTCTTCGTAGACGGGAATGGTAGAGCTGTAATATCTGCCAGTTTTTGGGGTTCGCCTGGATGCCGCCGGCAATAACCTTGTGTGACAGGAATTCAACTTGCTGTTGCACAAAGACGCTCTTCGGGAAGTTGATACTGATTCTGCGCTCGGTAAATCGAGTAAGAAAGCGATCCAGCGTAGCCAGGCAATGATCAAAACTAGGTCCTCCGAAGCAAATATCGTCCACGAACGACCGTCTGCCAAAAACAGGTACGAGCATTGAAGCGTCAGGTTCGCCGCTGGATAACATGTCGCCTTCTGGGTCATCGATAAGGTCCTGAACCGGTCTAGCTCGGCGGAGGCATGATGATTGGCGTAGAACTTCGTCAACTCCATCAGGGATTCGTCCGGGCGAGATTCGCAGCGCTCTCGCTGAGTCTGTTTTGCTGAGTCTACTTAGTGACGGCTGCGAATTTCCGCAGCAGCGAACTCGGCAAGGCGCATGCGTTCCGCATAAGTGGCCCAACCACCAACAGGTTGCACAAATCCCCACAACGCGTTGTCTATCAGACGCTGGTAGATCATCGGCGCGTTCTTTAATCCGAAAGGCATTCGTTACCATTCAAAGTGGCCTAGGGCGCAAACGAAGGTGGAAATATGCCTGGCTCGCTGAGTCATCAACACCGCCCAGAATCCACTCGCAGCATCAAGGGAACAAAACCACAAGCAGCTCTGTAGCTCGGTCAACAGGTCATCCACGAGAGGCATTGCATATTCCATGGCCACAGTGACTTCGTTGACCCTCCTGTAGTCGATACACACCCGAATGTCAACTCCACCTTTCTTTAGGACGATCACAATCGGTGAGGCCCACGGACTGTTGGAAAACGCAATGAGACCCGCCTTCAAAAACCCTTTCAACAACTTATAGAGCTTCTTCAGATGCTAAAGCGGTACCCGGCGAGCTCGTTGTTTGATGGGTTTATGTCCTTGCACGTCGATATCGCACACAACCGCATAAGCTGGTGGGGGTAACGCATTTCCACTCGCTATCATTATTGATTCATGCCGTTTGAGGACTTCGATGAGTCGAGCGCGTTGTTCCGGACAATGTGATGGCGAAGTCACGTTCGGGCCTGAGTAGTCCAATTCCGTAGGGGCCAACTCAGCGAGATCTGGGAGAAATTCCAACTCGTGAGCATAGTCTACCAAATTGTCTTCGCTAGTAGGATGTTCATAGCACTCTCCGACTTCGCCTGTGCCTATGACATCTTCTTCGCTGAGTTCTCGAGCCACCGTAACGAACTTGAGCCTCAAGTCCTCCACCGGGTCCGAGCCATATGACTCCTCACTAACTCCTACTGTCATATCCTTTACAGGTTGGCCTCTCGGCGAATCGTCTTGACCGGGGTCCCAAGTGTCACCCCTGTTTGACGAAAACGTTCTCAGAGTGTCTTCCACCGGGGAGTCTGGTTGATCACCCCTGGTGGTGCCTTTTCAACTCCCACACTGCTCTGTGGTATGTCGCTGTCGGTTGTTGTGAGTGTCATGGTCGAAACTCCGCTTGACCTGGGTCCCACATCTCGGAGAGCTTCGCCGTCTGAGGAATACTGACTTTCGCTGTCTTGGGTAGACTCGGCGAATTCGTTAAGTTCCTTCCCATCTCGTTGGAGTCGTTCCCGCTTCTCAGAGCATGTCAATTCGCGCTCAGCTCCGTCGTCCCTCGGCGGTCTCGGTAAGATCCCATGTGGTTTCTCATATTCCGTGCGTTCAACCGCCAGCGGCTGTCGACTGAGCCACTCAGCATAAAGTCGTTGCTCTTCTTTGAGCAGAGACTCGTCGAGGCCTCCTTCATAAGCCAGCACCTGCCGGTCTCTGTATTTCGCAGGGTTCACTCGCACGTAGCCATCGGTTCTCGGTAATTCGCCGTGCGGTACCCACACTACCACCGGGAAATGTGCTGGGCACCATTACAGTTTATCGGACACATTCGTCAATAGCACTCGGCTTGGATGGCCACGTATACTGAATTTCAACGTAGGGATCACACCCTTGAGACGTCGAATCCAAACTTCGTGAGTCGCCTCACTGGGTTGGTTTCGTTGAAGCTTGAACTCGGCAACAAGTCGACCCTGGATATCAAGGCTCTGTGTTGGCCCTCCCGTCACTTCCATGCCATACATAGGGTCATCGTTGGCGTCAGTCGCCGACTTGATCAGTGGTACGACTACTTCGTCTGGTAGTTTTGCAGCCGAATTGTACAAGTCCAACCTAACGCCCGCCGGGATCATGAAGTCCGTGCCAAGAATAAGATCGACTCCAGCATAATGTGGTAAGATCCACACTTCAAATTCATACACCACCTCCCATCCAAGAGTAATTTTCACCATTGCTCTGGTTCGTGCTTCCACTCTGGACTTGTTAATCCCTTGCACATTAATATACTTGTCGTGGCTGGTAAATCGTCTCAATCTCACCTTCTTGGCGAACAATTCAGTGATTGCCGACACGTTAGCTACAGTATCTAGTAATATGTCCGTTCGCACATCGTTCATCGCGCCCTTCACTTGCGCTAGCATCCTGACTCGACGGTCGAATTTCTTCGCTGACCACCACCCCAGTCGTTCGCCTGGGAGTAACTTCCATTTCTTGGCTTGGTCGATGCGAACCACCTTCGATCGCTGAGTTACCTCCATGCTCGTTATCACTTTCGCCAAGTCGTCGTTCAGCTTGGCGAAATCACTCTCCACAATATCCTCATCTGTTTTCCCCGCTCACTCTCTTCTCCACCACTCACGCCGGGCCGTGTTGCTTCACCAACAAAAGCAAACACAAACCGTGCTTCTACTGCTGGTTCAGCTGACTGTGGCAGCCCGTTTGTATCCATCTCAGTCAAAGATGGCGAGCTCACTAGTTTAAATGGCTCGACGTGTAGATGTCTTGAGGTCTTCCGGGACTACGGACTTATCAACGGAATCTTAACGAACTTAGTAAGTTTTTCCAAGCGTTGATAGAGTTCACAGCGTCCTGCATCATGGACCTGCTTACAGAATTTGCACCGCAAGCAACAGAAGTGTGCATCATGCCCCTGTCCACCACAGACGCCACACGGGCCATACCTTCGTCGTTCACCGAATCCCTCTCGTCGAGTAGTTTGGTCCTGGATAGGTGATCGTGGCTGAGGGACTTGGCGACTCACTGAGTCGGATCGGCCCTGTGCGGGTCGGTTCGAGGAGGAAGTTGGCCGATCGTTTATCCGCCTGCTACGATCGTTACTGTGTCCAGCATTAATGTAATCTTCGGCAGAGTCATAGTCGGACTCATTGTCGTGGCTGTCGTCGCTCTCACTACCCGACCAGTCATACAGGTTGGCATTTTGCGTTGCCCTGCGTTCATCAAGGGCCGCCAGCCAATCATCTTCGGAGGCTTCCATCAATAATACTCGGCGATCACGGGCATCATCCCGTCGGTTACGACGATCGTCTTGATGACCGCGTGGATCATCACGTCGTTCATCTCGGCGGCTATCGCGTCGCGGTTCACTCCTGCGAGACGGCTCCCGTCTAGAGTCGCTTTTGCAGCTCTCCCTATCACGGTCCGTGGAGAGACGGTCACGTTGCTTCTTGCGCTTCTCGCCGAGTAGTCTATGGTTGATTATCTTCTCAACCCGGTGGATATCGTCGAGTCTTTGAGGATAGACGAGGTCCATTACTCCATCGTCACCACAGTTGGGTAGGAAGTGCTCAACATGGTCGACTGCATCAGCGCCTCCTCTCTCATACTGGATCTGCGCGGCTCGGGCGTATTCATTGAGCCGCTGTAGGAAGTCGCATACATGCTCATTTTCTCGGCGCTTCGCTGAGTAGTAGCGTGTGCGTGCTGACTGCTCGAACTACGAGCAGTAATAGTCAAGAAAGGCATCGCTGAGTAGACTCCACTTTCGCTGACTCTTCTTCGGGAGTTGGCGATACCATCCCTTGGCCGCTTTACCGATACTTAGCGAGAATGGCTCGCACCAAGAATCTTGTGGCATGCGAGTTCCCTTCATCTCGTATATGAAACGTTTGATCCATTGCAGGGCATCATCTGAGCAGTATCGCTTGCCTTCGAAGGTGGTGATCTTGTCAAGCGGTGCATGGGTCCGCATTTCAATTACCTGACCCCGGTCGCTGTCGGACTCGGCGAAACTGAGTCGGCGAATGACACCATTCGGGGATTCTTCGAGCTCCTTAGGGTCTTCGCTCGCCATCATCACCTACTTCCGCAGCATCTTCGGCGTTATACAACTTAGCAAATCTGTCGTGACGTAGGATTCCGTGATTCGGGGTGACCATGTGTGAGTCGGCGAAATACGGAGTTTCCTCCGTCTTGCGGAATACTCCTCTTTTCGTCTTCGGAGTCTCTGGAAGAGGGACCATCACCGGATCTTCTCTGGTTCTGGACGGCTCACCGGCTTGACGCGTCTGCGGTAAAGCTCCTTTCGCGCCGCCTTCCAGCCCAAAGGCGACCTTGAGTTTACGCTTCCACTTCATGAGCTCAGCTCCTGCTGAGTGCTTTCCCAATGATGTAGTATCAGACTATTGGGCCTGCTGGTGCAGCGGAAACCCATCGCCCGCAGCAGGAGAACCGTTTCTTCGACGAGTTGGTTGATGCTTGTACTATTGATCGGCTGATTGAGCTCTGCACTGAGCACTGGCCATTTCGCTTGAGTCGTCGCAATAGGAGCAAACATTATCACCCATTCACTTTTCATTCTCATTTATTCGCCGAGACGCGCGAGTACCTTGTTGGCGCTCGGCGTGTCGGCGTTCCGTGTTGCCTTGGGTACAAGGGGCGGACGTTGCCCTTGAGCAACACCATAGTCATCATCATCATCATCGCAGCCGTCCGCACCTTCGCTGAGTTCAATGGCAAGATTGCGTTCCACGGGACGTGAGGTGCCCACCTTGCCAACTTGAAGCGTCAGCTCTTCGACCTCGCTGAGTAGTTCATTGGTCGTCTTCACATCGCCGTACTCGGCTTTCTCTTCATCTTCATCCTGGTCTCGGACATCGAAGTCGCCATCTTGAACCGTACGCATGTCCTCTGCCGTTGCATTGGCCACGTTGACATTGCCCAAATCAGACTCGGCGATCGGCGATAAATTGGTCACCGAATTCGCTGAGTTCGATCTAGGGCTTCCACCCGTCGATGGCGTCACGATGTTCGGCGGTGTCGATCCCTTGACCATCTTCTCTCACGTAGATTCCCGGAACCTTGGTTAGCTGGTACCTACAAAACAAAACACACCCTGTTCCCGGGTCGCGGCACCAGTTATGGTGTTGGAGAACACACAAAATCGTCAAGTTTGGCTTCCTCGCAATACACACAACAAATTCGCCGAGTCTAAGGTCGGCGACTCTGTGTGGCCTGCGCTAGGGTTGTCCCTTCGCGATTCGGCCCTTCCGGGACAGCGGTGGAATTGATCCGCAGTCGCCAGCTACCAATCTCGCCAGAGGCCTGCCTGAGCTTAGCAGCCTCCGTTCCTCAACCCTGTGACCTCACACCAAAGGATGGACGTCGGCGCGCGAGCGCTTTTACAGGTCACCGAGCGCAGCGCACGCCCGACTAGAAGATTAACGACGTTCTCGGTTAGAAACCCGTCGACTCGCCAAGTTAACGAGATTTGACTTCGCTGGTGATGAGAAATGTCCTACCCCGGGCCGACCTTAACTCTTGGCGCTACCAGTCGCTTCCCCTACAAGCTATGCCTCTCGGGGAACGACGGGAGACATCCAGCCCGTACAGGGACATACCGGAAGAGTGTGCACTTGTCTAGGACTTGGAAAATTCTGCTCTGTTAGTTATATCGTAGTCTTCTGTGGAAACTCTAAGGGGTTTCCGTTTCCTATCCTTTCTATACAACTATGCAATGAAATGGCCCGTTATTACTCCTACCTTGCCCGCGGTGACCTCTGCCGCAACGGCTCTTCGCCCCCTGAGACCCTTCGTAGCCAAAGATCTTGGGCTCGCCAAGTCGAAGTTGACCCTTCGCCAAGTCGAGATCAGTCTTTTGCCAAGTCGAGGTCAACCCTTCGCCAAGTCTGGCCAGACTCGACTGGACTTCGCTGAGTCGGATAAGACCGACTCACTGAGTCTTCTTAAGTCACATTCGCTAACTGTGTACCAAACACAGTTCGCTGACTTAGTGGCTGACCGCCTGAGCCTTGGCATATGCTAGAACAGAGGATTTGCAACACCACAGTGGCGCCGCTGAAAATCACGCTGCGAAGGATACTGAAACGTATCGCTACCATGCCCGTAAGTACTTGCCCATACAGCGTGGGTTTCTCCGAGACTACACGAAGGAGCTTGAGCAATTTGGTTTCGTGAGGCGCAACGACAGGTCGCAGTGGCTTGTGCTGCGGTGCCAGTACGCAAGGCTGGCACAATTAGTAGCTTTCGCATCACCAATGACTACAGGCCAGTCAACAGGATGACTGTCCCGATTGCTGGTGTCATGCCAAACCTGGATGTCAAGTGGCGGGCTCCTACGGGTTTGCAAAATTCGATGTCATGAAAGGTTTTTGGCAGATGCCACTCCACCCGGACTCACAAGAGGTGCTCTCTTTCATGACAGAAGACTTCGTTTTCACACCGCTTCGAGTGCCCCAGGGGGTCATGGACTCGTCGGTTAACTTCCAGAACCAACTACAAGAAGTATTTCGAGAGCTACTTGGTCATCATTGTCTGATTTGATTTGAATTGACGACATTATCATCTATGCGGAGTCGGCAACAGTGTTTCTGATCACGCTGCATCAGTTCTTCGAACTGGTGGATGAACATCGCCTCCGGTTCAATGCGAAGAAGAGCATCATATACTGTAAGGAGGTGCTGTGGTGGGGGCGTTTGGTGTCTGGTACAGGAGTAAGACATGATTCGATGAGGCTCTTACGACAATTCCATTTCCACCTACCATCGCTGCTCTCTAACAATTTTTGTGCGCGGGGAATTGGCTACTTGCATCTCTCCCGGTCTTCGCTCGAGTAGCATCGCCTATCACAGCTAAGCTGGAGCGGCATCTCGAGGCTGTGGGAAAACGCAATCGAATGCGCTCCAAGCTGGAATTGGCTGGACAGGCTCTGAGGGTGCGGACTTCGACACGCTGCGCATGCTGATAGCTGTCTCGCTCCCGCAGCATTTTCCTGCGGACGATTTGGACATCTGTGTTCTAACGGATGCATCTCACGGGGGTTACCGTCTCTTAGGTCCGAGACTGGAATGAGAATGCACCCGTACACAACAAGATCACGAACTTCTTGTCCGCAAAGGCGGTCTTTTCAAGGGATCGTCACTCAACTGGCCCACCGTTGAGAAAGAAGCATACCAGCTGGTCAAGGCATGCACAGACCTCGAGTACTTTGAAGTGCAGGAAGGAATTTCGGATGTACACAGATCATGCCAACCTTATGGTCATATTCAACCCGTCAACGGAGATCAAACGCCACGTGAGAGACAAACTACAGAGGTGGGCGATGCGCCTTTGCGGACTACGTAATACGATTGAGCACATCGACGGAACTGCAAACGTGTGGGTTGACATGATCAGCAGGTGGGGTCAGCCCAGCACACAAGACGGTGACACGCGATGTCTTGCAGTCCGAACGAGAAGTGCCCCCAGCAACTCGACCGATTGCGGACCCCAGTTTCGAATGGCCACAACTAGAGGACATCACTCAGATGCAGCGGAAGTTTGCTAAGATGCTGCGTGGGATGGAGCATGAAATCGTCGAAGGGGTTATCACGATGGAGGGACGAACATGGGTCCCAAATGGTGTCCATGAGTTGCTCACACGCTTAATGATCATTGCGCACTGCGGAAATCATGGTCCTCGAGACGAACAGCCAATGAGAACGCTTCTGGATACCCACTTTGCGATTCAGCAACTGCCTTCCAAGGTGCAGAGGTTCCTGCAGAATTGCTTGATCTGCAAACATAGCCAACGTGGTCATCTCGTTCACAGCCCATGGGGATCGACGTTCAATGCGGAGAAGCGCAATGAAGGTGTATAGTGAGACTGTCTGTCTCTTGATGAGAGCTTTGGTGAGAACCAGTACGTCCTTGTCATTAAAGATGCTCTCATGCATTATTGTGAGCTGTCTCCAAGTACGGCGGCATCGGCTTGGGATGCAGCTGATGGGATGATGCCATGGTACATGCGCTACGGGAGATCGGAAGTTTTGGTGTCCGACCAAGAATCGCACTTCCGCAACAAGATGATCAAGCTGTTGTGTCCCAAGTTGAAGATTGAGCACACGTTCACGCCATTACAAGCTGGATGCCAGAGAATGGCCATACCTCCTGCCAATAATCCAAGCAAACATCAACCACACGCCTGCCGCTCGGGGATCACTCGTCGATTGAGCGCTTTCTTGGTCTGCCAGCTCCCTCTGCGCTGGACACGGTGGCGGTGAAAGTGGACGGGATGGCTGCGGTACTGCCAGGAAAAATCGGTGACGACGCTATGCAGTACCTCGCCAGCTGCGTGAAGCATTACGGGGCATGCACAAGGCTGTGGTGGACCGGAAGGAACGCACATGGCTTCAAGCCATGGCAAGGTCAAGAGGATCACCATGCAACTTTGACGTTGGAGACTATGTCCTGTGGTCTCGAGTTGACAAGCGGATCCGCACTCACAACCTGCTAGCAAGGTGGGTTGGATCATTCAGGGTGGTCGAACTCCGACCAAACTCGTTCCTGATAAAGCACTTGATGACTGAAGTTCTACATTGACTCAAGTCTCAACGTCACGGAGGAGATTACTGAACTGATCTCCAACCAAGGCATGCTGCTGGGTGTTCGTGTGATGGGGCTCTTTGTGCTTTTACCACTTCCGGTGTACACGTGATACTCCCAGTAAGATAGACGGCTCCGCCCGGACGAGGGATTTATCCGGGGCCGTGGCCTGGGGATCCTTCCACATAAAAGTTCTCGGGGACCGGGAACGAAAGGGCCCTGGGCCGGTCAGTATCTTCACCTTGTGTACCCCCTTCGAAAACGGTTGTTTAATCAGGGAACGGTCACTGAGGATGTTCGGGAACGCCTTGACTTGGTACTGGTACGCTTGGGGTGGTAGATAAACACACAACGGATCCGGAACCTACTACCAAGGTTCGGGCCCGGGAATACGGCACTCAATAAAATACACTCGGTTCTTCTGGGTTTGCTTCCCAAGGGCGAGACCCTGAAGATGTGAATTATATATACCCGCGCCGGCCAGACCGCGGAACACACAAATATAAAGTGCCTAACTTCTTTGGGAAATGTAGGCGGAGAGAATTGAGATATTACCGTTACAGCCTCATGCGTGGTCCGGCGGTGCCGCGCTCCTAGTCTTCAAAGGTGCAGCGGTCCGCACTGCGTAGAGGTTCGACTTGCGCTCTTGAAGGGAAAAGGGAGACTGATTTTTGGCCGCCCCAGCGCACTCCGCTTGGGCGGGTTACGTTCCTACAAGCGGGAACCTTCCACTCTTGTTGACTATGGTTTGGGAGCCTTGACTTGATTTCACTATAAGCCGGAGGGTGCAGCGTGGCTTGCCCATCGTCTGGTTGGGGATTTCAACTGGAATATGCAGAGAGCCGGCCGGTTTCTTTGCGGCGGATGGGAAGCACGATCCTGATTCATCTTGATTTGAGTATGCCGGCGTACAGGGGTCCCGGTCCGGACTTCGTCGTTTGGCTGACCGGTTCCCAATTCAGGTCCCAAAACGGGGTGGTCCACACACATTAAGGATTAGTTCGAAATTGGTGTGGCACACCTTGACTTGAACTTGAGGTGGTCCAAAGACGGGCCGGGGCCGGGGCTTCTCGGAGAATTTACCCGGCACTATGCCTCATTCGGGAGTTCAAATCCCATCGTTTGGATGACGCGCTGCATTGGTGGGAGTTCCTGGGTCTCCTGGGCCGGACTTACAGATGTCGGGGACTATGGGGATCAGCGGCGAACATGCTCAAGGATGTACCAGTGAAAGTACAAGACTATATCGACGAAGTACAGGATGACGAGCTTACGGAAGCACTACTGCCGTCGAACGATACGAACTAATGGGGGCGTATTGCGTGGATTTTCACATCAGCTCGATCATGTCGGCAAGCTCGAAGATGGGGGCAAGGCGATGATCACGATGGACATCGGATTACGCGGCATGATGACAAAGACCAGCAGACTACGGGGCACACCAAATGAATGGCTGTGGCCTCGCATACTGGAGAGGCCGGTAGCTAGATCAGGCTGGGCAGTTCCCTCATTAATAGACTTTCGCTTTACAACAACAACCATCTGGATCTGTGCGATACGCGCGCGATTCGTGGATTGACATTTTGACCGCGCCGGTGCACCAGAAGGGCGGCGAGACCAGCACTAACTCCATTGCGAGTATCTTTGCGTGGACGCGGGGGCTTTTGCACCGCGCCAAGTTGGACAACAACACGCAGCTTAAACTTTTCTGCGAGGAGCTCGAGGGCTGCATCGTCGAGAGCGTCGAGAACGGCCAGATGACCAAGGACCTCGCCTTGCTCATCCACGGCTCGGACATGACGCGCGACCACTACCTCGACACGTTCCAGGTACGAACTGCTTGACCTGTCACGTTGGATCATTATCAGCTTCTTAACTCTTTTTTTTGCCATTGTCAGTTCATTGACAAGATTGCGGATAACCTACGTGTGCGTCTCGCCGCCAGCCCCAGCTTCGGCGCAGCGAAAATGTGAATCCACGATCCGCGCATGCATCACCACGCGTATCAACCAAGTAAAAACAAACTGCTAGTTCTCTGAAATTTACTTTCAGAGTTCATAAGGACCTACCTCGACTATCATCGAGCAAGAAAGTCTAATTTCTTAAAAACGTTATGATCACTTTGGCTCAAACTCTCATAGCAAGAAACAATAACACAGCTTGAAATCTCAAAAACTCAGCCGTATTTTTGCTTTCGGTCTACCTGACGCGATAAACCATCTTCAACCTGCAAGTTTATTTTGCAAGGTAGACCACTTTTCCTATACAAGCAGTAAGAGCAGCTCACTGCAATAGCTAATTCCAAGTATAAATTAATGTTCTTTCTTCAGAAGAGTTCAAGCGACAAGCAGCAACACGCGTAATTCACGCACATCAAAGCTCGATACAGCTCGATCTCACTGGGTGGGTGGGTGAATGTGGCAGCAATTTCACAACGTTTGGCAGTAGTCAACTGCTCTATTCGACGACTACTGTACTCTACGACAGAACCAACAGAGAATCCGCACAACTACTAGTAGTTAATCATTTTCAAGTCAACCAAATACTCCGCGACGGCAAAGCAGCAAATACAATCGGGACGCAGCAGATGCCGAATATCTTCACAAACTAAACAAAGCCATAACTCATCACCAACAAACAAATTGTAATTATAGCAGCTCATTCAAAATAAATTTCAGAGCTTCTCCGGGCAGGGCACGGCCTTGTAGTGAATGAATCGATCCTTCTTCGGATTATGCTGTTCTACAGGGCAACTTCAACGACCGATTGACTTTTGTGGAATGTACTAAGTGTTTGGCTGGTATTGATTTTTGGGGCGTACGAACTTTTCCTGGGCTGATTCCGCATTTTGTTCTGCTAGGCGAAGCTAGCCCCATGTCTCGCCGAGCGAGCGACGCCAGCGCCAGCGACGAGGATGAGGAGGTGCTGAACGCCGCCTTTAACGAACTGGAGGAGCAGGACGCGCTGGCCCGCCAGCTGGCGCGCGGCGGCTTCTTCGGGGGCGACTTTGGCGAGGGCAACGTGGATGGGGAGACGCCAGCGCCCCGAGCCGAGAACGACCGAGCGCCAACCGCATGCTGGAGGCGCTAGAGGCGCTGGCCCAGGAGGCTGAGGACTCGTCACTGCGAAGTCTGGTGGAGAGACTGCACGGCGAAGGATCGGTGCGGTCTTGGAGCAGTCCGTTACGGGGAATACATACCAAGTGCTAATTGTTAGGGGTGATATTGGTGCTACTATAGGTGCTCGGAGCCATGTTCCCGCTGTCTCAACTACTGTCTGGGGGCAGCAACCCCAGATTCCAGAGGATGCTGGAGGCGATTGGGGCGGACCAACCGACCCACTCGCAGATTGTAAGTGAAGGCTGAGAGATGTGTAGCAGATAGTACTAACATTGATCATTGTGTTTTGTTGTCTAGTCGGGCTTGTCGGAGCTCTGTGAGACGCTATCGCTGTCCACAGAGGAGTCGCTGGCCGTCTCAGGGTTCAATGTGGACAACTTTGTGCCGGCGGTGGTGACTTTGATCCGCCTCCCAACGTCCATGGAGGTTCTACTGCTGGCAGCGCGAGCCCTGTCGACCATTTTGGAACTGTACGCCAGTACTGCGATCCCCAAGGCCACAGCGGAGCAGCTGATCCCGTCACTGTGTGAAAAGCTGCTAGAGATTGAGTATATGGATGTGGCCGAGCTAGCGCTACAGATTTTGGAGAGAATTGTGTGCAAGGCAGAGCCAGCATTGACTGCTGCGGGTATTGCCAACGTGGCGAGACTTTGCGCACAGTACAGGATGGAAGTGATCCAGGAGAACGGGATCATCGCCCTGCTGCAGTTTGTGGACTTCTTTCCGCTGGAGATTCAACGCCGAGCGGCGAGAATTGTTTGCCAGCTTTGCACGGATTTCCCACTGTCGATGGAGGACAAAATGCGTCTGGCACTACCTTACATAACGAACTTGTTGCGTTCGTTCGACAGTGAAATTTTGGAAAACAGCTTTGACTGCTTACGGAAACTTGGGGAAAGCACAGCCTTCTCAGAGAGCCCTACATTTGCGTCGATGGTCGCGAGTGAAGAGATTTGTGCCATTCTTCTAGAAAAGCTGACGGTATATGCAGACGGAACGAGCAGTCCGGCGACTCAATTGTCGGCCATGGGGTATACGAGCATGTTGCGCTTTCTGTCGTGTCTACTCTCTTGTGTTGTGACCGAGATGGAAACTGCGTCAGTGACTCCAAGCGCTTCACATTTACGTTTTGTTCGACTCCCGCCTATCGTGGCAGCACTGCTGGGCAAGCAAGAAGTTGTGTCGGAAAATCAGCTACTTCGTGAAACGCTTAAGCTGGTGATCGTGGTGCTCCCTATCTCCGAGGAACTCTCGCCGACGGAAATCATCCCGTCCGAAATGGTTAGTCTAGCCCACGATATCTTGCCGCTTATTATTCGCGTCTACGACATGACTTCACGTGCAGATTTACGCTACGACTGTCTGGGCGTTATCTTCCGAAGTTGTTCACTGCTGTATGCAAACCAGCGGTCATTCACGACACAAGAACCTGCCGAGTTGTCGCGTTTAGCCGCATTCCTGGCTCGTGTGTTACGTCCCCGACGCACCAGCTTAGCAGTGTCATCTGCGAATTCTACCACAGAGAAGGATCTCCTTCCTGTGGATCTAGCGCTGCGTATAATTGAAGTGCCACTGCTGCACACTGGGGCTCGACAGACGGCGAAAGACATTTTCGAGCGCCATGGGGTTGCAAGTGTTATTCGCCTGTATGCGTCAAGTCCAAAACAGGGAGACCCACTTGATGGCGATTTCCAGGAGATCCAGTCTACTTGCGCTCGACTCGTGGCTGACTATTTGGGCGAAGGCACTTGTATCGTGAGCGTGGTAGCGCAGCTTCAGCAATTGTCGAAAGAGCTGGAAAATGCCTTGCATAGTGGCAATCCACAACCGGGACTGCTTACAAGCTTACTGCGACTGCGGGATTTCGTTGCCCAAGGAGATGACTTTTTAACTGCACACGAGATCGCTTGCAGTGGTTTGGCGAAAGTTCTCATCAAGATTTTGTCTGCTGACGAAGGCCAACTCGCTTTCTCTGCAATGCTGGATACCCAAAATGTGAGTAATGATGGCTTGAGGTTTGTAGCGTCTCTATTGCGATGTCTCCAAGATGGAATTTCTTCAGAGAAGGATGCGTTCTCCATTTCATCCACAGAGTCAGCTCTTTCTTCTGGTAGTATCGCTACAGATCTCGACCAACTGACGCAACACATTAAAGTGCATGTACTGATCGAAGAGATACAAACAGAGGAAAAACCACGCAAGTTAGACGCCAATCTGAGCGAAGATCTGGGCCAGAAGGAAGACAATCAAGATCCCAACACGCAGCTCGCTGAACAAAAGGAAGAATCAGCTGGAGAAAGTCCTTTGCGATGGATGAAAAGAGCCCCGCTAAGACGTAATGGGAACGACTACAAGTCGAACAAACGTTCCGTTCATGACACGGTTGTGCTGGTCGAGCCGCTTGCTCGGATCGAGACGATGGAGGACTTTATTGCCGACAAGCTGTTCGGGAGGGAAGGTCCAGTCAGTCGATCCTCGGCCAGCGATCTGAAGGTGAAGAAGGGGGAGGTCAATGAGAGCGAAGAATTCGCTAACGATGTTGTAAAGCCTCGGAGAGTAATGGCGGTGTACAAGGGACAAGTCCTTCCTGCAGACATGACCATACTCGAAGCGGTTGTCAAGAATGGAAATACGGAGCCAACTACGAAAGGCAAAAGGGAGGGGAAACGTCCTGCGTCTGCTGCTGGGAGCCCTACGCTCCATCATAATCGTATCTGGAGAAACACACCTCATGACATTACGTTTCGGGTAACGCCACTGTCACTTGCTGCTGACCAATCTCCTGAATCCGCTGAAATGCCTCTCGAGACAGGGGAGGCTATTGCGGTTGCATCTACCCCAAAGCTGTTAGAGTCTTCTACGGCTACAACGTGGGACGATGTGTGGGATCTGCTGCTGCTATTGAAACTTGTGCGAGACCAGAGTGTCCAGAAGCCGTTTAACTCCTCGCTCAGTTTTGTCAACAGCTACCTGAGCTTGCAAGTGAGACGAGCTTTACAGCAGCCTGCTCGCGTGGTGACGAACTCGCTTCCCGACTGGTGTTTCCGCTTGGTCAACGAGTTTGCGTTCGTGCTCGAGTTCGAAACACGTTGCCATTTCATGTACGCTACGACGTGTGGCTGCTCGAGAGCGATTCAGTACTTGTGTCGGTCTGTTTGGAAGCAGGCCATCATGGAGGAACCAGCGACGTCCCAGACACGACCAACAGCCAGCGGTCGACGGCGGTACCGAGATGGCTCGAACCGCTCTCGTACGTCTGGCATTGACAACATTTCACAAATGGTAAAGCTCCCTCGTCTCAAAGTTCGCGTCGCGCGGTCGAGGCTCTTGCAGTCGGCGATGAAGTTGCTGGCCGTTTATGGAGGAAAGAAGGCAGTGATCGAGATCGAGTTTCTCGGAGAAGTTGGCACTGGGCTGGGGCCCACAACCGAATTCTTTACTCTTGTTTGTCAACAAATCCAATCAAAGCAACTGCAGCTGTGGAGAGACGACGATCGTGAAGCTTCAGCCAGTAGCGAGGGCGATGTCGAGCAGAAGAGAGAGCCACACCAGGACGAAGCAGGCACTGTAAGCTGTCTATCCATTCGAGGGTATCACCGAGTCGCTGTGTATCACTGCCCAAAGTGCAAAGCTCTCCACATCCCAACTTGCTCCATTCATCGCCAACTTCTGACTCACGAGAAGAAGGCGCCTCTGGAGAGCAGCAAATGCGACTTAACTTCGCCAGCCAAGACAAGTAACCTAAGAGCATTAGCATCAGCTCGACGACAAGCAGCAGCAAATTCGATCCCTCAGTGCGCCCAGTGTCTTGACGACCAGGATTGGTCTTCGTCCGTGACTTCCTGCGCCTGCTGTGAATCCGCAGAGCCCGAGGTAGAAGGTAAGTGTGGCGTAAAAGATGGCAAACCGCCAGGTCCCAGGGGTGTGCTCAAGTGGTGGGTTTTGAGCGACGAGGAGGCGCAGTATCTGGGCAAAGTGTTCCCTCGTCACTCAAAGAAGGTGAACCACCCAGTGCTTCAGTGCGCGCATTGCGACACAGTCAACTTCCCTGGCACGGATGCAGGTATTGTAGAAATGGACGGAGATCGCATGATCTCACGGTCCGGTCGACGCATGTTCGAGCGAGACTATCGCGCCGTGACGAAGCACGTGTCACCTCTTTGCGAGGGGACTCCTTTGAATGTCATGACGTCTGCCATCACTCGGTCCGACGTGGATCTTTTGGTGGACAGCTTGGCACGGAGCCCCGAGGTGTTGGAGTCCGAGGTGGAGTCTCTGAGCTATCTAAGCGAGACGGCGCTGGTAGGCGGCACTGTTGCGGCGGGGCCACCCGTGACAGCTCCGTTTGGTCTGTTCCCCAAGCCATACGTTAGAGTGCTTTCATCGACAGGGGACGACGAGACGAAGGTGTCGAATCTTGAAGCAGACGCGTCATCCCTCGACTCGGAAGAGGTCAACGTGCTCGCGTGGTTCACGTTTTTGGGTCACTTTGTGGGCCAGGCGCTGCTGGACGAACGGCTTCTGAACCTGCCGTTCTCCCGCCCGTTCCTGCGAGCGCTGCGAGGCGAGACGATGGTCGGCAACGGAGTGAGCGTGGAAGACTCGCTGGCTTTCCTGGAGGAGCTGGATCCAGCGATCGCCAACTCGCTGCGCTACCTCTACGAGTTGTCTGTCAAGTACGCCAGTAAGGAATCCGACGGAAATCTCTCGGCATGGACGACCGAGGTGGATTCTCTGAGCTTATCCTTCACGATGGTCGGCGCGGACGAGATTCCGCTGCAGGAGGGCGGCGCCGACACGGCTGTAACGCTGCCAACTCTACGGCGATACGTGGAGCTGAACTTGGAGTTCCTGCTGGACCGGACGATTCGGAGCCAAGTGGAAGCGTTCCGACGGGGCTTCGAGCAGATTTGCGGCGGACAGGATGGCCACCGACTCGTGCACTTCCTGCAGGCCTTCGGCGTGCGCGAGCTGGAGATGCTGCTGAGCGACCGCGGCGCTGGGAGCACCATGTGGGATCGCGACGGCGTGGACTTGCGCGAGCATATGGTGTGCGACCACGGCTACACGGCCGACAGTCGTGCCATCGAGAGCCTGGTCTCCATCCTGTGCGAGCTGTCGGTGGACGAGCAGCGGCTCTTCGTGCGCTTCGTGACGGGCGCAAACCGACTGCCGCTCGGCGGCCTGCGCAACCTCGAGCCAAAGCTCACGGTCGTGCGGAAACTCACGGAGAGCAACGACGCCAACAGTGCCGGGGAGAACGATGCCGTGCTGCCGTCGGCGTCCACGTGCACCAACTACCTGAAGCTGCCGGACTACTCAACGAGGGACATTATGAAGCAGCGGCTGCTGTACTGTATTAACGAGGGCAGTGCAGCTTCCACCTGTCCTAGCTCGACGCCCAAGGCAAAGGCCTGCGCAGGATCCCTTTGCCAGCTGGCAGGTAAATGAGACTTGACGTTCATCATCGATCCGGAATTGCATCCGTGGTGTTCAGCGGTGGGTAGGCTTGAATTGACGCAGTCGTCCCTGGCACGCCACTTGCCCTGAGATGCATCACGCTAGTTGTCGCCACGAGTGTAGGACGAGATGAAGGAGAAAGCGATGAGGAAACACGGTTTGAAAAGCATGAGATAAATAGTTAACTGCTGCGCTTCGGTAGTCGTTCAAGTGTGTATTTGCATGAGAGAGACCCTATCACTTCGGATCGCTCTGCCAACACGCACCGACGAGCTGCAAATGGGGGAAATGTGTCTGTGTCTACGCTCGACTCGATAAATAACAACCAACTGGCGCGACGCCCAGGCCGACTCCGCCCCGGACCAAACCTCGGCTGGTGTCTTACTGGGGCGGTCGGGGGCCTCCGGACTGCGGAGACTCCGACGTGAATCGCCTCCTGTCTCCACCTGGTTCGTCCGTCCTCTCTCTCTCTCTCTCTCTTCTTGGCTTGACCAGTGGTCGTCCAACACAGCAGAGGAGATCGGCGTCGCCTGCAGCTCTACGTCGCAAGACGTTGCGAAATTCCCGTCGACCGCTGCGCGACCTGCCTCGCTTAGAAGCACTCCTGGCTGCGACGCAGCTCGTCGCGCGAGTACCAGACGCGGCGCTTGTAGTCGGCGTCGAAGCTCGAGCGCGCCGGGATCTCGACCACGTCCACGTCGTCGTCGAAGCTGATGCGGCGGTCGTGGCTGCACGCGCGGATGCGCAGGATGCCGTCGTCGTCGTCGTCCGAGTCGTCATCCGTCTCGGCAAGCGAGTCGACGGTGGAGGCGCGGCCGCGCTTCTGCTTCAGCGGCTTGACCACCTCCACGATGGCGGGCAGGCTCAGCTGCTGCTGTTTCTTGGGGGCGCCCTGCATGGCGAGGGCCATCCAGTCGTCCTGGTCGTCGTCGTCCTCCTGCTCAGGGCGCCGCTGCCGTCCAGGCGAAAGTACTCGCGCACATTGACGACGCTCTTGGTTCGTTGCCGCATGGTCGCGAGTGGGAAAGCGAACGGGGGAGGCAAAGGTGATTTGATCGAAGAAAGCGGTTCTCTTCCTGCTCCTCAAGCACGCGTCGGCCACGAGCGATTTCGATAAATGGCAGCGAGCCCAGCAATGACGGGCGAGGCGACGAGGCGACGAGGCGACGACGAGGCAGTCCGCCGCGGCTCGTCTCTCCGCCCATACTGGAGCCAAGCTTGCCAACGTTCTATTTTTACACGGGAAGGCGTCGAGTCGTGGAAACAGCTTGCCCTGGTGCGGCTCGCCTCGGCCGCAGCGGTCTGCGTGAGCTCATGCCCGCGGCGGTCTCTGGCCACACGGCTGGGCTGGCGGGCAAAATCCATTCCTGGCCGCGGTTGTCGCACTGCGGGCGGGGGCTGTGGTGTCGGTCGGGGCCATCGCGCGGGGCTCGCAGCACTGTCAGGGCATTGGTAGGTGCCGCTGCCATCGCTGGCTTGGAGGCGGCAGCGCTTGCCAACACGCACTTGCCCCTGCCAGCTCGTCTTTGCCCTCCGAGGTCCGTCCTTCCCCGTCTGCCAGGCAGGTCTCTGCTGCTGCTTCGCCAAGTCGGTCTGGCCGTCGGGGATCGCTCCCCCAACGGCAGGGCACGCACCGAGCCGAGCTACCATCGCGTCAAGTTACGTTCGCGAAGGTAGAGTCCCTGCGGCTCCTGTGCGCGCGCAACACCCGCAACACCTGCAAGCCCGGCAAGTCTTCGCGGCTCGAAAGCGAGCCCCAGCAATCCCAAGCACGGCGCAGGATCCGCCGCCGTCTGGCTCGATTTCCGCATAGCGGATTAGGGCTCGAGTGTCAATGCAAAAACGGCTGGGCCTCATTTGCATCCCCTGCGCCTTCAACGCCTTCACTTTTGCTGCCAGGGGGACAGTGACTTCGATGTAGATACCGTCGGAGCCTTTGTGGCGGAGACCGTGGACGAAAGCCACCTACGACTACAAACAATTCGGCGACGAGCGCTGCTGCTGCCGCACGCCACTCCACATCTCACTCGGGAGCTCGTGGCGTTCCCGCTGAAGCGAGCGAGGCCCCGTGCAACCCGACGCCCGCCCGGCCGAAATAAGTTATCTCGTTACCGCGAGTTGTCCGTTGATTTTTTGCGGTTTTAACGGGCTAACAACAACAGCAACTACTACAACTCCGCCTGCGGATACCGTTCCATTCGGCACAAACACGCAGTAATAATCCATACACAGCCGACTTGCTCGTAGAACCTCAATAGCTCTTCCTCGCAAGTCGGCCCTACACGTACTTCGCAAGTTATGCAAAGGTGGGTCCAAAGTCCCTCACGCGGAGCCTTTGACAAGAATGGTCGAGCTGCTGTTGTCGCTCTGCGAACCGGTGGTAAGCTATCAGCATCCCCGACAACCCCACTCGCTGCGCTACATGCACGAGCCTGTCAACCACAATTCCAAACGCCTCCGACACGCACGTCACGCTGCGACTCGAATGAAAGCTGCGGCACAGCTCGCTTCGCCTCGTCAAGCAATCGTCGTCTCCGCTAGCCGAAGACGAGTCTCTGCTCGAGTTGCGGCGTCGTCGACACCCCTACATCGCTGCGGTGGGCATATTAGCGAGTCGGACTTCGTCCGGTGTGCGACGCATCCTGAACGAGTTGCCGCCGCCGTTCCACCACGCAAGCCGCTGCCTTGTCGGATAGCCGCCGCCGCCGACGACTTTGGGCGGTGTTGCCGCCGCGCGCACCTTCAAAGGTCGCAGGCCCGATCGACATCCGCGAGATCGTTCCCGTGATCGGCCATCAGCGCGTTGTTCCGACCCGCTCTCGCAGCAGCATTCGATCGGACCGCAACGAATGCTCGACCAGAGCCTCGACAAGAGCCCTCTCCTCGTTAGTCGCCCTGCTGTTTCCTATTCCCGTGGCGTTCGACGACCCCACCCGTTTCGGCTGCAGCACCCAGCGCGGGTTGACTCATTCGGACGTGCTCGCTTCAGCGTTTCATCGCTCGAGTCGAGCACCATGTGGCCGTGAGCTTCCCCCTTTGCTTTGTGCGAGTCGCCTCTCACCTCGATGCGATGCGAACGAAATCCAGCAGCTCGGTCGGTTGTATGTAACCCCGCTTCCTGCGTGTCCAGTGGCCGGCGGCAACAAATAACTCAGCACAACGCGGCGCTGACTGCGAGGCACTCCGTGCCACCGATGTGACAGCGAGCAAGGTGGCGGGATTTGTTGGCCAAAGAGAGTGGCCCAGCGACTGGATGTCGAGGGCGGCCGCGTCCACAGAAGTTTAATGCCGAGGATGGCACCGACACACACTAGGACAGAGATGTACACATACGTGGGGAATTGCGAAAGCCGCCCGCCCACACGACGCCTCGACCATGCCATCGCGACGCGAAGGTTGCGGCACGAGGGCGAGCCAACGGGCAACTCGCGGTAACGAGATAACTTATTTCGGCCGGGCGGGCGTCGGGTTGCACGGGGCCTCGCTCGCTTCAGCGGGAACGCCACGAGCTCCCGAGTGAGATGTGGAGTGGCGTGCGGCAGCAGCAGCGCTCGTCGCCGAATTGTTTGTAGTCGTAGGTGGCTTTCGTCCACGGTCTCCGCCACAAAGGCTCCGACGGTATCTACATCGAAGTCACTGTCCCCCTGGCAGCAAAAGTGAAGGCGTTGAAGGCGCAGGGGATGCAAATGAGGCCCAGCCGTTTTTGCATTGACACTCGAGCCCTAATCCGCTATGCGCAGGCATGCTCTATCGGGGCATTATGCACATAAAAAGCCAAAAACCCTTTTGAAACTCTCCAGGAGTGCCCATTTTGCCGCTCGGATTCTAGGCTGTTGAAGGAGTTCTCCAGCCAACATTTGCTGTTACCTACATACCGACACGTTGGGAGTTGATACACGATGCATGCCACTTTCTGTTGAAGAACTACGTTCGTCTTGGGATTCTCAAGACGAAAAGGCTAACACGAAATCGAGTGACGCATGGTGGTTGTGCCTATTTGTGGTCTGCAAGTTGACCGAGAAGATCCGCGCCTGCTTTCGCAAGCTGCAGTATAAAACGGTTACTATGCGCGAACAATACGCTGCTCTGAATGAACTCCACTTATCACTGGCGTTGAAATTTGAAAGCGAAATGACGAAGGTGAGCCAACTGTCGATTCACCAAAGGTCTCTGAGCATTAACCGTGATGCTGCCTTCACTCAAGAGACCTTTTCGACAAGATTGCCACGGGACACCACAATGTTCATACATGCCGTCAAGGAGCTGAAGTGGGTTTCGCTGGCATGGCTCTGGACCAACCAAACATCCACGAGCATCAAGACGGCGAAGAGACTTTGGAAGTTTCAGCGCATCTGGCGGACATGGTAGACGAAGATACCCCGAGTAGGATGAAGACATGCCACAACTCAATGAAGTAAATGAACCGACTGAATCCCAGCAATCAACGAGTCAGCAAGGCTTGGTGGAAGCTGTTACTACAGCTCGGACCGTGATGATCGACGGAATTACCGATATCAAGCTCGATATTGCAGCAGAAGCCCGCGATGCGCCTCCAACGAGGTCGATTGACATCGTGAAGTGTACGGATGGAGCGTTACGTCGTCTGCTGATCGCTTATTCAGCAAAATTGCAAGAACACCTAGGTGAATCGGCAACCGAGGAGATCTGGAGCCAGCGCAAGAACCTGATCCACGAATACAAGCTAAAGCGTGATGTTTGCAGAAAGGTGAAGGATCAAGGTGATCTGTCGCTTGAAGACGCGTGGGCTAAAGTCGAACCTTGTGGTGAATTTGGAGCGCTCATCGAATTTACTGTTGGTCTCGCAAGTATTGCTCCAGGAACCCATACTGTGGAAGGGGATTTCAGTACGCTAAACGGTGTAGCTGGTCCACCGGAGAACTGCAAGCGCGTCAATACTTCGAAGTCATGGAGCTGGCAGACAGATTGGAGTCAAGCAAGAAGGTTATAGCACAACAGTGAGTTTCTGATCCAACAGAGCGTGCGTAGGCTAACCTCACGTACATTTCCATGCGTAAGCTAGTGCCCTTTAGGGTTTTCTGGCAATTCAATACATTTCCTGTGCAATGCCCCTTTGAACTTTCCCAACTCTGCCCATTTTACATCAAATCCCATCGACTTTCAAAATGCCCTGTTTGAGCATGCCTGGCTATGCGGAAATCGAGCCAGACGGCGGCGGATCCTGCGCCGTGCTTGAGATTGCTGGGGCTCGCTTTCGAGCCGCGAAGACTTGCCGGGCTTGCAGGTGTTGCGGGTGTTGCGCGCGCACAGGAGCCGCAGGGACTCTACCTTCGCGAACGTAACTTGACGCGATGGTAGCTCGGCTCGGTGCGTGCCCTGCCGTTGGGGGAGCGATCCCCGACGGCCAGACCGACTTGGCGAAGCAGCAGCAGAGACCTGCCTGGCAGACGGGGAAGGACGGACCTCGGAGGGCAAAGACGAGCTGGCAGGGGCAAGTGCGTGTTGGCAAGCGCTGCCCGAGCTCACCAAAGTCGCTTTGCGACAATTGAAATGTGATCATCACACTGCTTCCGCCCTGTGGATTGGAGACATTTCAGTACCTCTCCTTGCTGGCCTAGCCTCCTTGCCGGCCTAGGTGGATTGCCGCCTGGAGTGCTCAATAATGAAGAACGATACGTTCAACGTGCTAATCCAGGGTCAAAGTACAAGTGGATTATACAAGCGTCTACTTAAATAGTCCTTCACGCAAGAATCACAGCTTCTCCGCGCGAGCCACCATCTCGACCAGCTCCGGTCGGTACTTGAGCAGCGCGAGCCTCGTCGAAGGAGACCTGCAACACAACACACCGCTCGTGAGCTCCCTGTCCAATTCACCAGCAAGTCAAAGCCCCCACGCACCCACTTGCGCTGCCGAGTGTTCTCCGCCCAGTCATCAAAGACCTGCGTCGCCTCCAATTTAAAGCCGTAGAACCGACACGGTTTGCCCTGCTGACTGGCAAAATCTAAAGTCCCCAAAGCGCCGACAACGTCGCCCGTTACCTGAAACAACCACAACCGAGTTAGACGTCGGGATAACAAGAGACGACAACTTCTCCATTCAGCCAACCCACCCCTGCTTCCTCGTCGGCTTCTCGCAGCGCGCTCTCCACGACCGACTCGTCGGTCTCCCAGCCGCCCTTGGGCAGGATCCACTGCGTCGGGTGCTTGGAGCTCGAGATGAGCAGGACGCGGTCGCCACGGCAGACCGCGATGCAGGCCAGCAGGCGCGTGTATCCGTCGTAGCGCTGCTTGTCCCTGCCCACGCGGGACTGCAGCAGGCGGCTCGAGAGGCGAGTCCGGCCGTCCACGTCGTCCAGCGGCTGCTTGTGCAGACCCGTGGGGCTCGACTTGTTGGGCGGGGACGGTGCCGGCTCCACTGCGGGCGAGTTGTCCGCCAGTTGCTCGTTGGTGGTCGTGCTTTCAGTCATTGCTGGCGGGGGGAGAGGACGAGATTTATGCACGTCCGAGGCAGGAATGGCGATCGGCGCAATTACGGACGCCACGCACGTCGCAGATGATCCCCTCAGTAGTCATATTGACTGATATAAAGAGGAGGCTTCTATTGATAGAATAGCTCAAAGGGTAGATTCATAACTAACGTGAGGTTTGCTTGACCGCGTTGAAGCGAATGGACGCAATCAAGTAATAATGCAGCTTCGACTTTATCTGCTCAGATAACCTAATATGCGGTCACTTTAGCAGTAGGAGAAGGAGGTCAAGCAATCACGCGCCAAACTGTCGACTAGTGAGCCAGGCACTCTGCAATTTGCTTCTTGCTACCAACCTCCGCGACGATGGCTCCTGCAACACCCGACAAGGCGATTCGTATGCCCTATCGCTTCCTCGGCGACTCTGGTCTGCTGGTGTCGAGACTCTCTCTCGGTAGCTGGATGGACGTCGACGACAAGTACACGGCCGACGCCTGGTATAACATGATGGCACTCGCGTTCAAATACGGTGTCAACTTGTTCGACAACGCCGAGATCTACGGAGCTGGTTTAGCGGAGAGGAACATGGGGATTGCCATCAAGAGGGGGTCGAGAAGGGGACATGGAGTCGTCAGGACCTCGTTATCAGCACCAAGCTCTACTTGGGCAGCAAGGGATTCGTGGGTGCTGGTCCGAACGACCAGGGCATTGGCCGCAAGCACATCATTGAGGGCACGAGGGCGTCTCTGGCCAGACTGCAGCTCGACTACGTGGACGTGCTCTATTCCCATCGATCCGAGATCTTCACCCCCATCGAGGAGACTGTGCGGGCCATGAACTTTGTCATCCGCCAGGGCTGGGCTTTGTATTGGGGAACGAGCTCGTGGAGCTCGGTGGACTTTAACGAAGCCTGCAACGTCGCCGACCGTCTTGGACTGGTCCGCCCCATCGTGGAGCAGCCCGAGTACAACCTCATCGAGCGTGCCAAGGTCGAATTCGAGTTCGTGGACCTGTACAAACAGTACAAACTGGGCTTAACGACGTGGTCTCCACTCTCATACGGAGCACTGACAGGTAAATACAGCGCCAGCATTCCCGAGGGCTCTCGGTTGAGCTCTGACTACTGGAAATCCTTCACGCCCGACTTTGCCGATCGAGTTGCCAAGGCCGGCAAGATTAACCCGATTGCAGAGGAGTTAGGGGTCTCCATGGCAGTGTTTGCGATTGCGTGGTGTCTATCGAACGAGAACGTGTCCACCGTTTTGGTCGGAGCTAAGACCCCGCAGCAACTGGAGCAAAATTTGCAGGCGCTGAAGGTGGTGGAGAAAATCACGCCGGAGGTGAAGGAGAAGGTCGAGGCGATCGTGCCGTGCGTCTTCAAACCGGATCAACCTGATGAGGTGACCATGATTCGTAGCCGCTTCCTGTAGGATGTGGAGCAAAGGAACTCGGTCGAACAGGACCGCAAGTGCATTTGTTGGGGCATGAGAAAGCGCACCTGTCGAGTGAAAAAGGTGTGTGTCGCGCGTTAGTGTTGACGGCAAGCTTAACTTGCGATGAGCGCTATCTCCATAAACGAAATGAATTCCCGATCACCTATCGCCGTTATCGTATAGTGAGGACTGATGTGATCCTGCAGCACCTTCGCTTGAAGCGGCCAAGTCATCTGGCACTCAGCCGATTTCTCTCGCTACTCGCATTTACTCGCAACAAGAACAACAGCAAGACATCCACATCCACCACCATGGCCTCCTCAAATTCCGACAACGCCGCTCCCCGCATGCGCCACCGCTTCCTCGGCAAGTCGGGCCTGTTGGTCTCCGAGCCCGGTCTCGGCAGCTGGATGTTCCCCGACGAGAAGAGCACGCCCGAGCGCTGGTACGAGATGATAAAGTTTGCGTTCGAGCACGGCATCAACTTTTTCGACAGCGCTGAGACGAACGGCAACGGCCAGGCGGACGCCAACATGGGCGCCGCCATCAAGTTGGGGCTCAACGACGGCGTCTGGAGCCGTGAAGACTTGGTGGTGACTGCCAAAGTCTTTGCTGGTACCAAGGGCTGGTTCGAAGGCGGACCCAACGACCAGGGAGTGAGTCGCAAGCACATCGTCGAAGGTGTCAAGGCGTCGCTCGCCAGGATGCATCTCGACTACGTCGACGTCGTCTTCTGCCACCGCCACGAGCCGTACACGCCGATCGAGGAGACCGTCCGAGCCATGAACTTTGTGATCGAGCAAGGCTGGGCCTTCTACTGGGGGACCAGCACCTGGTCTGCAGCCGACATCCTCGAGGCCTGCAACATCGCAGATCGTCTGGGGTTGATCCGTCCGATCGTGGAGCAACCTGAGTACAGCTTGTTGCAGACCCGAAAGGTGGAGGTCGAGTACCAGATCTTGTACGAGAAATACGGTCTTGGACTTACGACGTGGTCTCCATTAGCGTTCGGAGTACTCACGGGCAAGTACAGCTCTGGTACTGCCGAGGGCACGCGGATGGACACGATGAAGCAAGTCTTCGACGACTTTGAGGAGCGTGTGGCCAAGGCCGACAAGCTCAAGCCCATCGCGGAGAAGTTGGACTGCTCCATGGCGCAGCTCGCCATCGCCTGGTGCCTCTCCAACGGCAAGGTGTCGGCAGTGCTGGTCGGCGCGAGCTCAGTCTCGCAGCTGGAGCAGAACCTCAAGGCTATGAGTGTTGTGAACAAGTTGACGCCGGAAGTGAAGCAGCAGATCGAGGACCTGTCGCTCGAAGTCAACACGCCCGCAGAGGATTTTCTGACGACTGTGCGTGGCCGTCACTTGTAGATGCTGGTCATGGCAGTTGTATAAGGATGTTGCAGCGATCTCCTGTGGAATCATTCGTGCCAACATAACGTTCCAAGTAATCCAAAAGATTTGTTTGCTTGATCACAGGTTCCAGTGCGATTTTGTTTGCTTGGTCACTGGGCGTCATCTTCTTGCTGTTACTTGCACTCACCAAGTCTAACTCGCAGTATTTCCTCCATTCTGCAATTTGCCTAGCGTCGATCACATCGATCCCACCACCACCACTACCACCAAGAATCTTCCAACCATGGCTCCTGCTGCATCCGACAACAAGTCCAAGATGACCTACCGCTTCCTCGGCAACTCCGGACTGCTCGTCTCCAAACTCTCGCTCGGCAGTTGGATGAACGTCGACGAAAAGTACACGGCCGACGCCTGGTACGACATGATGGCGCTCGCTTTCAAGCACGGCGTCAACTTCTTTGACAATGCGGAGGTCTACGGTGCCGGTCTTGCCGAGAAGAACATGGGCGTTGCTATCAAGAAAGGCATCGAGAAGGGAACGTGGTCTCGTGAGGACCTGGTCATCACGACCAAGATCTTCTTTGGCAGCGAAGGGTTCTTGGCGTCACTGGGTCCAAACGAACAGGGACTAAGCCGCAAACACATCATCGAAGGCACGAAGGCGTCGCTCGCCAGGCTCGACCAGGACTACGTCGATGTCATCTTCTGCCACCGGCCTGACCCGTACACCCCGATTGAGGAGACTGTGCGAGCCATGAACTTCGTGATTGAGCAAGGGTGGGCGTTCTACTGGGGCACCAGTCAATGGAATTCTGCCCAAATCATTGAGGCGTGCGAGATCGCGGACCGTCTCGGCTTGATCCGTCCCATCGTGGAGCAGACCGTGTACAGTCTGCTGGATCGCTCGAAGGTGGAGTTCGAGTACGCTGATCTGTACAAGAAGTACAGGTTGGGCTTGACGACATGGTCGCCTTTGGCGTACGGCATCCTCACGGGCAAGTACAGCTCGAGCACCCCGGAAGGTTCCCGCATGTGCGATGAACTCTACAAAACCTACACGCCAGATTTTGCTGAGCGGGTGGCGAAGGCCGACAAGCTCAAGCCCATTGCCGACGAGTTGGGTATCTCCATGACGGAGCTCGCTCTTGCCTGGTGCGTCGCGAACGAGAACGTGTCGACAGTGATGATCGGCGCCAAGACCCTCCCGCAACTGGAGCAGAACTTGAAGGCGCTCGAGGCGGTGGAAAGATCACCCGGAGATCAAGGCCAAGATCGACGCTGTGGTGCCGCCTGTGTACGAGCTGGCGAAGCCCGACGGGACCGAGATGGTGCGTGCTCAGCATTTGTAGGAAGCTGAGTAGTTTTGAGCATGACATTCAAAGGCAATCGCTTGTGAAGTTGGCCCGTTTTGGAACTTGCTGGAGTGCTTGGATCTATGCGATCGTGAAATAATAGTTGATAGCAAGGCCGTAAACGCAGTCAAATGACCATTCTGTTCACCATCGTGGAGGAATTGTTTGCTTGGCCGCCCTGATGTCTCAGATGATGATCAAGTAACGCATTCTTTCCGAAGTTGTTGACCTCAAAACTTAGTCACACTCAGCTGATGAATCGATGATGATGGCGGCCACGACCAAGAGCTTGCTCTCTATGAACACGCACAAGGTTGAATGCCATAATCGTCACAACTTTGAGGGTGCTAGCTGCTGCTAGTCCGTTCACTTTGCAATTTGCTCAACCACCACCCTCACTGCTACTCCTACTCCACCACCACCATGGTTTCTGCTTCCAAGCACAATATGCCGTACCGCTTCCTCGGGAACTTGGACTTCTCGTGTCCAAACTATCGCTCGGTAGCTGGATGGACTTTGACGAAAAGTTCACAGCCGACGCCTGGTACGACGTGATGGAGATCGCATTCAAACACGGTGTCAACTTCTTCGACAACGCCGAGATCTACGGCCGCGGCCAGGCCGAGAGAAATATGGGAGCTGCCATCCGGAAGGGCATCGACAAAGGCACTTGGAGTCGCGAGGGCCTGGTTATCACGACCAAGATCTTCTACGGCTCCAAGGGATTCCCTGAGGGCCCATTCGGGAAAGGACTGGAGAAAGGATTGCAACCGAATCACCAAGGCTGAAGTCGTAAGCATATCATCGAGGGCTCCAAGGCGTCTCTGGACCGACTTCAACTCGACTACGTGGACGTCATCTTTTGCCACCGCTCGGAGCCTTTCACTCCCATTGAAGAGACCGTGCGGGCCATGAACTTTGTCGTCAATCAACGCTGGGCCTTCTGCTGGGGGACCAGCTCATGGAGCGCGGCTCAGGTCTGAGAAGCGTGCGAGATTGCCGACCGCCTCCACATGATCCGCCCCATCGTCGAGCAGCCGGAATACAACCTGCTTGAACGCAACAAGGTCGAGTTCGAATACGCCGATCTGTACAAGTACAATCTGGGTCTGACGACGTGGTCTCCTCTCGGGTTCGGCACTGACGGGCAAATACAGCTCTGGATGCTCCGACGGAGCTCGTCTTCACACTCCTGAATGGTCGGCTGTCGTGCCTGACTTCGCAGAGCGTGTGGCCAAGGCGGACAAACTGCGTCCGATTGCCGACGAGCTAGACGTCCCCATGGCGCTACTGGCCATCTCTTAGTGTACCAGCAACGACCACGTCTCGACGGTGCTTCTGGGAGCCAAGACCCCTGCTCAGCTGGCGCAAAACTTGAAGGCGTTGGAAGTGCTGCCGAAATTGACCCCGAAAGTGAAAGCCAAGATCGATGCAGCTCTGCCGTTCGCCCCACACGCCCCAGAGAAAGACTGGGCCTCGCTCATGCGCCAACGCCACTTGTAAAAGCCTTTGTAGGAAGAGTGTAACCATTTCGTCGATGGCCAAGGCAACTTCAACTAAATTCTTGAAGGGACGCATAGTATCTTTTGCAGATCGGACACCGACTAACCATGCGATTCCTGCTGCTAGCATTAACGTTGATAGCTGTGACTGCAGCAGACCCCGAGACTTCGGATGCTGTCGGGGCCAAAACCTACGCCGACACCGTGAAGGCCGACACGGTGGCTACCGAACCAGATTTCGTGTCCAGGAGCACCGCCAACACTATCCCCCCACTACGTCGACGAGTCCTGCCATTACCACTGCTGCGCCGGACTCCTCCGGTGCCTCCAACGACATCGTGTCCGAGTACATTCACGTGCCGACGTCGTGCGATACCGAGAACTGCGTGTCCGGCGGCTGCCTGTTTGAGAACTGCGCCAAGCCGCTGTCGTGCAAGGGCGGACTCTGCTACTTCCTGTAAGTACTGACTTGGACTAACAGCTAGATCCTTGTGAGGACGCTGTTGACACTCGGAACTCAAAGTGGCTCGACGTTCTCGACGTTTTCACCTCGTAGGAAGTGCAAGGAAGCAGTTTGTGGGGAGGCGCCTGCACCTTCGACAACACCCCGACGGGACGTGTCCAGGAGGAGCTTGCAACTTCATCAACGCTGCGTCGACACTGGAGGACGGATACTGCGATGGAGGAGGCTGCAAACTCGAAGGAGAGGAACATCCGTCCAGCATCTCGGCCTCTCTGGCTCAGTAGAAGCACCACCAATACTTTTGAAAACAAGAGGACTCTTAACTCTGAATTGTCAATGGCTAGTAGTGAATCAGAGGATGTAGTGGCCAGACCCGCTCGGACTCGAGCTCGACCGACACAGGAGTGGTGAAAAGTCGAGGTACTCGTCGACCGTCATGAGCTCGTCCCGCCCAAGCAGCCACAACAGCAGGTCGTTGGACGGCAGGAAGGTCTGGTCCGTATTAGACAAGTTGGTCAAACACTTGCGGATCCCCCGGCGGCATGGGGCCGATCTTCTTGACGAACTTGAGCAGGTTCAGGAACGTCTCGACCGTGCACTGCTGGGCCGCGTCGTCCGTCCACTCGCCGGCGTCGCTGCGGCTGATGGCGATCTTCTTAAAGTACAAACCCTGCAGGATGCGAGTGCTGTGGTCGTCGCAGTTGGCCAGCACTTTCATGGAGCTGGCCTCGACGATGTGTTGCTGCTGCAGCTGCTTCAGAATCGCCACAAACTGCTCGGCGGGCGTCTCCAGGAACATGACGAGCGTGGCGTCGTGCAGGAGCACGAGCCCCGTGGCCTCCACCTGGATCTTGCTCAGCGTCTTGGCAAAGTATTCTTGCGTCTTGCGGGCGTTGTCGGCACTGGCGTCGGCCAGTTTGCCGATGACGGCGGATCTCGACAGTCGCAGGTCGAACTTGGCGTTGGCTTCCAGCGAGCTGCTGCCGACGGACGGATTGTCCTCGGCTGTCTGCTCTCCACGCGGGCTTCTCCTGCGTCCTGCTGTGTCTCCTGCAGTCGCCGCGGCTGCGGAGGCGTCACGAACGTCAGCACTTCGGACAGCGACGGCCCCAGCAGCTCCAGCGCATCGAACGAAGACTTGGCGGGCGTTGCAGCGGCATCTGCTGCATCGTTGGGACTCTGGATCTTGTTGTTGCTGCTCGAGAGCGGCAGGCTTGAACTCGAGTGGCCTCCAGGAGCTGCTCTTGTCGCCTTGCGCTGCTGCTGCTTGTCCATCGTCAGCTGCAACTTTGGATCGCGTCGTTTCGAGACACATGGCTACATTGCGGCAAGACTTGAGTCAAGTTGACGTCCTCGTAGCACTAGCACTCGTTGTTGCAGTGCTAGACCTTGTCCAGGCGCGTTTGTAGCAAGCACTTGGCCATGACATCACTTGAACCGAAGTGAGACCTCGTCGTGGTTTAACGTGGGCCGTGTTTTACGTCAACGTCAGAAACTGGTACAAATGAGAATTGTACCACTTTTTGCGGCTTCTGACGCAATCCCCGACCTCACAACCGAAGGCGTCTCGGGACGCGCAAGTTCGCTCGGCTTCCTCTCGTGCTACTGCTGCAACATGGCGGCGCTCTCCAAGGCGCACGCGGCGTCCGGAGCGCTGTCCGTCACATCGCTGGTACGTGTGTCTCTCACTGCTTGTCAGACGAAGCCTACCAAACTCAAGCCAATGTGTCCCGCTGACAAGTGTCTCATTGCGTGCTGTTCGTAGGTGGCGCTGGCCATTGCGATCCGCGAGAACGGACAGAAGAAGGCGAACGCAGCCTTCCAGATGGAGTCCGAGTTCATGACCAAGAAAACTGGCAGTCGGCAGAAGGTGGCTGTCAACAAGGAGTTCTACCGCCGCTTCCTGCGCCTCTTCAAGGTCATCGTGCCCGGCCCGTTCACGGCCGAGGTGGGCTTTGCCGCCCTCGTGGCCGTCATGCTGGTGGCCAGAACCTCCTTCGACATCATTGTGCTGCACACGTTCACGGCCGTCGAGAGAGCAATCATCAGCCGCTCGCACAAAGATTTTATGACGCACATGAGGCGCTTCGTGGCCGTCATGCTGCCCATGAGCTGCGTTAACAGCCTGCTCAAATATGGCCACACGGAGCTCAGCTTACGCTTCCGCACGAGGCTCACCAAACACCTCTACGCGCAGTACGTCAAGGGCTTCGTCTACTACAAGGTGTCTAATTTGGACAACCGCATCTCCAACGCCGACCAGCTGCTGACGGTGGATGTCGAACGCTTTTCCAACTCGGTGGCGGATCTGTACTCCAACATGTCCAAGCCCATGCTGGACATCGCCATCTACGCCGTGAAATTGTCGTCCTCTATTGGAGTGGAAGGTCCCGTCATCATGTTGAGCTACCTCGTGGCGTCGGGTTTCTTCCTGACCTGGTTACGACAACCCACAAGCAGGTTTACGATCGCCGAGCAGCAGATGGAAGGCAACTTCCGCTTCATGAACTCGCGACTGATCACGCACAGCGAGGAGATCGCCTTCTACAACGGCAACGTGAGGGAGAAGCGCATTTTGGACCAGTCCTTCAACCGACTCATCGACCTGGTGCGCAAGTCGCAGCAGTTCCGGTTCTCCATGAGCGTCATCGACAATATCGTGGCCAAATATTTGGCGACCGTTGTCGGGTACGCTGTCCTGTCGCGACCGTTCATGGACATGTCGAACAAGCGGCTGGAGCACACGACGTATGCGGAGCGGATGGAGGACTACTTCCGCTCGGGCAAAATGCTGCTCAAAATGTCGGAGGCGATGGGTCGACTGGTTCTGTCCGGTCGCGAACTGACGCGCTTGGCAGGTTTCACAGCTCGCGTGACGGAGATGATCGACGTGTTGACGGATCTGGATCAGGGCAAGTACCAGCGCACGATGCTGAAGGCTGAGGACGACGATCTGTCGGAAGAGACCACCGCGCAATCGACTTCAGCTGAATCGTTGGGCTTATACCCGAACAAGGGCGAGATCCAGTACCGCGACCACGTAATTCACTTCGAGGACGTGCCACTCGTGACGCCGAACGGAGACGTGTTGGTGCCGTCGCTCAACATCAAGGTCAAGTCAGGCATGAACGTCGTCGTTGCAGGTCCCAACGGATGCGGCAAGAGCTCGTTGTTCCGAATCCTGGGCGAACTGTGGCCAATGTTTGGAGGCAGACTCACCAAGCCAGAGCGCAACGGACTGTTTTACATCCCGCAGCGTCCGTACTTGACGCTCGGCACGTTGCGTGACCAAATCATTTACCCACACTCGCTCAAGGAGATGCAGGCGAGTGGCCGAACGGATGACGATCTGATGCATTACCTGGAGAAGGTGCAGCTGGGCCACTTGGTCGAACGTGAAGGCGGCTGGGACGTCATTCACGACTGGGCTGACGTTCTGTCTGGCGGCGAGAAGCAGCGAGTGGCGATGGCCAGATTATTCTACCACAAACCGCAGTTCGCCATCTTGGACGAGTGCACGTCTGCTGTCAGTGTCGACGTCGAAGGAACCATGTACTCGTACTGCCGTGAGCAGAACATCACGCTCTTTACGGTGTCGCACCGCAAGTCGCTCTGGACGTACCATGAATACGTGCTTCGGGTGAGTGGCTCCTTGCTCTTGTTGACTCTTCTCCCCTTGCTAACTCTTGTTGATGTTTGCCCAGTTCGACGGTCGTGGACACTACGAGTTTAAGGAAATAGACGAGGCCGACGAAGCGTTCGGCTCTTGATCTTACAGCGTCAGAACCTCAGCCGAAGCAGTGTGTGTTTGGTCGCCTGTAGGTTATAAGGATTTTAAAGTCTGGCTGTCTCGGCCCCCAGCTTTGTGTCTATGTGGTATATTTCTCTGTCTCTATGTGTTGCAGTCGGTTGGTCTTCAGGTACGGTGCTGACATCTATCTGGCTAACGACATGTGCTTGTCGTGGCCCAGCAGGAACAGCGCGCGTGCCAGTTTGAGCTCGGAGTCGCGGCTTAAGTCTGCTCGCCAGGTCTCCATCTCGGCCAACGTCGGTTCGATCTCACCGACCTCTTGTGTCTTGTAAAGTCGCGCGAAGAAGACTTTGCTCTGCCGTCGGACGGCTGCGTCTCGTACGGGGTCCAGCAGCTCAACCAGCCAGCTCCAGTTATCGTCGGCGAGCAAAGCATCAGCTGTTCCGAGGTCTTCAGTGCGCTCCAACGTGTCAACGCCCGAATTGCTTCCACAAGAGCTTGGCGGCGATGGAGTTCTTGGAGACTCCATTGCGACGGACGAGTTCTCGATGTGGGCGGCAGGCATTCCGGTGTTGCTTTGGCAAGAAGGGAAATGAGACGCGGCTATAGAGCGACTGGCTGTCGCTCGTCCGTTTCTCGAGCTGCAGTAACGGACGAACCTGACGATCAGTACTATTGCCCAGGTTGAACATGGTAGATGGCCCCGTTGCCGTAGTGCTCGAGTGGGAAGCCCAGGATCACAAGCGAGAGCGCCGAGAACTTCGCTTGAACCAATATCCGCTGGGACCACAGCACGAAAGCCAGTTGATGGAGACCCGAGATGTTCAGATACTGCCGCATGAGCAGCAAATACACCACGAAGCAGAAGACCTCAATGCTTCCAAGCAACAGCAAGTGGCCAATTGTGCTGTCCAGTTCGGCGAGTGTTGTGGTCAACGCCATCGTAGCAAAGTATTTTCGGTTGGGGAGGTGGAAGATGAGTATCAAGTAGATTGCTGCAGCAGAGATCGAGCACACAGTCAGTTCAAACACAACGACAGCGAAATCTATGGAGGTACGAACCGTAGAAGGCCATGACGAAGATGGTAATGAAGGACGGAAGCAGAATCATCTCTGTCTGGAATAGAGCGGAAGTGACGCTGCGGACTGCAGCTTCGTCTTGAGTTGTTGAAGCTGTTCGGGACTCGTTGGCGGAATGTCTTCGAGAATTGTTCGGGTTCCCAACTGCTGAGGTTATTTAGTGGCTAGTGGGACATGACTTGGTGCGGAGCTGAGGGTTTGTTGCTTGCTGTCTTGGTGCTGCTAGACTACTTCGGCGCAGATTTTGTCGCGATGATACAGGCGTGTTTTCTGGTATTGAAGTCTGAAGGAGTTTATGGTGGCTTGAGATGGACTCGGCGGCTTGGTACAGAGGAAACTTGGAAAACAGCCGAGAAGGAGTTCTGCGATGAAAAGCCCGGGCGACATGGTCGCTCTTGGCCAGCTGCAGTGTGCTACTAACGGGATCCGATGCCTTGAGGTGCAAATCTGCGAATTGTGTCGGCGTCACGCAGAATTTGACGACAATGAGCAGCATATGAAATACGTTTACCGAAATGAGAACAGCAAGCGTTTGAAGCGACTTGGGACTCTGCAGACACATGGCAGTGAAGAGGAGATGATAGAGGTGCCCGATGCTGCATGTTGTGGTGCTAGCCAAGTCAAGATCGTCCTTCAAGACCGACCAGATGAAATAACGTAGCAAAATCTTGATCGCCGGAAGCAGCAGCGACAGCCACAACTGCTGACGTGGCTGGAGCGCTATAAAGACGGCAGTGAAAATCGGATTGACGAAGATCGGCGCAACGTCCAGAAGCACCCACTGGTCGATCTTCTCCAGTCGATCTTTGAGCTCTGGCTTGAAAAGAAAGAGGTCATTGAGCAAGAAGCCAACGACAGCCATTGGGATTATAGGCGAGATCTGAGTGAGCGGAACGGGGAAGACGCCTGTTATCAGAGAAATCGCAGCATTGGTGGAGACAGCAACGGCTGCTGTTGTACATCCGTAGCCGACAACAAACTTCCAAGTCCGTGGTAGTTCAGGCACACAATTCAGCTTGACCAAGACTGGTGCCGTTGCAACGACTGCCGCAGCCAGGAACAGTCGGATCTGGAAAGTAAAGGATGCCCGGAATCCTGCTGCTGGGTCATCTAGTGGAATTATCTCGAGGACCAAATTCACGACGAAGCATGGAATTGGCGCGGTGAGAAGAATTTTGCAAATGGATGGCACCGTTGCTTGGGATCGGAACCGGTCGAGCGCGTCGAGTTTTCCGATCGTGTACTGTCCTGGACGTGGACCAACCAGTCGACGGAACCACTTACTGGTCGACCCGAAAATCGTAAAGCTTTACCGATTTGACGGTACGGCAAGCCGAATATCGCCAGTCGTGGGGAACACAGCAACCATGTGCTGACACCCACTCGCAGAAGTGAAAAGAAACTCTCAGGTATTTTCCAATGCTTTTTTATCGCGCGAAGCTAGTGGAATTTATTTTGTTATATTGCCAAAGATGAAAGCTGTGGCTTATGGGCGCGGTATGTAGCGACTGCGAGTGTGGAATTACTTTGCTTGCGACGTGGGAGCAGCTCTACATCATAGTGTAGCTCCAACGATGAAATAACACACAAGAACGATCCTGTCCACCTACAGATGACGACCACGCACAGTCGTCAGAAAATCCTCTGCGGGCGTGTTGACTTCGAGCGACAGGTCCTCGATCTGCTGCTTCACTTCCGGCGTCAACTTGTTCACAACACTCATAGCCTTGAGGTTCTGCTCCAGCTGCGAGACTGAGCTCGCGCCGACCAGCACTGCCGACACCTTGCCGTTGGAGAGGCACCAGGCGATGGCGAGCTGCGCCATGGAGCAGTCCAACTTCTCCGCGATGGGCTTGAGCTTGTCGGCCTTGGCCACACGCTCCTCAAAGTCGTCGAAGACTTGCTTCATCGTGTCCATCCGCGTGCCCTCGGCAGTACCAGAGCTGTACTTGCCCGTGAGTACTCCGAACGCTAATGGAGACCACGTCGTAAGTCCAAGACCGTATTTCTCGTACAAGATCTGGTACTCGACCTCCACCTTTCGGGTCTGCAACAAGCTGTACTCAGGTTGCTCCACGATCGGACGGATCAACCCCAGACGATCTGCGATGTTGCAGGCCTCGAGGATGTCGGCTGCAGACCAGGTGCTGGTCCCCCAGTAGAAGGCCCAGCCTTGCTCGATCACAAAGTTCATGGCTCGGACGGTCTCCTCGATCGGCGTGTACGGCTCGTGGCGGTGGCAGAAGACGACGTCGACGTAGTCAAGCTGCATCCTGGCGAGCGACGCCTTGACACCTTCGACGATGTGCTTGCGACTCACTCCCTGGTCGTTGGGTCCGCCTTCGAACCAGCCCTTGGTACCAGCAAAGACTTTGGCAGTCACCACCAAGTCTTCACGGCTCCAGACGCCGTCGTTGAGCCCCAACTTGATGGCGGCGCCCATGTTGACGTCCGCCTGGCCGTTGCCGTACGTCTCAGCGCTGTCGAAAAGTTGATGCCGTGCTCGAACGCAAACTTCATCATCTCGTACCAGCGCTCGGGCGTGCTCTTCTCGTCGGGGAACATCCAGCTGCCGAGACCGAGCTCGGAGACCAACAGGCCCGACTTGCCGAGGAAGCGGTGGCGCATGCGGGGAGCGGCGTTGTCGGGATTTGAGGAGGCCATGGTGGTGGATGTGGATGTCTTGCTGTTGTTCTTGTTGCCGGTCAATTCGGGAATGAGAGTAGTGGCGACTGGCATTGGATGCGATTTCCGGAGGCAATACCTTCCTTGCTCGAGAGATTGCTTAACCGCTTTCTTGCTTGAGTTGGAGGATTACTTTACCATTGCACAAGAGACGACGTCAGTCCACGCTACCAATCTATGCTAGGTGATCATGAAATGTTTATGGCAACAGCTTGCCGTCAACTCTCACCTCCCTCCACAGTTAAGTTGATTCAGATGCTTAATTTGTTTCCTTACGGTTGGGGGTGTTTTCACTCCACAGTTAAGTGTGGCCTCACTCTACCACAAAAGCGGTCAAGCAATCACCTCAACAACTGCGTCTGGAATGCCTCTTCGTGCCCAGATCGCAGGCAGCATTTTGAAAACTCAAGATTTTTCTCAGTACAGTGCCGATGTTTTTGTTCTCACTCGGAGTGAATTGACTCTGGATGAAATCGGTAGATGACCCCGTTGCCGTAGTGTTGGAGTGGGAAGCCGAGGATCATGAGTGAAAGCGCCACGAATTTCGCTTGAATCGGGATCCATTGTGACCACAACACAAACGCAAGTTGGTGGATGCCAGAGATTTTCAAGTGTTGCCTCATGAGCAACAAGTACACGGCAAAGAAGAAGACTTCGATGGCACAAAGTAGAACCAAATGGCTGATCGTACTGTCCATTGCTGAGTAGGTCGTTGTCAGCGCCATGGTGGCGAAGTATTTGCGGTTGGGGAGATGGAAGACGAGCGTCAAGTAGATTCCTACAACAAGTCCCATTTGCATGATCAGCTGGCTTACTATGGGCACAACAGAATCGCGCGGTACGAACCGTAGAAGGACGTGACGAAGACGGTGATGAAAGATCGGAGCAGGATGATCTCCGTCTGGAACAAAGTCGCAGTGACACTGCGGACTACGGCTTCGTCTTGGGTGGACGAGGCTGTCCGGAGCTCGTAGGCTGAAAGTCTTCTTGCGCTATGCTGCTTACTAATAGGAATTACGCACTGACTTGTTGGAGAAGCATCGGTGCTTGCGCTATTTAACCCTGATGATTGAGGTACTCCCTTGCTTGCGTTAGAGAGGGCCCCGTTTCCTTTCTCGCGCCTGTGAGACTGCGGTGTCGACTACCTCGACGTTGGTTTTGCTCTATCGAGTCGATGCTTTTCTGTGGTGAGACTGTCGTACATTTTGGCTCCATTTGAGGCAATTCGCTGTGGCTTTGGTACGCAGTAAACTTTGAAATCAACCTGGAGGGAATCTTGCAGTGGAGTGCCTCGGAGACGTGATCTTTCTTGGCTAGCTGCAAAGTACTGGCGATGATGTCACCTACGTCGCAAAGTAGAGGACTCAATATCCGGATCCTGTTGGCATCGCGCAGAATTCGACGGCAATTGATAATCATTTGCAAAAGGTTCACGAATACAAGCGCGGCGAGTGTCTCGAGAGACTTGGCGTTTTGCAGACACATTGCAGTAAAGAGGAGGTGGTATAGGTGACCCACAGTGCACGTAGTGGCTCCAACCAAATCGACATCGTCCTTGACAACGGACCAGATGAAGTAGCGGATTAGAAGCTTGACCACTGGGAGCAACAGTGAGAGCCACAACTGTTGGTTGGGCTGCAGTGCCATGAAGATTGCAGTGACGACTGGGTAGACGAGAATCGGCATCATGTCCACTGCCGACCACTGGTCGATTTTCTCGAGGCGAATTTTAAGCTCTGGTTTATACAGGAAGAGCCGATTGAGCAGAATCCCCACCATAGCCATTGGAACTGCGGGTGCGAACTGAGTAAACGGCACAGGAAGACGTCCGCAGCCACCGCAATGATTGCGTTGACGACGATGCCAGCAGTCGCTGTTGCCGCGCCAAAACCAACAGCAAATTTCCATGTTCGGCCAAGTTGAGGCACACACGATAACTTGACCAAGACTGGAGCTGTGGCCATGATCGTCGCGGCCACGAAGTTTCGGATCTGGAAGTGAAGTGAGCCTCGAAAGCCTGTTCTTGGGTCATTCAGAGGGATACTTTCGAGCAACACATTCACGACCAAGCACGGGATCGTTGTGACGAGAAACACTTGGAACAGCCTTGACGGTGCAGTCTGCTGTCGAAAACGGTCGAACGCGTCCAACTTCCCGATGGTGTATTCTCCCGGTAGCCGGCCTACAAACCAACGCAGCCATCGACCAGAAGCTGAGAAGATTGGTGGCCTTTTTCGAGCAGCCCGTGCGGCGAGGCGAATATCGGGTGATACAGCAACCATGTGCACCAGCAGGCATGAGCAGACTCGCCGAAACGAAGCTTGAAGGCTATTTCGATGGACTGATGATCACTCGACTATTAAAAGTCGTCGACGCAGTACAAATTGGAGAGTGACGTTATTCGCTGGGGTGTAGTTTGTAGATGATCCCATTCCCAAAATGTTCGAGCGGGAATCCGAGAATCATCAGCGGCAGCACCACAAACTTGGCTTGAAGTAGAATCCGCTGCGACCACAAGATAAATGCGAGCTGGCGGAGTCCCGACACTCGAAAATGCCGCCAAATGAGTGCCAAGTACACCACCACGAACATCACCTCAATACTACCAAGCAGGAATAGATGACCGATTGCTCTATCAACCGCGTCTGTGGTGGTCAAGACCCGCATGGTGACAAAGTACTTGTGGTTGGGCAGTCTGAAGACGAACTGCAAGTAAATTCCTAAGGAAACACCGTTGTTAGTGGAGAATCGTCGTCCATTTCGCGTTTTGGCTTACCATAAAATGCCAACATGAAAATGGTGATGTACGATCGAAGGAGGATGATCTCTGTCTGGTGCAGAGCTGAAGTTATGCTGTGGATTTGTGTTTCGACTTTACCTGCACATTGTGTAGATTCTGCTGTGACGACACGGTCGTCGAAAGGACCACATTTCGTTTGGGCTGTAGCGCGAGGCTGCACTGGAGACAGATTCGCACCTTGCCTCTGATATTTGGGATATCTCGAATACAGTCTTGATGGGCTTTTGCAGTCGAGACCCGACGAAACTTCGTTGTCGCGAGCAAGCTCTAACGTATCGTAAATCATATTTTGTCCACAAACATCCGTGCGAATATTGTTTGAGCATGTCAACAGCGTGCGGCAATTCAGCAGCATCTGGATGGTGTTCACCACGACGTAGGCGACTAGCATCTCGAGGGCTTTGGCGTTCTGCAGACACACGGCCGTGAAGAAAATGTGGTACAGGTGGCCGATACTGCAAGACGCGGGGCCAACGATGTCCAGTTCGTCCCTCAACAGCGAGAAAATGGCGTGCCGGAGCAACAATTTAATCACGGGCAGCACCAGCGAAAACCAGAGCTGTTGAATCGGTTCAAGAGCCATAAAGACGGCGGTGAAGATGGGGTAAATAAACACGGGGAGGGCATCCATCACGGCCAAGCGGTCGATCTGTGCGAACCGGTTCTTACTCTCCGGTCTCGACAAGAAGCGCCGATTCAGCAGAATGCCAACCACCGACTTTGGGATTGCTGGTGTGAACTGCGTCAACGGCACTGGGAAAACACCGACGGTAATCGCGATGGCAGCGGTGGTGGCGACTCCGGTGAAGGAGACAGCTAAGCTGTACACCAATCCGAACTTCCAGGTGCGTGCTGCTTGAGGCACACACGCCAGTTTAACCATCACGGGCCCCATGGTCATGATCGTGTCCGCCACGAAGTACCGAACTTGGAAGTTGAGAGAATTATTAAACCCAGAAGCGGGATCACCCAAGGGGATACTTTCGACAGCAAACGTCGCGATGAAGCACGGTATTGGGGTCAGCAGCAGTGTCACAAGCGCCTCTGGAGTCGAAGTCGTGCTCTGAAAGTGATGAAACGCATCGAGCTTCCCAATCGTGTATTCCCCGGGAGCTCGACCAACAACTCGACGGATCCAACGAAGAGCAGTGCTGTAAAACCGCGCACTTTTCAGTGCAGGCCGATGGGCGAGACGAATATCTTCCAACGTTGGTGAGACTGCAACCATGGCCGTTGTCCAAAGAGACGATCGCCGCTGAACTATTTTCCCGGCTTGCAACTATAAACAGGTTTGTCGTCGAGGATAAACGGACATGCCGCTGTTTTTCATTTCACTTATAGTTGTCGAACCGCAGAATACTGTCATTGCCATTGTGTGTCAGTGGGAACCCCAGGATCACAATGGTGACGTAGAATTTGGCCTGGACCGGTATGAGCTGCGAGTACAGCACAAACGCTAGCTGGTCGAGCCCCCAAATGCCCAGTCGCTTCCGAATCAGCACCAGGTAGATGCTCAGAAACACAATTTCCACCGCACAAAGCAGCAATAGTCGCTGCACGGCTGCATCGACGGCTTCGCGCGTTGTTAGATAGACGAGCGTGGCGAAGTATTGACGATTGGTCAGTCGGAATACGATGAGCAAGTAGATCACTACAACACAAAGCCAAACACCGTGAGATTGACCAAAGAACACTGACCCCACAACACGTACCATAAAACAGCGTCATACAAATGGTGATGTACGACCGCAGCAAGATGATTTCGGTCTGGTGAAGAGATTTGGCAACCTCATGGACGACAGCTTCGCGAGTGACCAGCTTTTCATTGCCCCGCTCCCAGGCGAGGGGCATGCTGTTTGTCGTAGGATTTATCTCGATGGAACCCCGAGAAGACAACCGCAAAACGCGGTCGGTAACATGATGCTTCAACTTGACACCATCGTTCCATGGCATAATGCTTGAAAACGCGAGTGATATTTTCCGCTCGGAATCGATTGGTTTGGAGATTGGTGCGTTCCGTACCGCGTCAGGGGTTTGTAGAGTCCCGTGAGCTGCGATTTGAGTTTTTCTAGTGACTCTATTAGCAGCATTGTACCTTGACGCAGCTCCCAGTACTTCTTTGTGCGTCTCCATGAATGCTGCCCCCTGATACCCAGGATACGTGGACATAAACAATGATGGCCTTCTCCAGTGTAAGTTCTGCGCGATACGAAGCTCCTGAGCGGATTCCAAGGCAACGCGCACATGATCCTCCGTACCGAGGCCTTCAGCATTTGCTCTTGCTTGGGTAATGCTGTATGAGTCCGCCAATATATACCGATAGTTGACCACCATTTGACCAGTGTTGAACAGCACCACGACTGCCAGAGTCTCGAGAGACTTAGAGTTCTGCAAGATCATAGCGGTGAACAAGATATGGTAGAGATGGCCCACACAACACGTGATGACACCGACGAGGTCATAGTCGTCTCTTGCTACGAGCCAAAGCGCGTAACGCACCGAGAGTTTAATCACGGGAAGCAAAACAGATAGCCACATCTGCTGCGTCGACGTGAGCACCATGAATAAGGCCGTGAAGACAGGATACACCAAGATCGGCAACGTCTCCATGCCCAGCCACTGGTTCACCTTGTCACTTAAGGCATGGAATTGCGGGTCATCCGGCAGCTGTCGGAAGAAGATAAGTCTCCCGCTGATAACCAACGGAATGATCATTGTGAACTGGCTGAAGGGGACAGGGAAAACCTTCGCAGCCAGCGAGATTATCGCGTTAAAGGCGATCCCGACAGCGCCCTGAAATAATCCGTACACTGTCAACGCTCGGACGGAGTTCAGCGGGAACCCAGGAACGCAATTCAGCTTCAACAAGGCGGGGGCGATGCTGCTGCAAATGGCGGTGAGAAATGTCCGTAGCTGGTAGCAACCTGAGCTCCAAAATCCGTTGGCCGTGGGCTCCAGAGGAATGCACTCCAGCAGCAAGTTGAAGACTAGAAAAGGCAGCGGCGTCAAGAAGAGAATCCCCGCCATTTTCCACCCAGAAGTTTCTTGTCGGAACCTCTCGAAGCCGTCGAGTTTGCTTACAGTGTATTGTCCAGGTAGTCGCCCCGCGAAGCTGTTGATGCCTCTCACAACTCTCGCAGCACAATCCAATACACATGCTTGCGGAGATGTCTTCTTTTCCATCCCGATTGTGGTGGTCGCCGTAAAAAATAATGATAATGAAAATAGTCGGCGTCCAACGACTTGCTTTGCTATTTGCAGTGAGTGACAAAGTGGTGAGGACACCCACTGGTGTTTGGTCAGCAATTACTCTGCCCTTGATGGTCGGAGAGGGAGCAGTTTGTCATTGCCAAATTGTGCCAGTGGAAACCCGAGAATCGCAACGGTCAAGTGCAGAAGTGTAGCTTGCACAAGTACCCGCTGGGACCACAACACAAAAGCGAGCTGGTACATACCCGACACGTGCAGATGCCGCGCAATCAGAGCGAGATAAATCCCCATGAAAGCAAGCTCCATAGCACAAAGCAGCAATAACCGAGAGGCGGTATCGCCCACCGCCTGGAAAGTCGTCATGGCAGCTTGAGTCGCAAAGTACCGGCGGTTTGGCAGCCAGAACACTGCAACCAAGTAGATCACTACGATGCAATGAGAAATATAAGTTACGGTAATAGCGTCTGAAAATCTCATGACCGCAGCAGCAAGACAACTCACCATAAAACAGCGTCATGTAAATCGAGATGCACGACCTCAGCACAATGATCTCGCTTTGATGGAGACCCGACGCGACATTGCATACAAAATGTTCACGATGGACATTTGGGTCTGCATCTCGCGCTCCAGCTACCCAAGCACTCGGAGTACTCAATGTTTGTGTGGCCTCCACTGCTGGCTGCTCGGTCATGGCTGGGTCTGAACGCAGAGTGATTTGGCGAGATAGCTTTCGAGTTTCACTCCACGGCAATACACGTGACAGCCTGGTCCACCCAGAAACTGGAGACCTAGCATCGGTCGGCAACACGTCTTCGTATCTTGCTAAAAAGTCCGTTCTGCAATACCCCGGATACGTTGAGAGCAGCTGCGACGGTATTTTGTTGTGCAGTTCGCGGGCGATAGCTGGTTCCAGCGCAATACGTAGCGCACAGCCAATTTCATCGCCCACGACTTCATCCGATTTGACAAGCTTCGATTTGGCGCCTTGGATCTTTCGTGCATCGTTGAGAATGTAGCGGCAGTTTAACAGCATCTTGCCAACCCCCAGCAGCACGACAATCCCCATCGTCTTCAATGACTTGGAATTCTGCAGGATCATGGCGATGAAGAGCACGTGGTAGAGGTGGCCAACGCAGCAGACCATGAAGGCCGTGAAGTCACTATCGTCCTTGGTGATGGTCCAGAATACCCGTCGCATGGTGATTTTAAGAACTGGAAGCAGACACGAAGCCCAAAATTGCTGCGTTTGAGAAAGCGCCATGAACGCCACCGTGAACGCAGGGTAGATTAGCACCGGAAGAATCTCGACAGTGACCAAGAAGTTGATCTTGTTGCTCTGCGCGTGGAATTGAGGGTCCTTCGGCAGATGCCGATAGAACAAGATTCTCCCGACGATGACCATGGGGACGATACCACAGAATTGGTTGAAAGGTACAGGGAAAATATCGGCGGCGACAGATATAACGGCATTGGTAGCGAGATACACGAGAGCTTGAAACGTAGCCAGCTGCAATAAAACCCGAGGCGAGTTCACTGGCATGTCAGGGACGCAGTTCACTTTGATTAATGCTGGAGAGAGACTCGTGAAGAACCCTGACCAAAACATCCGCACTTGAAAACAGCCCGATCCTCTTAAACCTGTAGCGGGGTCGTTCAATGGAATACACTCGATGAGGAGGTTAAACAGCAAACATGGAAACGGGGTGAGGAATAAAATCGCAGCCACCGTATTCGGCGATGTCTCGCGGCGGAACCTGTCAAAGCAGGCCAATTTGCTGACAGTAAACTGCCCAGGCAAGCGATCGAATCGGCCATAAAGCCACCGGGAGACTGCTCTGCACATTTTCAATACGTAGGCGCAAGGTCTATCTGTTTTTGGGTATCAGCATGAAATGGTTGCACGACGTCCGATCCAGCCTCGACACGGGCTTGGGAATGCAAACCTTGCAGCGACAATGTGGTCATTTCTCAAACTGCTGCGAGCTCCGGTCGGCCTCACTATCCCTGCACTTGACGTGATCTCCTAGAAAATAAATTTCCAGCTGCCTCAAAATGGAGCAACAGTTTCTTCCCCGCTTTGAATAGCGATTTGAAAGCGCCATCGTAACTCATCCTTCTGCCTCTTTGTGCACAAGAAGCCTTCGATGTGGATTGCAAAGTTGGTGACTTTTACGGCCACTCTCGTTGTTGCGCAGAGTCACAGCCGTGACACAATCGGAGACCAGTCTGCAATTGACGATCAAACTTTCGCTGGTGCTGAGCTTGGAATCGCCGTGGGCTTAGATGGAGTGGCCGGGATTGACTGCATTGCACCGTCCAATTGCGAAGTAGTGCCGTATGACCCAGTGTGCGGATCCGACGGCGTCACTTACGCCAACGACTGCGAATTTGTGACCCAATTCTGCTCGACTTCGCGAACTCCCGGGACTTTATTCATCCAAGCAGTCGGAGAATGCTCGCCGGATCCCATTAAAGCAAAGAGTGAACGAGAAGTGTTACCCATCGACATTACCCCAGCTCCGAGCACCGACAATCAACCTGTCCCCGACACCGATTTAATGACAGTCTTTTGCTCGCTGACGTGCAAGCTGACTCCGGACCCAGTGTGCGGCAGCGACGGCGTCACGTATATCAACGACTGCCACCTTTTATCTTCCAAGTGCGAAAACCCCAAACTCGAGAAAGACTCTGACGGCCCGTGTGAGAAGGAAGAAGTCATTCTGCAAGTACTGGAGGTTAACGCGGGACTCTCCACGCCAGCCCCCGAAAAGTGCAACCCAATGTGCGACCGCGTGTATGATCCAGTTTGCGGGTCGGACGGGATCACTTACGCCAATGCATGCTTGCTGGAATACGCAGCATGTCGAAACCCAAATGTGAAGGCCTTTGGAACAGGAAAATGCCCTCTAAACATGCAAGCAGCTCGAGCTAGCAACCCCAGCGGCAATGTCGGCGGAGCATCATGTGTACCAGGGCCTTGTCCTTACATGTACGCGCCTGTGTGCGGCTCGGACGGTCAAACTCACGACAATCTCTGTTTTTCTCCAACGCCCGCTGTGAACACGGACTGCACGCTCTCACGATCTTACACGAAGGAGAATGCGATGCCGACACGGTGCTCACTTGCGAGACTATGACGTGCCCGCCTTTCTCCGAGTGCCGAGAGCAGCTAGAGGCCGATGGATCCGTCGTTGCTTACTGTGCTGATGTTTGCTCGCCCGATCGCTGTAGCGACCGTGAAGACTGCAAACTCGTCGACTCGGACTGCTTCACAGCGCCGTGCTCGCCCATCGCCATGTGTGTCCCCAAGGTGGTTGATCAATACGACTAGCATTTTACCTTGATAGTGACGTCAGTCTGCCTACAGCTCTTCGAGTCAATCGTTGGTGGACCCTTTTCACCGAAAGGGATGACGATAGGAAGTCTTAACAAATTTGCATTCCGTATGCAATTGTTCGGATAGTGAGCGTATTTTGCTTGGCCTTGCATTCCTTCGTCGACACCAACTAGCAGCTTTCTGCCATGCGGTGGGGAAGGAAGAATGTTTCGTGCTCGATCCATTACTTTCTTCAGCACGGCAGATTTCTAATGGAGTGCTTTATGCAGCAGAAGTATTTAGTCTTCTGTGAGATCAATGACGTCTTCATTCTCTGGCTGTCTTTGCGGTGCAGTTTCTGCTTTATCTTCCAGATCCAAAATGTTGTCACTGGGATTCTCCATCCCCGCATCGTCTTCAAACCAATCATCTGCATTATACGGTGCGCCAATGCTGCTTGCAGACGAACTGAGGACATCCACCGTTTTCTTGAACGTATCCTCTGCGCCAATATGTGCAGCAGATATTGACGCATCGCCATTTTTGCTCGTCGATCGATTCACTTTCCTCTTTTTGCTTTCCTGTCGCGCTTCTTCTTTTGCTTCCGTTCTCCGGTAGTGAGCATTTCAACTGCTGCCGGCATTCGGGACAATCTCCAGTCATTGGGTTTTCATCAATTGACATGGACCGGAAGTGGTCTTTTAGACACTGCGCATGGCACCGCATCGTGCAGTTCTGATTGCAGCACTCCACCACCTCTCGATCTCCGTCTCCAGTTTCCAGGTCGTCAACTCGACCCGCTAGTGAGAGCTCACAGATGAAGCAGTCCCGAGAACTCGTTGACGTCGCGTCTCTTTCCACACCAGCAAAGTCTCCAGCACTCGCGTCTCGCAAACGCTCGAGTTGTAGTGCTCCCCCAATGCTCTTGCTGTCTCGTGGATTTCTTCCGAAGTGAAGCTCACAGTCAAGTTGAGGTCCTTCCAGGGTTCGAGCTTCGTCATCTCCAACATTTCCAGCAGCTTCCTCTTGACCGACCGAGGCGCTCCCAACCCCTTGGAGCCTTTCAGAAACGCTAGTCGGCTTCTCGTCAACTTGCTCACATGAGGATGCTGCCACACCCACTCAACTAGCAAATAACAGAACAGTTAGTTAAAGAGTTGACCATTTCTTCTTCTTAACATACATTGCAGCGCTCGAAACTTGCTCGGAAAGCCATGAACGACGGCAATCATCTGCCTACCAACAGAAGCATGAGCAAACAACCGATCAATCCCCAAATGTGTCGCCTACCAGGGTCTGTTCTTGTGCGTCCGCTTGGCTCCGTTCACCAGCTCCCCATTGTGCTGCCTCAATCGTCTCGTGGGCGACACAGTAAAGCCCACGTACGTGCAGCGGAGGCGTTGCGGGGCTTGCTGCGGCGTCAGTAAGTAGCACCCGAAAAGGGCATTGGTCTCCACTGTTCACTCTCTATAAGAATTTAAGACCAAGATGGCGGACGTGGTGCAGCAGTACGAGGCCGCTGTGCAGCAGAAGCAGGCGCTCGAGACGGAGATGGAGGCGATAGCGGACGAGTTGACGTCGGGCTCGAACCCCGCGGGGTCTCGGGCTCGCTCGTGGACAGCGAGGGCTTCCCCGAGCGGATATCGACGTATACCGGGTGAGGCAACAGCGCCACCGCTTGGCGTGTTTGCAGACCGACCACAAGCAAGTGATGAAGCAGATCGAGACGCTGCTGCCAGAGTCAGTTGAGGAGGAGGTGGTTGGTGGGAAAGAGATCTAATCGAAGTCTTTTGATCAGAGTGTTCGCAGCCAAGAGCGGCAGCAAGAAGGAAGTGAGTCAAGGAGACACCAAGATGGAAATGGTGGAAGAGTCTACAAAAACGGTGAAGCCTGCGGTGAAGGAGACGGTGGTGGAGGTGGTACCGGAGGAGACTCAACTGCTGCCGTTCGCGGTGGTGAGCAGCGTCCAAGCCGAGTCCCCGGCAGACGCAGCAGGACTCCAACCACAGGATCAAGTGCTCAAGTTCGGCACGGCCGACGCCTCCAACCACCGAGAGCTGGCGGCGGTCAAGGACATTGTGCAGCGCAACGTCGGCAGCGCCATCCGCGTGCTGGTGCGTCGTCAGCAGCAAGTGCTGTCCCTGCAGCTGACGCCGCACTCGTGGCGTGGTCCAGGCGTGCTCGGCTGTCTGCTGCAGCCGATGTGAACACCTCACTGTCCGTGCAACTACAGAGCAACAATCCCAGCCAGACTCGTTCTAGTCGTTTTTCTCAAGCAGAGTGGTTCCATTCCAGACCGAGTCGTCTTACACTAACCCAGTAGAAAGCAGCACCAACCCCACCTGAAAGCCTGTAGAGAGCGCGACGCCACATCCGGAAGGCTGCCTGCACTTCCCAGCAACGAGACAGCCACGCCAGTAGCTCTGTAACAGACTCGTAAGAGCGAAGACTCCGCTGGTCCAGTCCGTCTGCTTAGAGACGGCGACCACGGCGACCTCCCTTTCGGCGGGTGCTGTCCGTCGGGATGGGGGTCACGTCCTCGATACGTCCGATCTTCAGGCCATTGCGAGCAAGCGCACGAAGGGCCGACTGCGCGCCGGGGCCCGGGGTCTTGGTCCGGTTGCCGCCCGTAGCGCGGATCTTGATGTGCAGAGCAGTGACGCCCACCTCCTTGCACTTGGCGGCCACGTCCTGGGCGGCAAGCATGGCGGCGTAGGGCGAGGCCTCGTCACGATCGGCCTTGACCTTCATGCCGCCCGTGACACGCACGATCGTCTCGCGGCCCGACAGGTCCGTGACGTGCACGAACGTGTCGTTGAACGAGGCGAAGATGTGGGCCACGCCGAACACCTGCTCGCCCTCCTTGAGCGTGGGGCCCACGCGGACCACCTCCTCTACTTCCTTCGTCGCGGTTTTCTTCGACTGGAGAGAAGCAAATAACAAGCAAAGTTAGATACCAAGTTGGAGAGGGTGGCAAACGCAGGGTTCTGGACGATGGTCTGTGCAACTGGCATGGTCGGGAAGACCGAGACCTCCGCTGTATGGTGGTGTCTGTTGCATGCAGATCCGACCGCTAGAACCTGCCGGAAAGCGCAGCGCCGCTACGCACCATGATGGATTCGGACTTGAAACTGGGAATGACTGGGCCAGTGCAGAGGCGGCCTGAGAGGCGGCCGGCGGCCAGTCGTTGGCGGAGCCCTAGACTAGGATGATCAAATCTAGGAAACATAATCCTATACTAGGAAACATGGATACAGTTGAAGTGCGCATTTAGTCAAGACTAGTGATGTTTTGTCCGACGATTTTAACAGATATTGCTGGCGATCAGATAAATTAAATCGAGTTAACCCTTTCACTACCGGTGGGCTGATAGATACTATATACTCAATTTAGTATCACCCAATAAGAGACGCTCATTCCCAGATTTGTAGCCAATGGCAGGCTATGATGGTTCAATGTGCTGGACCAGCCATCTCCAATAAAACGGACCCATTGGAAATAAAACGCAGCGGAAAATTAGAGACGGTACTAGTAATCTATCCTTCCTCCGTTCAAATTCCCCATCCCCTGTTTGCCTTGGACGAAATGACAGCACATTCTTGCCGATACTGCCGAGCCAGCCCGTGCGACTGGGAAAGCTACGGCCAAGAGCTAATTGAAAGCCAACATCGTCTCCTCCACGAGTACAAGGTCCCTCGCCCTCACAACGTGAGCAAGGTGCTGTACCAAGTATACTTTTATCTCAAGAATGGCAGACTTGATCGGACTCCAAGCTATCAGTTCCCTGCTTGTATTTCTGCCAGACTGGACAGAGAAGGTAAGATCATATTTCTGATGGATTTATTTCGTTGTTCACAGCGTCTCACTTACTCTGAAAAGCATCAGGATAATCACCAAAATAGTGCTCTGCCGTGTCCGCCCCCGGAGACGCCTTCCCGCGATTTGCTTGGAATTGATCGATCCGAAGCTCCTTTTCCAATGTATTTCCTTTGTTCCAAGTCATTCTCTAAACGCTGTAAGTCCGGTAACATCGCCTCAGGGAGAATTTTACTATCAGGAAGACGCTCGAGTCCAAGCCGTACCAGTTCCCGACCGAGAACGACGGCGTCGCTCTCATGTGCTCCCCCATCGCAGAACCACTGACCGAGCGTTGCCACGAGATCGGCTCTACACTGACGGAGTCATGAGCCGGAGACCGACAACGCCGTGAGCTGCGTCACCCAGCAGGACGTGGTGCTGTTCCTCACATCACCCGGACGACTTGGCTCCCAACGCCTGGCTGCGCTTTGACGACGGCATCGAGCAGCTCCAGGCCATGTGCAGACTGATGGTGCCTTCCGACTGCAGCCTGTGATGGTCCTCATGGCCTCCTCTGGCGCCATCATTATGCTGTCCGAGTGTCTCTCGGCAGAGCAGAACGGCGTTGTCTACTCCAACAAGGTGTCAACAAGAACCCCGAGTTATCGGTCGACTACATCCGTCTCGTGGCCAAGGAGTCCTTCTCCTACGCCCCGCCGAGCGACACGCGTGTCATCATCCACTCGACACTCGGGAGGTGCTGTCTGCCGTTTTCAGCGAAGTGGAGCTCAACAAGGTTTGTGCCAAGTGCGAAGAGGTGACGGCCGAGCTACAGAAGGACCCGCAGTCGGTACTGCTCGACAAGCTCTGGTTCGTGCAGGAGACGCACCACTTGCCTCTTCAAGACCCCAAGATGGAGATTCCACTGCTGGGCAGCGTCAAGAAGTAGAGAACGAAGTTAGTGAATAGGACGATGAATTGTACGGTGACCTGGAGCGCTCTGTGGCACTACCTTGAAAAGACGCGATATCATTTTGACGAACAGCCTTCCCTCGATCATGTTGGACCAAAACGACTTGCTATGTGTGGCGCTGCTGTTCTGCGCCATTTTTGCCGCGGAATCCATGAGCTACTGCTCCATCTTCGCAGCCACAAGGCCGCTCCTTGCCGCCATCGGCATGTACTTTATCTCATCCTGCAATCCCCACGCAAGGTATCAACTCTACCGATAAGTAGGCTGGGATATCTTTGCGGGTAAATTGCTTTGTATTTTGCAGCGTTGCTGTGAGCAAGGCGCTGACGGTGGCACCTGCCAACGCGCTGGTTTTCAGCGACCTCGCTACAATCTCCTGGGCATTCTGTACTCGCCCCGAGAGGCTCAGATGCAGGTCGACAACGCCATCAAGACCTTCGGAACAATTCTGTAAGGTACAGGCACAGCAATCATCAATTCACTCATCCAACTCCAGCGCATCGACCCCGCTCGGTACGCTTCTATTCATTACGACCATGTACCTGCTCGTCGGGATCATCACGTACTACCAATTCGGCTACACTGATTCGGACACGTTGCTGGATCAATTGCTACAGACAAGCTCAGCGAGAAAGCTAGCCGCTTTTCTCAATGAACGCGCGCTGCAAATGCAATCGGCGGTTGTGTACGCGTGGCTTTCGGTTTGATCGCCAGCTTCACTCGGAGGAGGTGCCGCTGACTGGAAAGAAGAGTTGCTGCCGTACAAAATCCGTCGTCTTCGAGGTTGTTCACAGTCGGTGTCCCCGGAGGAGTGGGTGTTGGTGGGTGAAGCTACCAACAGCAGCAGAGCAGCGACAATGAGCTTGCTTAGTCCAGTTGCGGCAGACTTGGCAGCTTTGATCGACAGGGACTGTTACAGAACACCGTGGACAGCGTATTTGCCGAGAATGTAGCGCTCCATGTCGAATAGCGTCGAGTTGAGCAGCGACGGGAACGCGATCGTGACGTGAAGCAGAACGGTGACAGTGTGGTCACAGGCCTTTCCCGCCGTCATGTTCCAGGCGTCGTTCGTGGACACTCTGAGCTTCATCGGCGCCACGGCAGCCACCGTTTCCTGCATGGTGATGCCGTGTCTGGGCTGCCTCCGAGTGCGCCCGATCGCCACCAACACGTTCAGGGGCAAATGTGATCGAACCATGTGCTACATGATGATCGTCAGCAGCATTGTGCTGGGTAGCTACTACGCCGTCACCGTGCTGAGCGACAGTAGCCGTGATATGCAGCACTTTCATCTGCTCCAAAACGTAGGAAGCAACGAGTTGACCGCCGCCAGCAACGCCACCCTCACGGACGAGTACCCGTACTGCCAAGAAGCCCGACGGGACGTTGTGTTGAGCGATCGACTGTCCAAGTTCACGACGCGTTCAAAGTAGTTCACATTGCTGCGGGGCCTCAAAGCACAAGCTTGGCGGCGTTTGTCCGCGGCACGCATCGACATTGACTACCGCGCGGATCTGTATCTACAAGGCCATGCATGGCCGTCGGCCACGCCGCAAGACTCGTGCGCGGCATCTTTTGAATGGCTGCATCGGAGATAGCACCAATATTTGCCGGTCGGCATGCGCCCATGTGGACTCGTACGGTTGGGTCGGTCGAAGACGCGGGGTTGGCGACGGTGCGGCGCCGTGTTCGCCGTGGTTGGAGGCGGCGTCGACGCGGGGGTAGCGCCCACCCCGTTTGCTACGAACGGTAGCAGCGCGTTCGGCTCCGTCTAACCGGGGTGGTTGCAAGTCTTCGGCGCTCCGATAGGAGTGTGGCAGCGGTTTTCGCCGGTATGCATACGTCTATGTGGACGCGTACGGATTTGTCGGTTGATGGCGCGATCGTGCGGTAACGGAAAGCGATGAAAATGATTACAATGTTTTGTTCTTGCAAAAGTTTGGACACGACGGTGTCGGCAAAAACAATACTATCGATAATACTCGTGATACACTACAGATGAATGCTTTGATGTACTATTCGCAAAGCTTCAAGTTGGAGCACCGTGATTGTTGACTTTGAGGCCACGGTCCCCGAGGGACAATAATCGAACACCCATTGCGCATGCACACACATCAACGATGCATGTACGTGCATGCACTGCGTCAGTGCAATTTTCACACGCACTTCATTTGAATTTGGCGCGCTAAAACATGCAGTGCGCATCACGAACCCGGCGGCAAAACGCCAGCATCCAACGGCCATCTCGCGATGCCTACAAACGGCATCGCATTGGCGGAATCTTATCGATTCCACGAGTCGTTGGTGCCATCCAACACGCCACCACAGATCGATGCAAGCAACCCCGGGTACCTCACTTCTCAATTTGCCACCGACACCTCACCCACCAACCACTCGGTGGTAAGCACTACCCCCCGCGTCGACGCCGCCTCCAACCACGGCCAACACGGCGCCGCACCGTCGCCAACCCCGCGTCTTCGACCGACCCAACCGTACGAGTCCACATGGGCGCATGCTGACCGGCAAATATTGGTGCTATCTCCGATGCAGCCATTCAAAAGATGCCGCGCACGAGTCTTGCGGCGTGGCCGACGGCCATGCATGGCCTTGTAGATACAGATCCGCGCGGTAGTCAATGTCGATGCGTGCCGCGGACAAACGCCGCCAAGCTTGTGCTTTGAGGCCCCGCAGCAATGTGAACTACTTTGAACGCGTCGTGAACTTGGACAGTCGATCGCTCAACACAACGTCCCGTCGGGCTTCTTGGCAGTACGGGTACTCGTCCGTGAGGGTGGCGTTGCTGGCGGCGGTCAACTCGTTGCTTCCTACGTTTTGGAGCAGATGAAAGTGCTGCATATCACGGCTACTGTCGCTCAGCACGGTGACGGCGTAGTAGCTACCCAGCACAATGCTGCTGACGATCATCATGTAGCACATGGTTCGATCACATTTGCCCCTGAACGTGTTGGTGGCGATCGGGCGCACTCGGAGGCAGCCCAGACACGGCATCACCATGCAGGAAACGGTGGCTGCCGTGGCGCCGATGAAGCTCAGAGTGTCCACGAACGACGCCTGGAACATGACGGCGGGAAAGGCCTGTGACCACACTGTCACCGTTCTGCTTCACGTCACGATCGCGTTCCCGTCGCTGCTCAACTCGACGCTATTCGACATGGAGCGCTACATTCTCGGCAAATACGCTGTCCACGGTGTTCTGTAACAGTCCCTGTCGATCAAAGCTGCCAAGTCTGCCGCAACTGGACTAAGCAAGCTCATTGTCGCTGCTCTGCTGCTGTTGGTAGCTTCACCCCACCAACACCCACTCCTCCGGGGACACCGACTGTGAACAACCTCGAAGACGACGGATTTTGTACGGCAGCAACTCTTCTTTCCAGTCAGCGGCACCTCCTCCGAGTGAAGCTGGCGATCAAACCGAAAGCCACGCGTACACAACCGCCGATTGCATTTGCAGCGCGCGCGTTCATTGAGAAAAGCGGCTAGCTTTCTCGCTGAGCTTGTCTGTAGCAATTGATCCAGCAACGTGTCCGAATCAGTGTAGCCGAATTGGTAGTACGTGATGATCCCGACGAGCAGGTACATGGTCGTAATGAATAGAAGCGTACCGAGCGGGGTCGATGCGCTGGAGTTGGATGAGTGAATTGATGATTGCTGTGCCTGTACCTTACAGAATTGTTCCGAAGGTCTTGATGGCGTTGTCGACCTGCATCTGAGCCTCTCGGGGCGAGTACAGAATGCCCAGGAGATTGTAGCGAGGTCGCTGAAAACCAGCGCGTTGGCAGGTGCCACCGTCAGCGCCTTGCTCACAGCAACGCTGCAAAATACAAAGCAATTTACCCGCAAAGATATCCCAGCCTACTTATCGGTAGAGTTGATACCTTGCGTGGGGATTGCAGGATGAGATAAAGTACATGCCGATGGCGGCAAGGAGCGGCCTTGTGGCTGCGAAGATGGAGCAGTAGCTCATGGATTCCGCGGCAAAATGGCGCAGAACAGCAGCGCCACACATAGCAAGTCGTTTTGGTCCAACATGATCGAGGGGAAGGCTGTTCGTCAAAATGATATCGCGTCTTTTCAAGGTAGTGCCACAGAGCGCTCCAGGTCACCGTACAATTCATCGTCCTATTCACTAACTTCGTTCTCTACTTCTTGACGCTGCCCAGCAGTGGAATCTCCATCTTGGGGTCTTGAAGAGGCAAGTGGTGCGTCTCCTGCACGAACCAGAGCTTGTCGAGCAGTACCGACTGCGGGTCCTTCTGTAGCTCGGCCGTCACCTCTTCGCACTTGGCACAAACCTTGTTGAGCTCCACTTCGCTGAAAACGGCAGACAGCACCTCCCGAGTGTCGAGTGGATGATGACACGCGTGTCGCTCGGCGGGGCGTAGGAGAAGGACTCCTTGGCCACGAGACGGATGTAGTCGACCGATAACTCGGGGTTCTTGTTGACACCTTGTTGGAGTAGACAACGCCGTTCTGCTCTGCCGAGAGACACTCGGACAGCATAATGATGGCGCCAGAGGAGGCCATGAGGACCATCACAGGCTGCAGTCGGAAAGGCACCATCAGTCTGCACATGGCCTGGAGCTGCTCGATGCCGTCGTCAAAGCGCAGCCAGGCGTTGGGAGCCAAGTCGTCCGGGTGATGTGAGGAACAGCACCACGTCCTGCTGGGTGACGCAGCTCACGGCGTTGTCGGTCTCCGGCTCATGACTCCGTCAGTGTAGAGCCGATCTCGTGGCAACGCTCGGTCAGTGGTTCTGCGATGGGGAGCACATGAGAGCGACGCCGTCGTTCTCGGTCGGGAACTGGTACGGCTTGGACTCGAGCGTCTTGCTGATAGTAAAATTCTCCCTGACGCGCTTGTCGACGACGTGAGCCAGTCTGACGCTGACGATGCCAGTGTAGTCTTTCTCTCACAGAATAAGCGCAATCGCGCTCTAGATCTTGGTGTGCTAAACGAAAACTTAGTACTTGGTCAGCGCAACGAGACCCAGGCTGGCAGCTGGGTAGAAGGTCAGGTTGCTGGGCTTGATGGCGACGCCAGTGTAGTCGCCGCGGGCGTCCGTGGGGGCCATCGTGTACACTTTGACGCTGGTCTCGGCGATGATGTCAGCAGTGCCGCTGCCGATACCGAAGATTTCGCTGCAGAAGGAGCTCTGGCGACCAAGTCCTGAACGATCCCGTCCGTGATCGTGTTGTGAGGGCTTTGATACGGAGAGAAGCAGTGTAGTCTTGACGACCGGACAAGGCAGTGCGCCATCATGGCTGCTATGATGGCGGCCGATCCCCTTGAGCTGTGCATATAACCGCGAAGAAGCCGGATAAGTCGTCCGATCAAGCAGCTAATCTTTACCAGAGACTGGCGCTAAAGTGATCGTGTCATCACAGTTGTGTGTGGTCCACAGCACTGCGAGGTGACAATACATGACTACAGTGCTCCTAAAGGTTTTACTTTTGTTTTTCAGAAAGTTCGACTACATTTTTGACCAATCACAATGCTGGATTTTACTGGTGTATACTCCATTTTGCATATACCAGACCCTCAAATTCCCGGTAGTGAAAGGGTTAAATTGCCGTGAATAACAACGAGATGTCGGGATACGGCTTCGGCACCGCCAACGCGTTGCAGTGCCCGTAGCGGCAACGAAAACTCCATGTATTGGCTCTTACCGTTCCTACCACAACTTGTCACGAAAAATTACTGCACTTACTCGGTCAAGACCAACACTATCAGGTCGAAACGTGGTCAGTTTTCGCTCTCTGGCGATCCTGGGTATTCAAAACTGTTCTCCGGCAGCTCGTAGTTCGATTCACCCTCAATTTCGTCTTCACTGTCCTCTTTCCCACTCTCATGAAGAAAATCTTCATCCTCATTGATCTGGGTAACTTCACCCACAGTGGAATCATCATCATAACTCTGCTGAATCGCGGAGCCATCAAACACAACTTGCGGGGTTTTGGTGATACCAGCACGGGCCGAGTAGACGAACACGAGCTTTCTCACCTTCTCCGTGCCTAGTCGGTTTCGGCGTTTCGAGTGAATGAAGGTGTGGATACTCCAACCCGCTCGGTTGCTGCTGACGATGTCAGCATTGTGAACACCCGACGCGCAATGTCAAAGAGGGCAGGCTTTGCGTAAGCTGTACGTCTTCACTCCAGGCACGCTTGCAGTTTGCAAATAGTCGTGCTTCTTCTTTCGCAGCGTTAGCCTTAGCTTCAGTGTATTGCAGTCGTTAAGCAGTGTCGAAGATCTGGTCTAGTGTATTCTCGTAATCTTTTGTCACCATTGCATCCGGATCTTTCGATCGATCAAGCAGGAAAGCAATTCCCATGGCTTCAGTGTGCAGGTGCTCCCACTTCTTGTTAATTTCTTGCAAAATCAGCTTAGCCGTTGGTGCTAGGTACCGGGGCGCGCAGTAAATAGGATTCCTCAGCAACTCCAAAACTGTCGGTAGACCAAAGAGAGGCAGCGTCCATCTCCTTCAAACAGCCCATTACTCTCGACGATCGGCTTCAACAAATTGGCGACTCTTTTTCCATTCTCGCAGAAGCTCTGATGTTCCACGATTGCGGCCACCTTACCGTATTCTTTGGCCTTCTGTGACTTCTTCAGCTTCTTGACATTCGGTGTTTTGGCTCTGGACTTCCTCGAGTTCTGCTTCACCAATGTATGCGCGCCACATCCAGAACAAAACACGCCACGAGTCCTCTCCAGAATCAGCCACGCCGCCTCCATATTTCCGGCGTTGTCAGTAGTGAAGAGCACACTTTGTTCTTCCCAATCAACTCTTCCACTTCATCAATGACTTTGCACATTTCATGCGCGATAAAGGCTCCTGTTTGAGACTGATATCCTGAGGCAATAGACTTCCAGAATATTGGCATCATGCCGGGCGCAACGAGAACAAGATTAATGATCTTTTCGCGCCTTGGGTTCGACCATCCGTCTGTCGAAAGCCCGACGAACAGTTGGTTTTGCAGCACTTTGATCATTTTCTTCATCTCCACGTCGTATTCGGCATCCAGCAGATGGCCAGAAATTGCTTGTCGGGTTGGGAGCTTCAAGTGTGGGCGGCCTTTGGTCGTCAGATCTTTGAAGTCCTGGCGCTCCACGATGCTGAATGCGCTTCCAGAGCCGTAGATAAACTTGGCCACAAGCTCGGTGAACTCCTCTTGGGTTGGTGGGCGTTCGTTCTGGTCTTCATCGCCTTCTACTGTCGATGATGAATCGAAGCTAACTCGCGCGCGCTTGAGCTCGCGGAGCTCCTGACGCTCTTGTTTCTTGAGACGCCGGGCTTCTCTGTCAGCGTGTGTCCACCGCTGACAATCGTTCATGATGTGTCGCTCTAGCTTTTCCGCCTTGGGTCTTCGAATCTCAGCACCGCAGCGCTTGCACGTGGCGAGTGTTAACTGCGTCTTCGCTCCCTGCCCGTGATTAAAGTGCTGCCAAGCGTCGCTGGCTGGTCGTCCCGCCATGGCGTCCGTTGCGTGCGGATTTAAAGTTGAAGTTGTTAGGTCTGACTCGCCATAATCTATGTTTAGCGCGTGTTATTTAGTCTAGCTAGAATATTATTTGGTTTAAATCGATTCAAATCGAATGTAAATGGGTTTGGTCCGACCAAACTTTCGCCAGCGATAACATCCCTAGTCAAGACCGATGCTGAGCAGAGCGAGTTGCTCTTCTTCTACCTCTTGCTGCTCCTCGGTGAGCTTCTCCCAACCTCTAGACACGAGGTAGAAGTGACGCAGCAGCGACCCCATCACTTGCACGTGGTAGCGACTGTACCAGACCAACTTGAGCAGCAGCGGCTTGAGTGCTGCGGCCTGCTTGGCCTTGCGAACGACGTACCCCACTCGACACTCGGCCAGCAACTTGTTGTGGAAACGTCGGCGACGCCACACGAGCGCTCGAAGCGCTTCCTTGAAAGTCGGGTACACTCGGTGGACGAACTGGTCTCGCATTTCTCGCTCTGCAGTCAAGACGATGCGGCGGAATCGCTGCCTCCAGAGGAGGCGACGCAAAGCTTCTCGGAAGTAGGGGCGGTGTCGGTTGAGACCAAACAACATCGCCTGCGCCCGCATCTTGGAAAAGGTATCGTCTCCCCAGCCGCGCAGGTTGCGCTGCCAAATCTCCCAGTAGTAGAGCATGGTCGTGTCGAACGGGTCCACCGGCAGCAGCTTCCGCTTATTGAGACTGCTGAGGCGCTGCTCCTCCCCCAGTCCATATCGAAGCCGCAAATGCAGCGCACGCTGTCGCACCCGTCCACCTTGACCAGCATCACTCGACACGAGCGGCACACGACGCAGTTGTAGTCGGTCAGTTCCTCCTCGTCTTGGGTCTCACACGTGCATGGCTTGTCGGTCTCCCACCACCGTCTTTTGCAGTTAAAGCAGACGGATACACCGCAGCACCGAGTCACTACGTGGCGTTCGATGCTGTGGTAGCTCAGCAGTAGCGTCGCTCTTCGCTCTTCGTCCTCAATCCGCTGGAGCACCTTCTTGACGATGCAGTCCCTCTTTTCGGAAGGGAATCGCTCCGAGATGTGTCGGACGACGTCTCTAGCGTTGACAGTCTTGTCGTGCTGAGCGAATTGACTCACCACTCTTCGAAGCGCCGGGAGCTTCCGCTTGTCACTGGGCCGCAGCTTGAGCAGCTCTAGATTAGCGAGGTCAGTGGATGCGCTGGAGTAGAAGACTGGGAGCTGCGTATAGCTAGAATTGTGGCAGTTTGGGCACGTGAGCGAGCATGCCGCCTCGCAGAGCTCTGTGTACCTGACAGCGATCTTGGAGATGACCTCGTCCAACGTTGCGTAGCGAGTCCAGCGCTGCTTGTTGGCTGGCACTAGACAAATGGGGCAGCGGATTTTGGGCAGCGCCCCGTGTAAGGGACTTCCATGGACACTTGCATATACTTGACCAGACATTGAGTGCAGATGACTGCAGGACAGGCGTCCGAGCAGAACTGGGTGACGACGTGGTTATCGTTGTCTTTGTGGCTCTCTTCCAGGCAGATCTGGCAGGTTGCTGATTTCGGTGCAGTGGTGGTGATGGAGGAACCTGCTCGTGCATACAGGACGGCGTTGGGCGGCATATTTGTTGCTGGAAGGGCGCAAAAGGAGAAGTGGAGAGGTACAATACTTGTCTTGCTTTGAACCCGACCATCACTCACACTTGACCCAGTTGAAGTGTCTGATAAAAGCCTGCTCGCTACGGTATTACAGCTGGATGGGGGACAGCATGACGTTGGAGACCGTTCCAACACCTTGCTCTCCGGTTCTTGGCAGCACAACAGTCTCGTCCCAGTGCTGCGCTAGTAGCTGCGTCAACACAAGGTGGTCGGCCACCGACACCACGTTGGCAATCCTCGACAGCACCACGTCGCACACCAACAGCAGCGGCATCGTCGTTGGTAGCACCGAACTCCCACCCACCGACAGCGACCACAACGTCCGTGCCATTGCCAGCGTCAGGCGAAAGCTGCCGCCAATGAAGCAGCTCAATAGCGAGAGCAGCCCCACGACAATATAGTCGGAAGTGCTCAGCACCTCCGTCTCCGCAGTCGACGACTCCAGTAGCCACAGCAGCAGCAGCGGCAGGTACAACCCGCGGGCGTTGCGAATCAGCGCTGCCGTCACCGCGGTGACCAGCTGTGCAGCCGAACGAGTCACCGTCTGCGAGCGAGTGTAACATTGCATCGATACTGGCGCAGTCAACCCCACATTGTCTGTCGTGAAGGCAAACAGAAACGCCGGTAGGAAGCTCTTGGTGGTGAGAGACACCACTGGTCGATTGCGCTGCCGATTGCTGGAGAATTGGAAGTACACCAGCGGCAGAATAATGGTGGCGTGAAGCAACACTACCATCAGCACACCAACGACCAGTGACGCCATCGGAGACACGAACGACCGCCACTCGCGGTGGTGAAGAACCACATTCCCCACCATCAGCGAGAAGAAACCTACGGGTGCCAGGTACCTCTCTAAGGCGGTGACGAGCCACTCCAACGCCAGCTGCAGCTCCATCAAGACGCTTATAATGTAATGTCGGGTCTTCTTAGGATTGTTCGTCGGGCCTGAGGGGCGGACCGACTCAAACATAGCCGCCTGGGACTCGCGTCTGAGCCACAGTATTCTCTTGCCGCACACGTAGCCCAGCAGCAGTCCAATTACTATCAGACCGCCCAGCGAAGCCACCTCGTCGTTCATTTCTCGAGTTGTTGCCTCCGAAGCAACGCTATTGGGAGTCAACGCCGACAGCCACGAAATAGTCACTTGACTCGCAGAACCCAACGACGCAGGGTAGTACGGTTCAGCCTGAGTCGGCGTGGCCAACAGACTTGTCACTTCCTGCAGCCCGAACACACCAGCCCCGCTGTCAGCTACCCCAGATGTGTTTGTACTAACTTCTTCGAACAGCGGGAGCGTCAATGAAGCATTCGAACACGCGAATACATCGTAGCCCAGACATTGCAAGTACTCGCTTTCACGTGCGCACACCAATCCAACAGCACCTTCAGGTAGCGGGGTCAAGCCCAAGGCATTCGACAACGTCGTTGCCGAGGCACTGGCTGAAGTATCACTTTGTCGGAACCAGCCAAACCTGTGGCTTAGCCACATTGCCAAAACCCCTTCAAGTGATGCTAGGATTGCGAGAAGAAGTGCATATCCAAGAGAACGGAGCCCCAGCACTAGCTCAGCCTTCTCAGCACATCCAACGAGGTCTGCAAGTGCAGTGGCCACATAGCAAACTAGCAATGGGACGGACACAGCTTGCCAGACGCGCAAGAACAAATGTCCGGGTAGCAGTAGCCAACGAGCACCTGGAGCGAACACCAGAGCTCCGTTGCTGTCTTGGCGTTCGTGGACTTCGTCTGCCAGCAGATTGAACACACTGGACTCGTAGATTACGACTCGCACGAGGATAGCGCCCAGGGACACCCCAAGCACAGCACAAGTCGCCAAAGTGAGCCACTGCCGAAGCCACGCTGCGCTGTCTCCCGTAGTCGACTGTTTTCGTTGGGACTGCGTGGGTTTGTTCAAGCCGGGCACTTTAAACGGGGTCAGGTAAAATCCATGGTGGTCATAACCCCGTGGTAAGGCCGACGGCGCAGTGCACTGGGATTGCGGTGACGTTACGCCATTGGTGGTGGCCCACCGAGTGCTGCCTTTGCCATGCAGAAAGCGGTGAATTGTGCTTGCCAAAGACGCCGACAGAGTCTGCACGCGATTAGCAAAAGTTGGTCGCTGACTGAGTGACACGGGCGAGCATGGCGCATCAAATAGCGCGTCCGCACCGGACTGTTTCAAGCCGCTCTCAGCCTTCCAGCGGAAGCCATTGGCTGTGTCAAATGGTATGGGCGACTTCCCCATATTGGGACCTCCATTGCCACCATAACCATTTGGAGTTAACGCCGCCACCATAAACCCCGATGGAGAGAGTCCTGACGACCCACTTGCCGATAACCGCGGCAAAGTGGGCGGTAGCGGCACATTTTCGGCACGATGTCCACCAACTGCACCAAATCGACTAACATCGTCGTCTCCCGGGCCTGCTGACACGGCGAAAAAGCCTCCGCCGGGGCTTGCACTCGGATGCGCTTTCGTCGACAGCCTTTTCTCTTTGTCGTGGAGCTGCTGCTGGTGTATACCAGCCTCAGTAGGACTTTGCAGGTAGCTGGAAGGCGTTAAAACCTGTTCGGATGACCCTGAACGAAAAGATGTCGCTGTTGTCCCGGAACTCGTGGTCATCGCTGTCATTGCCATTGGTCTCGGCTGAGAAGAGATCTGCTCGAGTTGCTGGCTGAAGGGTGTGATGTCTTCACGATCCGCATCGGGTTTATTGCCAGTGCGCAGATTTTTAGGTCAATGATCTTCGACGCGGGGTCGCCGTTGAAAGCAAACTGTCGAGGCTCCGCCTCAATTTCGTCGACGCAGTTGATCACAGTCGTACGTGACCGAGTCGTGCGGTTGGTATATCTGGTACTTATCCGTTCGTCGACCACGCCACCAAACTTTTGTAGGAGCGACGGAAGAACTCTTCCACTTTGCGCTGAGACTCTCGCTGAATCGCCCGGCTGTCGCTCGTCGAGCGCTCTAGTTTCACAGCTGACGATTCAAAGAGCAATTGTGACTTGAGTGCTTCCTGCTGGTCGTACTTCAATTCCCCGGTCTTCGCCTCCTTTGCAGCAGGGGTGCCATTGTTGCGCGAGGCTTCTAGGCTGTTCGCCGACCCTCGATAAACACCCGTGAAGTCAAGACGATCGGCTGTTCCAGTCGATGAAGCTAGCGATGAACGTATCAAGGATGGCGGCGCCAATGGCGATCCCGTGATCGGTGATGAGGTCTGAGCTCCGCCACTAATTCTCGCCGTGAAAGAACCCGAGATTGGCCCTCGTCCGCGTCCGCGAGGTACAACGTTGATCTTGAGCGGTGGTGCCAGAGGAAGCAACGCATCGGGGGCAATGTCCCCGCTTCCGTCTCCTCTGACCTAGTGTTCGTCCGTGCATCACGCTTCTTGATTGCAGCTAAGAAAGCTGCTGACGTGAAGCTCGTAGCGTCGAAAGCCACTGACGACGACCAGTCTGTCTTGAGTGGTTTAGCTTCGTTGCTTGTAGGCAACACTAAAGACCCGTAGAAGACTCGTCTCGACTCGCTTTCACGGTCTGACACAGTTGTTGTTGCTGCTGATAAGCCCTGTGATTGAGGTTTCGTCACATTGAACGATTCGAACGGCATATCTGCTGATGATTGTGACGTGGCAGACATTATAGACGACGCCAACGAACTTCCTAGGCTTGTGCCGTACGCGCTGGTGCCTGCACTGCCGCGATCTGCTCTGTTTCGATCGACCAGGTTGCTGAAGCTTCCGTCCAACTTAAGATTGGTGTCAACCAGGTCACTGTAACTGCGGTCCAATGCTTCGGGGGCGATCGGGAATGCCGCGGCAACACTGCTACCGCGAATATCTTGTGTGATCACGTCACTGCTGCGTCGCTCGTTCTGATCCCGCATGTCGTCTCCGAGAATGGCCACGTTAGCAAATGAGTCGCTCGACGACGGTCGGGAGCTCATTGAGAGCGATCTATCAGACGAGAAGCTACCTTGAGGCATGTCAACCACGAAGAAATTACTCTGCGATAGCGACGCAAAGCTGGACGCGTTCGAGTTCGCAGACTCCACTGATCCGCGCTCTTCAAATGTGCTCGTGAGGCGGTAAGCATTTACGTCACCCTCAGGACTGGATCCTTGCGGGGACAACGGCTGCCCAGTTAATGGTCCGAGTTCTTCATCAAAGGCGTGCTTACTCTCCAGGAAGTCGAGTGACGACACCCTCCAGGACTCTCGAGCTCCTGTTAACCTGCGCTGCCGCGAGCCAAGCTCATGGGATTCAACAGTAGAGGCAACGCTTGAATGTCTGGACAGTGATGGAGGTAGTGTAGAAATGTCTATAGCCACACCAACATCCTTGCCCTCTTCGTATTCAGGGAAATTCTCGCCACCAGGGTTGGAATTTGTCAGGTTTGCTGGTGGTGTGGGCTCCAAATGGTCATTCTGCTCGCTACTGCTGCAGACACCAGCAACGGGGAGATTTTGTGTCGGCAATACGTTCCCCAGGCAACGATTCTTCTTGATCATCAGCAACAGCATTACCCACACCAGCTTCCGTCGTGGTCTCAATGTCCAGCTGTCTTGTCATCGCGTAGGTGTCACTAGAGTCACCACTGGAGCTGTCATCCTCAGCTGAAATCTCTACAGCATCTTGATTTTCAATACCAGCCTGCTCTTGGTCATTGTCCACTGCAGGTGGCTTTGGTTCGGTGCCGCTACCCCTGAGCACACTGCTCGCATCTTGCATCCGAAACGACGAATCTATTCCACTTGGATTTACAGCGACGACATCACTTGTCCGAACAAAGTTCGTTAGAGTCGAACTCAAAAACGAAGGCTCATTCTCTTCATCCTCGATCAATTTAGCTTCAACGGGGCTGGCCATCTTGGCGGTTCTTGTCTCAGCAGGACTGGTCTCCATGGACTCAACCGCATGATCACTCTCCGTTTCGTCGCTTTCATTGTTGTCATCTGACAAACTTGGTCCGAACACGAAACTATGATTTGCCGCCGTGACGTTGGCCTCTCCTGGTGAACTTGGTCGACCTGTAACGCTATCGTTACCCAGCATGGGCTTTCTTGCAGTGTCATTGTTGTTCAGCAAACTTGGTCTGTACACGAAGCTATCATCTGCTGCTGTAAAGCTCTGGTCGGTGAAGCTGTGCGCGTCGCTGAAACTGGGCTTGCCGGCGTCGCGGAAGCTGTCGCTTTCGTCAGAATTGAAGCTTGACGGCCGCGAGGCCAAGCTTCCGTATGGGCTATCGCCACGGTTGTCTGCAGGGGTCGCGCCAGTGAAGCTATGCACGTCCGAGAAACTCGGTGTATCGCTGGCAAAGCTGTCGTCCACACCACTTGATCTCGGTTCGGAGCCTTCATGAGCATTATCATCACCTCCATTCAAAAAATCAGTACTCTTGACATGGACATCAACGCTCGGGCCGTCTTCATCCTCAGCCAAACAAACGGTAATGCAGGTATCAACCGCCCCACTGCTTCGGCGTTCGTCCTCTTGTTTGCTATCAGACTCGTCGCTCTTACGCTCCAGTTCGTCGTTTCCACTCGCAAATCTCTTGGGTCCAACGTAGCAGTCCTCGCCACTTGCGTCCACCACCCTCGCCCTTGCCAGCGTCAACCGGAAGCTGTTATTGTCATTGCCATTGTCTCCGTTCGCGACTGGCGGTCGTTCCATCTTGAGGGACGTGTCGACGTACGTGCGGTCATCTGCCTGTTGCTGCATGCGCACAAGAGCCCTCGTGTCAGCGTCGTCCTCGTCCTCATCGTCACTGTCCGAGACGAAGTCGGCGAACGCGCTCTCAGTCTCTCGACAGCTCGTCTTGCGTACTGGAACGACCTCTTCGCTATCGTCTGCATTTTCTGCAGTGTCGCTATCTAAACTGTTAGCGATTGCTAGAGCAGCAGCGAGTTGGTCGGCGGCGCTTTGGTACCGCTCGTTCGGTTCCAGTTCCGGTTCTGCTGCTTCATCGCCCGCGGCCACTTCGCTGGCAAACCTCTTGGGCCCGACGTAGCCAGCCCCTCCATTGTCCGCTCCGGGTCTCGCTAGCGTCAACCGGAAGCTATCGTTGTCGTCGCTGATCATCCCTGGCGGCCGCTCCATCTTCATCGGAGCGCTAGCGAACATTTGGTCGTCGGCCTGCTGCTGCATGCGCACGAGCGCCCTCGTGTCGGCGTCATCCTCATCCTCGTCGTCGCTGTCCGAGACGAAGTCGGAGAAGGCGCTCTCGGTCTCCCGGGAGCTCGTCTTGCGCACGGGCACGCACGAGCCGCGACTGAGCGAGCGCATCGGCTGCGGCAGCGCCGGCAGCGCGTCGTCCGCGTCCATGGAGCCTCACTGCAGGGCTCCGGCACAAGACAAGGAATAGAGCAAACCAGGGCCGCCATGTGGATGGGGAAGCGTAAAGGCCACATGGAGAGACTTGAGCCGAGTGGGATCACTGAGGGCACAGCTGGTGGGCGTCGCGTTGGACTTTTACTATTGGAGACTGCTAAGCGAAATGACTATGGAAGTTGAGTGTGGGTCCATCAGATCTAGTGAGAAGGAATTATCGCCACGGGGAGGAACCCTCGGTCGAAAGATGGTGTTGTTTGAAATCTTCCTCTGGACCACATCCAACGAGAAACGCAACTACGCCTCTACTCGGCAAAAAGAAAGTGAGCTGTTTAGAGCCGAGAACGTCAGCGGGGACTGAGGCGTGTTGACCAGTCAAAACGTGTGATACAAACGTCAAGTCTATAGGGAAATCGTACTTACGCGAGTTGACACTTCAACTTGCTTCCGGTCGAGAGGTGCTCGTGCCTTGGCGCGGTGCGCGTGAGTCGCGAGTGTCATACCGACGTTCAAGAGCTACGTCTTCAACCAAGTCGTCGAGTACCCACGACTGGTATCAACTGGAGCCCAAGGACATTGAGCGCTTCGACCGGGACTCGGAAAGCTTCGCAGTCGACGACGTCGAACTTAACGACCGAGCGCGCGGACGCAGCTGCTCGAAGCGACGAATCTCATTCCCAAAGGCATCTACAAACACTGCGGAAGGGCCTTGCGGTTGGCCGATCTCGACGACAACAACGGAGTTCGATTCGGAGCCTTCCCGCCAGTCATTGTCTCGCTCACGACGGCGTTGGAAGCGCAACTCCACGACTCCGTGCCGCCATCGGAGTTGAGGGTACAAGCGATGATCGAGGCCTAGTTGATGAAGAACTTGAGGGCCAGGAAGACGGTGTCTACGAGGACTACGATCTGTGGGAAATGGAACAGGAGCGAGAGTGTGAGGGTCGTCGACTGGAGCGTCAGCAGAACTTAGACGTGTCAAGTTGCTCCGTGAGGCTGCTGCTGATGCCGGACTGAAGCCGGCAAGGCAAACACTGACAACAAGAGTGAGTTGACTCACTTGTTGAACAGCATGGAGAGTGGGTCTGGTACGCCATTGTGGAGGAGTAGTGGAACGCAATTCAAGTGGATTTTGGTCCGAACACGACGACATGCAGCTTCTGTTCCAGTAATGAAAGCCCAGCGCTTCATCAACACTGCGAGTCTCTTCCAGCCCACGAAGAAGTTCATGCTCCGTCATCTGAAGTATGCGCGGTATGTTCGACCGGGTCCCTGGCGTCTCGGCGAGCGCCGTATCCCGTTCATTTCTACTTGGACGTGATCGCCGAGTTTGCGCCGAGCGGGGTGCTATGCGATGTGTGTCCGACGCATATGTTCTCACCCGATAGACATGCCAATGAAGTCAACATGAATGAACGGCGTTGTGGACATGCATTTGACCGAGGGTCCAGACAGAATCATCCGAAGATGGTATGGCGAACTGCGTTTCAACACGGAACAACTGATACTGTGACGAGAGTACATTCTAGAGCGTCTTGTGGAGAAGCAGCACCGGTGTTGCAACATGTGCTTCACTATTATATTTCGCTGCTAAACGCAAGGGAATGAGAAAGATTACGAGGAGTGTTCGGGTCATGGAGTTTCTCGCCATCTTTTTTTTCCGAAAAGCCGCAACGGCACGCTTATGCTGTTTCTTGCTCATCACGCCAAGAAGCTTCGTAAGTTAAAACTTCCAGAGCCGACCAAGGTGTGCGCAGGCCTCTCCGACGCGAAAAGGAGGTTATTGTGGTGCAGCGAGGATCTTACCCCAGGACCTGTAGTCGGGCGGAACTCAAGACAGCCTTAACAAGCTCATACGCGAAGTGGAATGCTCTCATTGCAGAGTAGAAGAAGCGGTGCCCGTCCGGGCGTTCGGCAAGGAGCACTACACAGCAAGGTTGGAACCTCCAGCTAGACCTAAGCGGCGACGAACAAACCGAGAGCATCGAGTACGTATGGTAACCGGACTATTACCTCGACAGCGCTCAGCGATGACAACTGTACCAGTTGGCAAAAGAAGCACAGCGAGTGCTGCACTGCTGATGGGCAAATTGGTGGTCAATCAACCGAGTTCTCGAGACTTGCCGTCAACAACCATCCGAATATCCTGCATCGCAGTGGCAGAGATCTCAAAGTTTTTGGAAGACACCGATGACCACAGCGGCACCTCGAGCCCGTGGACGCCTCCTCGAGGCTGAGGGTCTCTTACGTCGTAAAGAGCTTTTCGTGCCAAAACACGAGTGGGAACGCGATGGCTGTGCCAGCCATGGCGCCAAGCTGCGTGGCCAAGCCGTTCCATTGATACACACGCCGCGCAAAGCTGGTCGAATGCTTGAGCTCTGCCAAAGCATACCGCTAGTTAGCGAGATTGTCATTCTACTCTGACAACACCAACCCAAGCTGTTAACGCACCGCCAGCTCTTTTGAGCGTCAGATACAGCATCGTCTGTGTGTAAGAACAGCCCACGAGGTACGAGACGTGGACGAGCAGTGCTACATATCATCACTACAGAATTTAGCAGAGCAACCAAACCGTTGACAGTCAATGCACAAGTGCAGGGCATACGCAGCAGATATCCATGCCTCCTGTCGCTCAGGACTGGTGTAGCCGTGAGTGAAAAACCCAACAGTAAGGACTGCACAAAGAACGTGAGCAACGACAGATTCACCGCTGATGCAAATTGAAACTCACGGCAAACACAACTAGCACGAGTGTCAAGCTCCTGACGAAGTAGAACCGAAACCACCTGCACGACACACGACACAGGTTGGAGCAATCTTCCGCCATAGTTTGCGTTGGCGTCACTTACGACGTCGCTACACTAGCGAGCGGGGAGAGAATCAGCGCCGCAATGCTGGCGGTCGTCTGGAACCGAGCTGTCATCGTCTCCGCGTCATTTTCCGGCTACGCAGTATATTATGAGGTTTACAACGAGATAAAGCCTCACAACCGCGGTACGCACCGCAAACTTCTTGTAGACGAATGGCATGGTCGACGGCAGCCATCCAAAGGAAAAGCTGCGAGCAACAGCTGACAAGCCAGCAGCTGCCACACCTGTCGGAAGACTGCGCAGCCAGACAACTGCTCCTCCGTATCCTGGAGAGCAGTTGGCGACACGATCGTGATCGTACTCGACGTCGACGATCTTGGGCTGCCACCGCATGAACTTGGTGAGAGCAGAGTATCTTCCTCTCCTTCTTGCGCGTCAAATTCCACTTCTAACCATTTTTGCTCTTGGGTCGACTGAGTCGCTGCCGCTGCTTCTTCAGACGCTTTCACAGCGAGTGCCCACGGATGATACTGCAAGAAGCTGAACGCTGCAATCGACATGCTCATAACGCCCGCTACAGATGAAACGACCCACTCGATTGAAAAGCAAGACATTGACGCATTGACTCGACATGTTCCTTACCGCAGATGAGGTAAAAGACCGTCACGGAGAACCGCATTTGGTCGCTTGGATCTTGGATGATCCCCAGCAACGCAGCCACCGATCCGCTGAGCCCTTCACCCGTTGCCAGAGCACTCGTGAAGAGCGGCGGGAAGTTCGCCACGTAAGGGTAGAAGACCACACTGGACGTCGTGCTCACCATGCCCCCTAGATGGGTCAGCACCAGCATCGCTAAAATGCCAGCAACTTCCTTTGTCAATTCCAACGATCAAAAGAAAAAGAACACTGCATCGTACCGACACTATGCCTCGACCCAAAAACGCTGGCTGTCTGGGCCCAGAGCACACTCATGAGCACTGCAACGACGACACCTTGCACCAGGATCCACCAGATGACGGTGGACTGGCTCACCAGTTGCTGCCGAGCGTTGAACAGCATGTAGAGCATCGGGTAGACATTGGTGGACTCGAGAGCAAGAATCTGCAACAGCAACACAAAATTCAGTCATGCTAGTCTACAACATCATGAATCGACGAACCGAGTAGGCGTAGATGCTGTAGTGCTCCGGTAGCTCCCGTAGATAAACTCCCAGCTCCACGTACGTCACTAGAAAAGTATATTTTATTTTCAAATCAAATGCCAGTTATTCCAGCGATAAATACCATTCGTCATGAGCCAGGACGCGAGGCCAAAGCCCACGAAGGCGCCGAACGTGGCGGCACGTTGGCGCCGACTGCGCAACAATCGCGGTCTGGACAAGCGGCTGCTTGGGATCTGCAGAGCCTTGGGCTCGTCGCCGCCGTCCAGTGTCATCATGGTCGGAAATTGTTCCAAATTAACTGCGTTTCAAAAGTGTCCACTAACAACTTCAGTTGTCCACGTATATAAAAACTAGACAATGCAACTACTTCAGCGTCGCTTCCTCTTGGCTGGAGCCTTCACTTCTACCTCGGCTTCTGCTGCTTCCAGTTCCTCCTCGAGCGTGATCTCCGTCGCGGGCGCCGGTGCCACCACATTCGATGCTGCGATGGGCGCGGGTCCGGCGACTTCCAACGCCACTTCGTCCTCACGTGGCGACGGCACCACCGTCGCCGACGGACCTGGAGATGATCCGTGTTTCACCAGCATCTTCTGTCGAATTGGAGACATCGCCTGGGGGCCGTCCGGGACCTCTTCAGACGCAGGCGGAAGGCGAGGCGCGAACAGCGACCCACCCGCTCGAGGCGGTGACAGCTGCGGCCTCACTTGAGACCGAGGCGGTGACAGCTGCGGCTGCACTTGGGACCGAGGCGGTGACGCCGACCCCTTTCGTCGGGCCATCACCTTCTCGCGCATCCGGGCGACTCGCAGCGCGTCGGCCGCTGTGTTGACTATTCCAGGGGAGGCAGTCTTCGTTGCTGGAACGCTGTCGACAAGACTACTAAACGCTGGTCCTGTGTTGGTCGGTGAATCGCCTGATGGCCCCGGCACATCCACAATCTCAACGTCGGTAGAGACTGGGGAGGCGCTGGAACCGTCTTCTTCTTCTTCTTCTTGCTCGGACTTGGAGGCCCCTTGATCGACCGCTTGTTCAGCTGCGGGGCCACCACATTTGTCGGTGCAAACGCTCTCATTGACATCTCCACAGACTGCCGCGCACGCTGCAATTCGCACTCGTTAGCAAAGTGCGTTTCCATGTCGGATGCATGGCGTTCAACCCCGCACTGAGGACACGTCGTCATGCGGAATGAGCACTCGTGTCGCTCGTGGGCCTCGCGCTGTGCTGCTCTCATCCGGGCGTTGCAGCCCGGTAGTCGACAACCGACAAGAAGTGGAGACTCGGACTGCTTCGCAGCCTTCTCGCTTGCGGCGCAGCTGTGAGCGTCGCCTCTGAGAATTAACTTTCCACAAGCACATAGTCCAAGCTGCGACTGCTTGCGCTGTCCGCACTCTTTAGCCAGGTGTTCGTCCAACTCCAGCGCTGGCCGTTCAGCAGAACAGCGAGGACAAGTCACAAGACGAAACGCGCAGTCGCGGCGTTCGTGATTCTCTCGGTGGTCCTCGGGCATGAGAGCGGCGCATCCGTTCAATCGGCAAGGCACTAAAGGCGTTGGCCCCACAGTCGCTGTCCTCGGTGAATTCGAGGGCTTGAGTGGCATTTTAGCCGTACTTCGTCGGCTGCATTCGTTGAGTAGGTGAGTCTCCATCGACTCTCTCAGTACCATCTTACCGCAAGCGCACAGCACTAGCTGAGACTGTTTTCGTTGAATACACTCGTTGCTTGTGTGGGCCTCCATTTCCCCGCCAGTTTTTCACGTCCACAACGTGGACAAGGAACTCGTCTAAACGCGCAATCGTCGCGTTCATGGGCTTCAAGGAGCGACGCTCGCATTTTTGCAGTACAACCACGTAGACTGCAAAGCACAATCGAATCACGGTCAGCCGGGGTCACTCTTGGCGAAACAGGGCGGTCCTCATTCACACTCGCATCTCCAGCCGTGCACTCATGCAGGCGATGCAACTCGAGCGAATTCGTGAGAACCATTTGACCGCACATGCACATGATGAGGCGGCAGTGACTTCGCTCGTGGGCAGCTCGTCCCCGGGCCTGCATAGAACGCCCGCAGCCCGCACGACATGTAACAACCCTCAAAGAACAGCGACTTGTCAGGTGCTTTGTCCACTCCGTTTCCACGACTCTATTACCGCATTCACATTCTCGTGTAGGAACCACCAGTGCTGGGATTTCCATCGCCGTCGGTCCTTCAGTGACTGCATCATGCACAGGTAGTTTATTCTCTTCTGAGTGAAGTAACTGCACGGGTGGACCCTTTTTCACAAGGAGCTTAGGCACTTCTTCACGCTGTACAGTCGTGGCTGGAGTGTAGATGCTGTCACGAACTCCCAGCCGACCCAAATCAGTGATGGAATTATCTCGAGGTGGCTCCATGTCGTTGTCACTGTCTCCTCCATTGTCGTATGGCTCGACTCGGCCAGCAATTTCCACCACGTCGACAACGTCGTGCTCGCCCTGTGGGTCTTGTACTACTACCACCCCTTCAGCATCAGCAACGCACGCCACAGGGACCAATTTGTTTGACGACATCTTTGTCAATCTGCGTAGCATCCGACGCTCTCGTCTAGCAGCTTCGTGCTTTGCGACGAACTCAGCTGCTCCTGCAGCAGCTGCAGCCCCTAGAGCTAAAGGCTCAGCCCCGAGAGCACCAAACAACCCGGTATTAGCTAAAATGACGGCTGCAATGATCGGCATCAGCCCCATGCGCAAGAACAGCTTGAGCGGGTCCGACACCGCGTAAGCTAGCGCGATACCAGAGAGCAGCGATGTTGTCCAAAGCTGCGACTCCACTTTTCCAATTGTGAAGGCAAACATGAGCACGAAATAAATGCACCAGGCACTCCAACTCGCGCACACAGCATACGACAAGTACACAACCCATTCCGGGAAAAGCGGCTTTGCTTGATAGGCAGGCTGTCTCCTCAAGAATGCATTGTACAGCACACGCGACGTTCGCCGGATCTTCCTCAGCTGCTCTTTCTCAGCCAGATATGCTTGACGCTCGTGAATTGGGAGTGCTGCTAATTTGCGTTGTTCTCGTGCTTGAAGATACAGTTGTAAACGTTTCTTCAGCCTTGTAATCCCACGCAATCCTTCGAGTATTTTCTTTTCCTCAAGCCGGGCTTCTCGCCGCAGCCGACGTTGCTCGATCGCTGCCGTTTTCTTCGCCTTCTTGGCTGCCTTTTTCTTCTCGGCGAGCTTGTCCTGGTTCATACGCAGAATCGCTTTTTCTCCTTCTTCAAGGAGAGCTTGATCAGGCGCTTATCTTCTCGAATTACTGCCTCTGCCTGCGTGACATTTGCTGGCCGGCGTGAGACCCGTCGTACACTCTGGCGGGTCTTCACGATAAGGTCACTGGCATTGGGACCATTCAGCTCCAACGCCATCGCCTCTGAGATGCGTCGATCAAACTGGTTGCCAATAGCTGTACGCAGTTTCTTCAGTTGAATCTCTGTCTGCAATAGCTCGGCTTGAGCTTTAGCAACAACCACGCGGGCGTTGGATTGTTGGGCTTCACAGCACTCGTTACACTTAACCAGCCACGCTTGCAAAGCTAGCACGGTCTTTAACGCGGCGTCTTCCTCTCTTGAAGGCGGGCGAGATTCATCAGCTCCATCAGAATCGTCTTCCTCCACTTCCTCTTCCTTTTCGAGGTCATCCAATCGCGCACAAACTTCTGCAATTTTTGCGGCCGTTGGCGCGGACACTTGCAGCGGGTCAAACCTGAGCATACTGTTGATAAGCGCTTCACCTTGACGATGCTTCAACATCACGCAAAGTTGATTTACCGCAAGTTCCCTGCGCGATGCCGGATCCATTGTCTCCTCTTCGTCTTCTTGCACATCAGCGTGTGGCGGGTCAATGGCCGGTCCAGGGTCCGCCGCACTCTCCGATACTCGTGAGTCCGATCCTAGCTTACCTGTGCTCAAAACGTCAAATACACGCGAGTGGCTACGCTTTCCGATCACCGATCGCCTGGCTTTTGCTCTTGAAGATGCGATTTTATATGCACCAACACACCAGCGAGGGGTCATCGATCTGCTTCCCGTGATGTTCAGGAGGCTTCACGTCCGCATCGCGATTGTAGAGGGCTAGGAATATGCCACGACACACTTGTCCAGTCCGAGAAGCCAAAGTGTCCTTGATGGATCCGTCGTTGTTCGGTGCAATCGCTTTGTGAAGCTTGTCATAAACCAGTTGAAGTACATGCATATCTAAACAACGAGCGAGCGCTGCAAGGTCGATAGAAAGCTGCTCTTCCGGGGAGTACTGTTTCGCGTGACCGTAAGCATCCGTCTCGACTTCCACAATATTGCCGGCATCATCCTCCACTTGGTACCGAATAAGATACTTTTGCATACGTCCGGCCTTTTTGAACATGATCATGAACACGAAACCCACCGGCAGCATGCATAGCGTTGTGATGACTGCAGACACGATGGCAGAACCCAGCGTTTTGGGTCCTTTCCGTAGCTGGTAGAGCAGTGCGTTTGTGAACATATGGCTGAAAATCAGCGTGAATACAATCGTCAGTCGCTGCGCACGAGAAAAGCTCTCGTGGTATTTGAAGACAATCGACAGCAGCTTGTGGTGCTGCGTTAATCCGCGGCCAAACCCGCCCAAGACAGCATTCATTTTAGAGCGCCAATTGGTCGCGTGCAAATACTCCGGCTCCTGGAAAAGTGAACGGAATTTGACTTTTCGGGTGCTGCTGATCCACGCTTCAGCATTCGTGAGGCATGCATAGCCTTACGTCGATCACGGCGATCCCAACGGTTCCCGTACAATACCGACACAACGTAGAGGAAGAAAAAGCGGCTATGGTCAGAATCACCGACAGGTTTTGCTTGACGTCTGCAGCTGTCACGTGATGTGTCACCACGTTTATGAAATGCTCAGTCACGAGACTCAGCGATTGAGTTACTTCCGTCGAGAAGTCCGTGAGATGTGTGCACTCACAAATTGTGTAGACCCCGTCGTCGGTGGTTCCTACCGCTTGACAGCCTTCGGATGACCATTTCCCTCTTTGATCATCCCAATATCTGCATGCCGGCTGGCGCACGGGGCACGTAGCTTCCCTGAGTAGGCTGTGCCATTGCATGTGACCGTCATTTCTTGGTTAATATTCGTGCAGTTGAAAGATTTAATATCAATTGTGCCCTCCAAGCAGTGGAATGTGAATTGCTGTAAATTGGTGTTCGCAGTGCCACCGCTTCCACTTGCGCTGCTCGCTGTCAACGCGCTTACGTTATTGGAATTATTGGCAGGCAATGGCATCGCCACGGCCACCAAATTCCGCATCAACAATCGGAAAGGCGTATCCAAGCCACTCACCGGAATATGCTCACCGTCTCGACGCACTGTAACAGTCATGACGCGCGAATTCATCGAAGTGTTGTCAAATGCGTACGGGTTCTTCGCGAAAATATTGGATTGCACGTCAACAATTGGGTCTTCTGTATCTCCAGCATTACTGGAGAGGGATCCGCTTCCACTGCTGTTGGTTTGACTCGCGATAAAAGCAGCAAAACCTTTAGGAATCGTCGTCGACGGTGGGGTATAATTCGCCGCAATCTGGGCAACTGTTAGTGGGAGTTGGATCTCGTGCCCCTCAAGCTGAGTAGCGGTGTCACGCTTTCCCACGAGCCTGAGATTTTTAGTCACCAGTTTTACTGGATCCTCCCCGGCAACTGACGCTGATAACATCACCATCTGCAGCTTTCCGATAGTACCTTGCATTTGCGCGGCATGCGCCCTCTCTTGAGCAAATTCATCTGTACCGGCCACACTGCCAGCACTGTTGCCACTACTACTGCTCGAGCTTGCTGTTAATCGCCGATTAGTAGTAGATAACGTTGTCGCTGTTGTGTTCTTGCTATTGCCCGAGTTGTCCACCTCAAGTAAATTCGAGATCGTGTTCCCCACCGCTGTGGTAGCTGCCGGAGTGAGCACCGGCGCTTTAAGGATACTATCCATAATATTAAGAACCAGTGTTTGCGAACTCGAATCGAGTACCGTTGCGCTTTTGGTAAGCGTCACGACGCTGGCAGCTTGCTGCTCTAACGCGCTCTTGTCAGTGACGTCCACTGATGATGATGCTGTAGCCATCGCAGTCAAAAGACTGCCCAAGGCGGCACTCTTTGCTGCGTAGGCCGCTTGATCTAGAGCACAATTGTCACCGTAGTATCCAGCATAGCAATAGCACGTCGTGGTACAATCCAAGTTTGTTGCTAAACAGCCGACCGGCACACGCACACAGGTGCCATGTGAAGCACATTCAACGCCATTTGAGGTTGGACAGCTCTGCAGGGTAGTAACCATCACAGTCGCATCCGTAGTGGCAGAGCCGGCAGCTGTAGTGGCTCCTGCAGAGGCAGTTGTGTTTGTTTCTTCTTCGTCGCCGTTGATCATATCTGCGAGCGCGTTAATCACGTTGAGAACCTTCGACGGATCGCCACTCTTCGCTTCCGCCAGGATATTTGCCGTCTTGTTAGCTAAATACGCAGCTTGGTCGGAGGCTGCTACCGTCACTTGTTTCACTTGTATTTCCTGCGTCGCGCGCGTTGTCGCCCCGAGTGAATCTTGAATATAGGCCACAATAGTGACGGTGTTGTTGCTGCCGCCACCCAAGCCCAGCAGAGAAACAAAGAGTGCATCTGGCGTTGACGCTCCCAGCGCGATCTCGCTTCCTCCCGAAAACGTAGACCCTTTAATGTACTTGAAAGTGTACTTCAGCGGCAAATCATCGTCGACCCAGTTATTCGCGAGAATGGAAAACTGGTCTTCCAACGCGTTCCCTACGGACGGGGTAGTGTTCAAACTACCACTTGACGGGGAGAGTTGGTCACCACTGTGATTGTGGCCGACCCAACTTGGCCAGAAAAATCGGTGGCATTGAACTGAAACGTGTACGATACGCCTGGTGTCAAGGAGCCGTCGGCCAGCAGCATCGTGAGGCGAGTTCGATCAACTGCAAACGTCGAGTTCATTTGAGCGTCCGTCGCCCCTACAAGATACCACTTTGTTTGGTTGACTGGCAGCTTCGATGTCACTTTCCCAATGAGAATTACCCGGTCGTTTGTGTTCACCTTTGGGGTGCTAAGGGGTCGATTGAAACCTGAGGCGGCGATCCTGGTGTGATCCCGATGAAGACACTTGCTTTGCTGGACCGTGAGTCCTTTGATACGGTCGCGGTGAACTTGTAGACTTGATTTGGATTCACCGTATTCGCGACTACAGTCGTTTTTGCTTTAGCTTCGATGGCCAAAGGATCTCCGGTTGCATTGACACAAGCAATACCGTACGTCTGCGTGACGGGGTTTACCATCTCACAGATCCACACGTATTGCATCGGCACAGTATTTTGGGGGTCGTCCGGGTCAGTAGACAGCGACGCATCCAAGACGAGATCTTGCTCAACTCCTTGCGATCGATTTCCGCTCGCAATTAATGGTACCAGGTCTGTGCGCGCCACAGCAATTTGTACATCGGCGGAGTTACTGATGTTTGCGTTGTTGGTCATGGCCACAAGCAGACGGAAGACGTAGGTCACGCCTACAGTCAAAGTTCGAGCAGGCAGCTTGAGGATGCGAGGATTTGGGCTTGTGGAATTGAACTGCGTTGCCGTTAGATCCCCTGCCACTTGGATCCAGGTAAATGTCAGGTCAAGTTTGGACGATGTATTCACCAAGTCTGTAGTCAAAGTCCCCGAGCACGAAGGATAGCTTGCGGACGCGGAAATTACCAACTCGTTTGCGCGGTAAGCTCCTTGAATCCCGCCGCCTTTAATGGACACCGATGGTAGCGCTAGTCCTGACTTCTTGACGACCACAACGTTGGAGTTGCCAGTTTTGCCGAGAAAGTTTTTCGCCAAGAGGACAAAAGAGTAGGCGCCGTCAGAATCCAATACAGCAGACCCAACCTTGAGGGTGGCATTGTTTGTGATCCCAGCTGCTGTGAGTAGAGCAGTCATTGCACTTAGTGAGGTGGCAGTCACATTTGATGAAGTTACAAGCATCCATGTGTATGTCATTGTACGCCCGCCAGACCCAGAAGAGCTTGATCCGTCCAGGAAGAGGTCATCACACATGCCGATGGATGTTGCTCCGCTCACAAGTACCTGCGGTTGCGGTGCATTGTCGGGTGTTGTAGTTGAGACCGTTGTTGCTGGAGCAGTTAACTCCGATGTTGGGGTGGACTTCACAAGGCCAGCACGGAGGGATAACACCCCACCCGGAACAATCGTGACACCTTGGCCGAATACAAATCGGATAGCGGCAGAATTTGTTTGCCAAGTGCATGTTGGTGTGTCGCCACAGTAGTTTGTCGAATTCAGCGATGGCAGATCAAATAACATACCACAGGCAAAACTATCCGCGACCAGGTTCGTCCGATCAACAGACCGATCAAACGTAATTGACAATCCCGTTCCGGTGTCCAAAAACTTTGCATTCAGAATCTTCGGAGGCGCTGTCGTATCCTTAGTTTCCACGATCGAGACGTTCAGGCTTGCGATTGACTTTGCTGCATATAAAGCATCTGCTGTCGTCACAGCAAACGATATGGTACCTATACGTCCGCCGTCCACCACTTGATTGTCATCAGCAGATACCGCAATCGTCTGGGTAACGTTCCAGTTTGCATCCGTGAATGCCACACCGGTTGGCGCTACAACCAAAAGCGGGAGCGAGGTTGCAAGGCGAATTGTCACGTCGGCAGTTGGTTGTGACTGTAGCATAATATTGAACGAGTCATTGATTATATGGCCCTCCGCGACAACCAGCACAGGTGCAGTTGTTTTTGCTGCTCCCTGGTACACGAAAATTCCTGAGGTATCATCATTCAAAACTTGCACATCAATCGAGGGGATCAAATACGTCGAGTACACAGCATCGCTGGAGCTAATCGTCGCAGATATCGTAGCAAAAGCGGTGGCATCTTCGATGAAGTCATTCATGGCAGTAATTTGGACACTCTTGGTAGTATTCCAGTCTGTCGCCGTGAACGATACAGACGACGGGATTACCACAGCTTTGACGGCCAAACTGCTAGTAAATACCACCGTCATTATATCCAGCGGCACGCTAAGGAGGGTAAGCGAAAGAGCCCCAGACATGCTCTCGTTCAGCTTGAAACTCGTCGAAGATACTTGAACTGCAGCAAACGTTACATTTGCGACTTGCGATACTCGCTGGGACGTATTCGAGACGCTAATTGATGCCACAACCACCACTTCGAAACTGATAGAGCTGAGCCACTTCGCTGTACTCGCAGTAATGTTCGGCGACTGCACCGCAGAAGTCGTAGAAAGTCGGTACAAGGCAGAGGAGGATATATTTGCCACCATTTCCAAAGACAAGATTTGGGTCCCCCATTTCACCTCGACTGCATCCATCGACCGCGGAATCAAGTAAACCGACAGCGAGGTCACATTTTGCTTTGCTTTGTTCGAGACCCCAATGCTTGTGATACCGATCTGTGTTGACTGCGCCAGTTGACCGCGTGTGTTTGCCACAACTACGACAGGGGTTTCCGCCACCGGAAGAATTGTGAACGTGACATTAGTCGATGTAGCGGCGGAATCACCATTACTTGACTCGATAGACACCGCTTTCACCTGGAGCTGCGCTGACCCGAACCACGCAGCAACCGGTACAATCTGAAGCGATAAATTAGATGATACAATCGGAAGCTGGTCCAAAGTAAACGTGCCGCTGGTACTGTCTTTCACAAACTGAACTCCACTTGTCGTTTGGATCTTACTAATTGCAATGCCACTCGCATCTGACACCACCAAGCGAATAGATTCTGAGCCATCCACATCAACCAGAGCGAGGGTTGAAACAAGCAAAATTCCTGACGAGTTTTCGTTTGCTCGGACATAAGAATTTCCGAAACTTAGAATTGGAGCGTCGGCGACGGCAGCGACGGTCACCGACACGGTCGTGAAAACTTGGACGCTCTCACCAGTCGCACTCTCGGTGCTTCTCACAGCAACTTGAACCGAAAAGACGCCCGCGAAGTACCGGTGCGGGAGCAGCGAAACACTGCGGTTGGTCGTGATCGAGACTGCAGGGCTCCGAGAGACGAGCGACACCATCCCAGCCGCCGCAGGCGTGGCGATCGCCACGCCATCCACGCTGATGCCGTCCACGTACGCGGGGTCAAAGCTCATTTCCACCTCGATGAATTCAGACCCATCCCTGTCAGGCGTGGACGCTTCCACGATCATGAACGCGCCGCTGGTATCCTCCATTGTCGTCACCGCAGAGCTATTCAGCACCAACACAGGCGTATTCGGAACGGGCGTCACGACTACTCTGCACCTAGCAAAGCTAGCGACCGCCGACAGCGACCCATATCCACTGTCGCCTACCGACACTCTCGACACGATTTTCATCGTCATGCTGAACACCTGCGCGGCATACAGCCGCGGCGCCACCGTCACCGAGCGATTTAACAGGCACGTTGGCTCTGCTGCAGGCAGGCACGACGGGCTGTTGTTCCCATAGAAAGAGTAGCGCAAGTCGCCAAAGCGCACGCCCGCGCCCCACTTCGTGTCGGTGTCGCCAACGACCGCGACCCCGCCAACACTCACAGAATCAATAGCACCACCGCCAACGATAGCCTGCACGCTCACCACATCCGCCAACTCACTCATCAAGCCCCAATCGGCCAGCCGGAACGTCACGCTCTGGTTATCCATCACTTGGAAGGACCGCACTGCAGCAATTCCGGCACCGATTGTGCCTGCCCCAGCCTCCCCACCAGCGGCAGCGTCATGTTGGAGATTGCCGATTGACTGGTCTGCTTCAGAACGTCCGTCGCTGTCGTCGCCACAGAGGCCAGAAGGGGACCCGAGTACATCGGTCTCGCGCCTAAGGCGATGCGCAAGTGCGTGTCGGCAGAAGCGTTTCCAGTGCTGAAGACAGCGTACGCTCCGACGCCCCGCACGGCGACCGCACTGGTAGCTAACGCGCGGCTCGCTAAAGCCGACCCCAGTGCATTCGCCGGAGCGAGCGCCAGCATCGTCGACATGCCAGCGGCCGCCGGCTGACCCCACGAATCGTTCGCAAACACACCGTCAAACGAAAGCGAGAGCGGCTTCCCTGCCACCATGACCTCGTCGCTACTGGATGCAGCAAAACTGGTCGACGGAGCAAGCGGGCGTGGGTGAACCACCACGGGGAAATTCACGACGACAATGCCCTCGTCGCCGCTTTCATACGCGCTTCGGTTCGGCACCTCCGTCACGCCGAACGGCACTGTCGTCACGACCGCGAACAAGCTCATGTACCCGAACCAGTACTGGCGCGGCCGCACACTCACCACGTCGCGCAGGCTGTACGGGATCGCGTACACATCGACTCCTCCGAGCGACATCGGGGCCAACCTCTGGATTCCTGCGTACACATCTGCCACCTGCGTCCGATTCTCCGCGTACAGTAAAATATGCTCGCGACTCACGACCTCTTCATACACATCCAGCCTCTGGAACGGCAAACGCACAAACTCGTTCCAGTACGAGTGCGAAACAGCGCTCACGCGCACGACCGGATCGACGGGTAGCACTAACACCGTAGCCACAACAGACTCCGCTTTGGTTTCACCCGTCTCGGTCTCGGTAGCCCATACGGTGACGTTCACGGTGAAAAAGCCCGTGAAATCTGCACGCGGTATGACGGTGAACGTCTGATCCGTGCGGAACACTGGCTGGGAGGCCAGTGAGGGCAGCGTTGCCATAGTACTGTCCCCACCCAGCAACAGATCTTTGGACGAATTGTCACCATAGACATAGAGCACTGCAGAGCGGTTGACGCTCACTTGTGCCATCAACACCTCAGATCCATCCGTGTCAACCGTAAAGGCGGACAAAGAGACGAGAACGCCAACCAAAGGCTGCGAAGTCGCGAACACCGGGCTGACGGCCACGGTGGGAGTGTGGCAAATGGCAGCCACAGTGATATTTACCGGGACCGGCGGAGATTGAGCGACGGCAACAGCGACACCAACGCTGGAGACCAGTGACGCCTTCTCCACCGACACGCTCCAAACCCTGAGACTAACGGATCCGCTGTACCCCGTCACCAGCGCGATCTCGATACTCCCGTTCATGTCCACACAACCAGCCCTGGCAGCCACAACCAACTGGGAATCCGCGCCATAAAGCACTTGCGGCACGCTGCCATCCCCACTGTCAACAAACGGCACCGATGTGTTATCGTTTGACCGCCAAGTGACAGAGATCGCATGACGTATGAGCTCGCCGAGATCCACCACCAAGAACAGCGCCTCCGATCCGTCAGTGTCCACCAACGATGCCGTGACCGAGTCACAGACTACGGCGCCATCTTCAACACTCGCGAGGAATACAGTCGAGACTGGGACCACACGGCTGTCCGAAGACCCTACAATCAATACAGGGACGTCGGCCACGGCAGCGACGGTCACCGACACGGTCGTGAAAACTTGGACGCTCTCACCAGTCGCACTCTCGGTGCTTCTCACAGCAACTTGAACCGAAAAGACGCCCGCGAAGTACCGGTGCGGGAGCAGCGAAACACTGCGGTTGGTCGTGATCGAGACTGCAGGGCTCCGAGAGACGAGCGACACCATCCCAGCCGCCGCAGGCGTGGCGATCGCCACGCCATCCACGCTGATGCCGTCCACGTACGCGGGGTCAAAGCTCATTTCCACCTCGATGAATTCAGACCCATCCCTGTCAGGCGTGGACGCTTCCACGATCATGAACGCGCCGCTGGTATCCTCCATTGTCGTCACCGCAGAGCTATTCAGCACCAACACAGGCGTATTCGGAACGGGCGTCACGACTACTCTGCACCTAGCAAAGCTAGCGACCGCCGACAGCGACCCATATCCACTGTCGCCTACCGACACTCTCGACACGATTTTCATCGTCATGCTGAACACCTGCGCGGCATACAGCCGCGGCGCCACCGTCACCGAGCGATTTAACAGGCACGTTGGCTCTGCTGCAGGCAGGCACGACGGGCTGTTGTTCCCATAGAAAGAGTAGCGCAAGTCGCCAAAGCGCACGCCCGCGCCCCACTTCGTGTCGGTGTCGCCAACGACCGCGACCCCGCCAACACTCACAGAATCAATAGCACCACCGCCAACGATAGCCTGCACGCTCACCACATCCGCCAACTCACTCATCAAGCCCCAATCGGCCAGCCGGAACGTCACGCTCTGGTTATCCATCACTTGGAAGGACCGCACTGCAGCAATTCCGGCACCGATTGTGCCTGCCCCAGCCTCCCCACCAGCGGCAGCGTCATGTTGGAGATTGCCGATTGACTGGTCTGCTTCAGAACGTCCGTCGCTGTCGTCGCCACAGAGGCCAGAAGGGGACCCGAGTACATCGGTCTCGCGCCTAAGGCGATGCGCAAGTGCGTGTCGGCAGAAGCGTTTCCAGTGCTGAAGACAGCGTACGCTCCGACGCCCCGCACGGCGACCGCACTGGTAGCTAACGCGCGGCTCGCTAAAGCCGACCCCAGTGCATTCGCCGGAGCGAGCGCCAGCATCGTCGACATGCCAGCGGCCGCCGGCTGACCCCACGAATCGTTCGCAAACACACCGTCAAACGAAAGCGAGAGCGGCTTCCCTGCCACCATGACCTCGTCGCTACTGGATGCAGCAAAACTGGTCGACGGAGCAAGCGGGCGTGGGTGAACCACCACGGGGAAATTCACGACGACAATGCCCTCGTCGCCGCTTTCATACGCGCTTCGGTTCGGCACCTCCGTCACGCCGAACGGCACTGTCGTCACGACCGCGAACAAGCTCATGTACCCGAACCAGTACTGGCGCGGCCGCACACTCACCACGTCGCGCAGGCTGTACGGGATCGCGTACACATCGACTCCTCCGAGCGACATCGGGGCCAACCTCTGGATTCCTGCGTACACATCTGCCACCTGCGTCCGATTCTCCGCGTACAGTAAAATATGCTCGCGACTCACGACCTCTTCATACACATCCAGCCTCTGGAACGGCAAACGCACAAACTCGTTCCAGTACGAGTGCGAAACAGCGCTCACGCGCACGACCGGATCGACGGGTAGCACTAACACCGTAGCCACAACAGACTCCGCTTTGGTTTCACCCGTCTCGGTCTCGGTAGCCCATACGGTGACGTTCACGGTGAAAAAGCCCGTGAAATCTGCACGCGGTATGACGGTGAACGTCTGATCCGTGCGGAACACTGGCTGGGAGGCCAGTGAGGGCAGCGTTGCCATAGTACTGTCCCCACCCAGCAACAGATCTTTGGACGAATTGTCACCATAGACATAGAGCACTGCAGAGCGGTTGACGCTCACTTGTGCCATCAACACCTCAGATCCATCCGTGTCAACCGTAAAGGCGGACAAAGAGACGAGAACGCCAACCAAAGGCTGCGAAGTCGCGAACACCGGGCTGACGGCCACGGTGGGAGTGTGGCAAATGGCAGCCACAGTGATATTTACCGGGACCGGCGGAGATTGAGCGACGGCAACAGCGACACCAACGCTGGAGACCAGTGACGCCTTCTCCACCGACACGCTCCAAACCCTGAGACTAACGGATCCGCTGTACCCCGTCACCAGCGCGATCTCGATACTCCCGTTCATGTCCACACAACCAGCCCTGGCAGCCACAACCAACTGGGAATCCGCGCCATAAAGCACTTGCGGCACGCTGCCATCTCCACTGTCAACAAACGGCACCGATGTGTTATCGTTTGACCGCCAAGTGACAGAGATCGCATGACGTATGAGCTCGCCGAGATCCACCACCAAGAACAGCGCCTCCGATCCGTCAGTGTCCACCAACGATGCCGTGACCGAGTCACAGACTACGGCGCCATCTTCAACACTCGCGAGGAATACAGTCGAGACTGGGACCACACGGCTGTCCGAAGACCCTACAATCAATACAGGGACGTCGGCCACGGCAGCGACGGTCACCGACACGGTCGTGAAAACTTGGACGCTCTCACCAGTCGCACTCTCGGTGCTTCTCACAGCAACTTGAACCGAAAAGACGCCCGCGAAGTACCGGTGCGGGAGCAGCGAAACACTGCGGTTGGTCGTGATCGAGACTGCAGGGCTCCGAGAGACGAGCGACACCATCCCAGCCGCCGCAGGCGTGGCGATCGCCACGCCATCCACGCTGATGCCGTCCACGTACGCGGGGTCAAAGCTCATTTCCACCTCGATGAATTCAGACCCATCCCTGTCAGGCGTGGACGCTTCCACGATCATGAACGCGCCGCTGGTATCCTCCATTGTCGTCACCGCAGAGCTATTCAGCACCAACACAGGCGTATTCGGAACGGGCGTCACGACTACTCTGCACCTAGCAAAGCTAGCGACCGCCGACAGCGACCCATATCCACTGTCGCCTACCGACACTCTCGACACGATTTTCATCGTCATGCTGAACACCTGCGCGGCATACAGCCGCGGCGCCACCGTCACCGAGCGATTTAACAGGCACGTTGGCTCTGCTGCAGGCAGGCACGACGGGCTGTTGTTCCCATAGAAAGAGTAGCGCAAGTCCCCAAAGCGCACGCCCGCGCCCCACTTCGTGTCGGTGTCGCCAACGACCGCGACCCCGCCAACACTCACAGAATCAATAGCACCACCGCCAACGATAGCCTGCACGCTCACCACATCCGCCAACTCACTCATCAAGCCCCAATCGGCCAGCCGGAACGTCACGCTCTGGTTATCCATCACTTGGAAGGACCGCACTGCAGCAATTCCGGCACCGATTATGCCTGCCCCAGCCTCCCCACCAGCGGCAGCGTCATGTTGGAGATTGCCGATTGACTGGTCTGCTTCAGAACGTCCGTCGCTGTCGTCGCCACAGAGGCCAGAAGGGGACCCGAGTACATCGGTCTCGCGCCTAAGGCGATGCGCAAGTGCGTGTCGGCAGAAGCGTTTCCAGTGCTGAAGACAGCGTACGCTCCGACGCCCCGCACGGCGACCGCACTGGTAGCTAACGCGCGGCTCGCTAAAGCCGACCCCAGTGCATTCGCCGGAGCGAGCGCCAGCATCGTCGACATGCCAGCGGCCGCCGGCTGACCCCACGAATCGTTCGCAAACACACCGTCAAACGAAAGCGAGAGCGGCTTCCTGCCACCATGACCTCGTCGCTACTGGATGCAGCAAAACTGGTCGACGGAGCAAGCGGGCGTGGGTGAACCACCACGGGGAAATTCACGACGACAATGCCCTCGTCGCCGCTTTCATACGCGCTTCGGTTCGGCACCTCCGTCACGCCGAACGGCACTGTCGTCACGACCGCGAACAAGCTCATGTACCCGAACCAGTACTGGCGCGGCCGCACACTCACCACGTCGCGCAGGCTGTACGGGATCGCGTACACATCGACTCCTCCGAGCGACATCGGGGCCAACCTCTGGATTCCTGCGTACACATCTGCCACCTGCGTCCGATTCTCCGCGTACAGTAAAATATGCTCGCGACTCACGACCTCTTCATACACATCCAGCCTCTGGAACGGCAAACGCACAAACTCGTTCCAGTACGAGTGCGAAACAGCGCTCACGCGCACGACCGGATCGACGGGTAGCACTAACACCGTAGCCACAACAGACTCCGCTTTGGTTTCACCCGTCTCGGTCTCGGTAGCCCATACGGTGACGTTCACGGTGAAAAAGCCCGTGAAATCTGCACGCGGTATGACGGTGAACGTCTGATCCGTGCGGAACACTGGCTGGGAGGCCAGTGAGGGCAGCGTTGCCATAGTACTGTCCCCACCCAGCAACAGATCTTTGGACGAATTGTCACCATAGACATAGAGCACTGCAGAGCGGTTGACGCTCACTTGTGCCATCAACACCTCAGATCCATCCGTGTCAACCGTAAAGGCGGACAAAGAGACGAGAACGCCAACCAAAGGCTGCGAAGTCGCGAACACCGGGCTGACGGCCACGGTGGGAGTGTGGCAAATGGCAGCCACAGTGATATTTACCGGGACCGGCGGAGATTGAGCGACGGCAACAGCGACACCAACGCTGGAGACCAGTGACGCCTTCTCCACCGACACGCTCCAAACCCTGAGACTAACGGATCCGCTGTACCCCGTCACCAGCGCGATCTCGATACTCCCGTTCATGTCCACACAACCAGCCCTGGCAGCCACAACCAACTGGGAATCCGCGCCATAAAGCACTTGCGGCACGCTGCCATCTCCACTGTCAACAAACGGCACCGATGTGTTATCGTTTGACCGCCAAGTGACAGAGATCGCATGACGTATGAGCTCGCCGAGATCCACCACCAAGAACAGCGCCTCCGATCCGTCAGTGTCCACCAACGATGCCGTGACCGAGTCACAGACTACGGCGCCATCTTCAACACTCGCGAGGAATACAGTCGAGACTGGGACCACACGGCTGTCCGAAGACCCTACAATCAATACAGGGACGTCGGCCACGGCAGCGACGGTCACCGACACGGTCGTGAAAACTTGGACGCTCTCACCAGTCGCACTCTCGGTGCTTCTCACAGCAACTTGAACCGAAAAGACGCCCGCGAAGTACCGGTGCGGGAGCAGCGAAACACTGCGGTTGGTCGTGATCGAGACTGCAGGGCTCCGAGAGACGAGCGACACCATCCCAGCCGCCGCAGGCGTGGCGATCGCCACGCCATCCACGCTGATGCCGTCCACGTACGCGGGGTCAAAGCTCATTTCCACCTCGATGAATTCAGACCCATCCCTGTCAGGCGTGGACGCTTCCACGATCATGAACGCGCCGCTGGTATCCTCCATTGTCGTCACCGCAGAGCTATTCAGCACCAACACAGGCGTATTCGGAACGGGCGTCACGACTACTCTGCACCTAGCAAAGCTAGCGACCGCCGACAGCGACCCATATCCACTGTCGCCTACCGACACTCTCGACACGATTTTCATCGTCATGCTGAACACCTGCGCGGCATACAGCCGCGGCGCCACCGTCACCGAGCGATTTAACAGGCACGTTGGCTCTGCTGCAGGCAGGCACGACGGGCTGTTGTTCCCATAGAAAGAGTAGCGCAAGTCGCCAAAGCGCACGCCCGCGCCCCACTTCGTGTCGGTGTCGCCAACGACCGCGACCCCGCCAACACTCACAGAATCAATAGCACCACCGCCAACGATAGCCTGCACGCTCACCACATCCGCCAACTCACTCATCAAGCCCCAATCGGCCAGCCGGAACGTCACGCTCTGGTTATCCATCACTTGGAAGGACCGCACTGCAGCAATTCCGGCACCGATTATGCCTGCCCCAGCCTCCCCACCAGCGGCAGCGTCATGTTGGAGATTGCCGATTGACTGGTCTGCTTCAGAACGTCCGTCGCTGTCGTCGCCACAGAGGCCAGAAGGGGACCCGAGTACATCGGTCTCGCGCCTAAGGCGATGCGCAAGTGCGTGTCGGCAGAAGCGTTTCCAGTGCTGAAGACAGCGTACGCTCCGACGCCCCGCACGGCGACCGCACTGGTAGCTAACGCGCGGCTCGCTAAAGCCGACCCCAGTGCATTCGCCGGAGCGAGCGCCAGCATCGTCGACATGCCAGCGGCCGCCGGCTGACCCCACGAATCGTTCGCAAACACACCGTCAAACGAAAGCGAGAGCGGCTTCCTGCCACCATGACCTCGTCGCTACTGGATGCAGCAAAACTGGTCGACGGAGCAAGCGGGCGTGGGTGAACCACCACGGGGAAATTCACGACGACAATGCCCTCGTCGCCGCTTTCATACGCGCTTCGGTTCGGCACCTCCGTCACGCCGAACGGCACTGTCGTCACGACCGCGAACAAGCTCATGTACCCGAACCAGTACTGGCGCGGCCGCACACTCACCACGTCGCGCAGGCTGTACGGGATCGCGTACACATCGACTCCTCCGAGCGACATCGGGGCCAACCTCTGGATTCCTGCGTACACATCTGCCACCTGCGTCCGATTCTCCGCGTACAGTAAAATATGCTCGCGACTCACGACCTCTTCATACACATCCAGCCTCTGGAACGGCAAACGCACAAACTCGTTCCAGTACGAGTGCGAAACAGCGCTCACGCGCACGACCGGATCGACGGGTAGCACTAACACCGTAGCCACAACAGACTCCGCTTTGGTTTCACCCGTCTCGGTCTCGGTAGCCCATACGGTGACGTTCACGGTGAAAAAGCCCGTGAAATCTGCACGCGGTATGACGGTGAACGTCTGATCCGTGCGGAACACTGGCTGGGAGGCCAGTGAGGGCAGCGTTGCCATAGTACTGTCCCCACCCAGCAACAGATCTTTGGACGAATTGTCACCATAGACATAGAGCACTGCAGAGCGGTTGACGCTCACTTGTGCCATCAACACCTCAGATCCATCCGTGTCAACCGTAAAGGCGGACAAAGAGACGAGAACGCCAACCAAAGGCTGCGAAGTCGCGAACACCGGGCTGACGGCCACGGTGGGAGTGTGGCAAATGGCAGCCACAGTGATATTTACCGGGACCGGCGGAGATTGAGCGACGGCAACAGCGACACCAACGCTGGAGACCAGTGACGCCTTCTCCACCGACACGCTCCAAACCCTGAGACTAACGGATCCGCTGTACCCCGTCACCAGCGCGATCTCGATACTCCCGTTCATGTCCACACAACCAGCCCTGGCAGCCACAACCAACTGGGAATCCGCGCCATAAAGCACTTGCGGCACGCTGCCATCTCCACTGTCAACAAACGGCACCGATGTGTTATCGTTTGACCGCCAAGTGACAGAGATCGCATGACGTATGAGCTCGCCGAGATCCACCACCAAGAACAGCGCCTCCGATCCGTCAGTGTCCACCAACGATGCCGTGACCGAGTCACAGACTACGGCGCCATCTTCAACACTCGCGAGGAATACAGTCGAGACTGGGACCACACGGCTGTCCGAAGACCCTACAATCAATACAGGGACGTCGGCCACGGCAGCGACGGTCACCGACACGGTCGTGAAAACTTGGACGCTCTCACCAGTCGCACTCTCGGTGCTTCTCACAGCAACTTGAACCGAAAAGACGCCCGCGAAGTACCGGTGCGGGAGCAGCGAAACACTGCGGTTGGTCGTGATCGAGACTGCAGGGCTCCGAGAGACGAGCGACACCATCCCAGCCGCCGCAGGCGTGGCGATCGCCACGCCATCCACGCTGATGCCGTCCACGTACGCGGGGTCAAAGCTCATTTCCACCTCGATGAATTCAGACCCATCCCTGTCAGGCGTGGACGCTTCCACGATCATGAACGCGCCGCTGGTATCCTCCATTGTCGTCACCGCAGAGCTATTCAGCACCAACACAGGCGTATTCGGAACGGGCGTCACGACTACTCTGCACCTAGCAAAGCTAGCGACCGCCGACAGCGACCCATATCCACTGTCGCCTACCGACACTCTCGACACGATTTTCATCGTCATGCTGAACACCTGCGCGGCATACAGCCGCGGCGCCACCGTCACCGAGCGATTTAACAGGCACGTTGGCTCTGCTGCAGGCAGGCACGACGGGCTGTTGTTCCCATAGAAAGAGTAGCGCAAGTCCCCAAAGCGCACGCCCGCGCCCCACTTCGTGTCGGTGTCGCCAACGACCGCGACCCCGCCAACACTCACAGAATCAATAGCACCACCGCCAACGATAGCCTGCACGCTCACCACATCCGCCAACTCACTCATCAAGCCCCAATCGGCCAGCCGGAACGTCACGCTCTGGTTATCCATCACTTGGAAGGACCGCACTGCAGCAATTCCGGCACCGATTGTGCCTGCCCCAGCCTCCCCACCAGCGGCAGCGTCATGTTGGAGATTGCCGATTGACTGGTCTGCTTCAGAACGTCCGTCGCTGTCGTCGCCACAGAGGCCAGAAGGGGACCCGAGTACATCGGTCTCGCGCCTAAGGCGATGCGCAAGTGCGTGTCGGCAGAAGCGTTTCCAGTGCTGAAGACAGCGTACGCTCCGACGCCCCGCACGGCGACCGCACTGGTAGCTAACGCGCGGCTCGCTAAAGCCGACCCCAGTGCATTCGCCGGAGCGAGCGCCAGCATCGTCGACATGCCAGCGGCCGCCGGCTGACCCCACGAATCGTTCGCAAACACACCGTCAAACGAAAGCGAGCGGCTTCCCTGCCACCATGACCTCGTCGCTACTGGATGCAGCAAAACTGGTCGACGGAGCAAGCGGGCGTGGGTGAACCACCACGGGGAAATTCACGACGACAATGCCCTCGTCGCCGCTTTCATACGCGCTTCGGTTCGGCACCTCCGTCACGCCGAACGGCACTGTCGTCACGACCGCGAACAAGCTCATGTACCCGAACCAGTACTGGCGCGGCCGCACACTCACCACGTCGCGCAGGCTGTACGGGATCGCGTACACATCGACTCCTCCGAGCGACATCGGGGCCAACCTCTGGATTCCTGCGTACACATCTGCCACCTGCGTCCGATTCTCCGCGTACAGTAAAATATGCTCGCGACTCACGACCTCTTCATACACATCCAGCCTCTGGAACGGCAAACGCACAAACTCGTTCCAGTACGAGTGCGAAACAGCGCTCACGCGCACGACCGGATCGACGGGTAGCACTAACACCGTAGCCACAACAGACTCCGCTTTGGTTTCACCCGTCTCGGTCTCGGTAGCCCATACGGTGACGTTCACGGTGAAAAAGCCCGTGAAATCTGCACGCGGTATGACGGTGAACGTCTGATCCGTGCGGAACACTGGCTGGGAGGCCAGTGAGGGCAGCGTTGCCATAGTACTGTCCCCACCCAGCAACAGATCTTTGGACGAATTGTCACCATAGACATAGAGCACTGCAGAGCGGTTGACGCTCACTTGTGCCATCAACACCTCAGATCCATCCGTGTCAACCGTAAAGGCGGACAAAGAGACGAGAACGCCAACCAAAGGCTGCGAAGTCGCGAACACCGGGCTGACGGCCACGGTGGGAGTGTGGCAAATGGCAGCCACAGTGATATTTACCGGGACCGGCGGAGATTGAGCGACGGCAACAGCGACACCAACGCTGGAGACCAGTGACGCCTTCTCCACCGACACGCTCCAAACCCTGAGACTAACGGATCCGCTGTACCCCGTCACCAGCGCGATCTCGATACTCCCGTTCATGTCCACACAACCAGCCCTGGCAGCCACAACCAACTGGGAATCCGCGCCATAAAGCACTTGCGGCACGCTGCCATCTCCACTGTCAACAAACGGCACCGATGTGTTATCGTTTGACCGCCAAGTGACAGAGATCGCATGACGTATGAGCTCGCCGAGATCCACCACCAAGAACAGCGCCTCCGATCCGTCAGTGTCCACCAACGATGCCGTGACCGAGTCACAGACTACGGCGCCATCTTCAACACTCGCGAGGAATACAGTCGAGACTGGGACCACACGGCTGTCCGAAGACCCTACAATCAATACAGGGACGTCGGCCACGGCAGCGACGGTCACCGACACGGTCGTGAAAACTTGGACGCTCTCACCAGTCGCACTCTCGGTGCTTCTCACAGCAACTTGAACCGAAAAGACGCCCGCGAAGTACCGGTGCGGGAGCAGCGAAACACTGCGGTTGGTCGTGATCGAGACTGCAGGGCTCCGAGAGACGAGCGACACCATCCCAGCCGCCGCAGGCGTGGCGATCGCCACGCCATCCACGCTGATGCCGTCCACGTACGCGGGGTCAAAGCTCATTTCCACCTCGATGAATTCAGACCCATCCCTGTCAGGCGTGGACGCTTCCACGATCATGAACGCGCCGCTGGTATCCTCCATTGTCGTCACCGCAGAGCTATTCAGCACCAACACAGGCGTATTCGGAACGGGCGTCACGACTACTCTGCACCTAGCAAAGCTAGCGACCGCCGACAGCGACCCATATCCACTGTCGCCTACCGACACTCTCGACACGATTTTCATCGTCATGCTGAACACCTGCGCGGCATACAGCCGCGGCGCCACCGTCACCGAGCGATTTAACAGGCACGTTGGCTCTGCTGCAGGCAGGCACGACGGGCTGTTGTTCCCATAGAAAGAGTAGCGCAAGTCGCCAAAGCGCACGCCCGCGCCCCACTTCGTGTCGGTGTCGCCAACGACCGCGACCCCGCCAACACTCACAGAATCAATAGCACCACCGCCAACGATAGCCTGCACGCTCACCACATCCGCCAACTCACTCATCAAGCCCCAATCGGCCAGCCGGAACGTCACGCTCTGGTTATCCATCACTTGGAAGGACCGCACTGCAGCAATTCCGGCACCGATTATGCCTGCCCCAGCCTCCCCCACCAGCGGCAGCGTCATGTTGGAGATTGCCGATTGACTGGTCTGCTTCAGAACGTCCGTCGCTGTCGTCGCCACAGAGGCCAGAAGGGGACCCGAGTACATCGGTCTCGCGCCTAAGGCGATGCGCAAGTGCGTGTCGGCAGAAGCGTTTCCAGTGCTGAAGACAGCGTACGCTCCGACGCCCCGCACGGCGACCGCACTGGTAGCTAACGCGCGGCTCGCTAAAGCCGACCCCAGTGCATTCGCCGGAGCGAGCGCCAGCATCGTCGACATGCCAGCGGCCGCCGGCTGACCCCACGAATCGTTCGCAAACACACCGTCAAACGAAAGCGAGAGCGGCTTCCCTGCCACCATGACCTCGTCGCTACTGGATGCAGCAAAACTGGTCGACGGAGCAAGCGGGCGTGGGTGAACCACCACGGGGAAATTCACGACGACAATGCCCTCGTCGCCGCTTTCATACGCGCTTCGGTTCGGCACCTCCGTCACGCCGAACGGCACTGTCGTCACGACCGCGAACAAGCTCATGTACCCGAACCAGTACTGGCGCGGCCGCACACTCACCACGTCGCGCAGGCTGTACGGGATCGCGTACACATCGACTCCTCCGAGCGACATCGGGGCCAACCTCTGGATTCCTGCGTACACATCTGCCACCTGCGTCCGATTCTCCGCGTACAGTAAAATATGCTCGCGACTCACGACCTCTTCATACACATCCAGCCTCTGGAACGGCAAACGCACAAACTCGTTCCAGTACGAGTGCGAAACAGCGCTCACGCGCACGACCGGATCGGGGTAGCACTAACACCGTAGCCACAACAGACTCCGCTTTGGTTTCACCCGTCTCGGTCTCGGTAGCCCATACGGTGACGTTCACGGTGAAAAAGCCCGTGAAATCTGCACGCGGTATGACGGTGAACGTCTGATCCGTGCGGAACACTGGCTGGGAGGCCAGTGAGGGCAGCGTTGCCATAGTACTGTCCCCACCCAGCAACAGATCTTTGGACGAATTGTCACCATAGACATAGAGCACTGCAGAGCGGTTGACGCTCACTTGTGCCATCAACACCTCAGATCCATCCGTGTCAACCGTAAAGGCGGACAAAGAGACGAGAACGCCAACCAAAGGCTGCGAAGTCGCGAACACCGGGCTGACGGCCACGGTGGGAGTGTGGCAAATGGCAGCCACAGTGATATTTACCGGGACCGGCGGAGATTGAGCGACGGCAACAGCGACACCAACGCTGGAGACCAGTGACGCCTTCTCCACCGACACGCTCCAAACCCTGAGACTAACGGATCCGCTGTACCCCGTCACCAGCGCGATCTCGATACTCCCGTTCATGTCCACACAACCAGCCCTGGCAGCCACAACCAACTGGGAATCCGCGCCATAAAGCACTTGCGGCACGCTGCCATCTCCACTGTCAACAAACGGCACCGATGTGTTATCGTTTGACCGCCAAGTGACAGAGATCGCATGACGTATGAGCTCGCCGAGATCCACCACCAAGAACAGCGCCTCCGATCCGTCAGTGTCCACCAACGATGCCGTGACCGAGTCACAGACTACGGCGCCATCTTCAACACTCGCGAGGAATACAGTCGAGACTGGGACCACACGGCTGTCCGAAGACCCTACAATCAATACAGGGACGTCGGCCACGGCAGCGACGGTCACCGACACGGTCGTGAAAACTTGGACGCTCTCACCAGTCGCACTCTCGGTGCTTCTCACAGCAACTTGAACCGAAAAGACGCCCGCGAAGTACCGGTGCGGGAGCAGCGAAACACTGCGGTTGGTCGTGATCGAGACTGCAGGGCTCCGAGAGACGAGCGACACCATCCCAGCCGCCGCAGGCGTGGCGATCGCCACGCCATCCACGCTGATGCCGTCCACGTACGCGGGGTCAAAGCTCATTTCCACCTCGATGAATTCAGACCCATCCCTGTCAGGCGTGGACGCTTCCACGATCATGAACGCGCCGCTGGTATCCTCCATTGTCGTCACCGCAGAGCTATTCAGCACCAACACAGGCGTATTCGGAACGGGCGTCACGACTACTCTGCACCTAGCAAAGCTAGCGACCGCCGACAGCGACCCATATCCACTGTCGCCTACCGACACTCTCGACACGATTTTCATCGTCATGCTGAACACCTGCGCGGCATACAGCCGCGGCGCCACCGTCACCGAGCGATTTAACAGGCACGTTGGCTCTGCTGCAGGCAGGCACGACGGGCTGTTGTTCCCATAGAAAGAGTAGCGCAAGTCCCCAGCGCACGCCCGCGCCCACTTCGTGTCGGTGTCGCCAACGACCGCGACCCCGCCAACACTCACAGAATCAATAGCACCACCGCCAACGATAGCCTGCACGCTCACCACATCCGCCAACTCACTCATCAAGCCCCAATCGGCCAGCCGGAACGTCACGCTCTGGTTATCCATCACTTGGAAGGACCGCACTGCAGCAATTCCGGCACCGATTGTGCCTGCCCCAGCCTCCCCACCAGCGGCAGCGTCATGTTGGAGATTGCCGATTGACTGGTCTGCTTCAGAACGTCCGTCGCTGTCGTCGCCACAGAGGCCAGAAGGGACCCGAGTACATCGGTCTCGCGCCTAAGGCGATGCGCAAGTGCGTGTCGGCAGAAGCGTTTCCAGTGCTGAAGACAGCGTACGCTCCGACGCCCCGCACGGCGACCGCACTGGTAGCTAACGCGCGGCTCGCTAAAGCCGACCCCAGTGCATTCGCCGGAGCGAGCGCCAGCATCGTCGACATGCCAGCGGCCGCCGGCTGACCCCACGAATCGTTCGCAAACACACCGTCAAACGAAAGCGAGCGGCTTCCCTGCCACCATGACCTCGTCGCTACTGGATGCAGCAAAACTGGTCGACGGAGCAAGCGGGCGTGGGTGAACCACCACGGGAAATTCACGACGACAATGCCCTCGTCGCCGCTTTCATACGCGCTTCGGTTCGGCACCTCCGTCACGCCGAACGGCACTGTCGTCACGACCGCGAACAAGCTCATGTACCCGAACCAGTACTGGCGCGGCACACTCACCACGTCGCGCAGGCTGTACGGGATCGCGTACACATCGACTCCTCCGAGCGACATCGGGGCCAACCTCTGGATTCCTGCGTACACATCTGCCACCTGCGTCCGATTCTCCGCGTACAGTAAAATATGCTCGCGACTCACGACCTCTTCATACACATCCAGCCTCTGGAACGGCAAACGCACAAACTCGTTCCAGTACGAGTGCGAAACAGCGCTCACGCGCACGACCGGATCGACGGGTAGCACTAACACCGTAGCCACAACAGACTCCGCTTTGGTTTCACCCGTCTCGGTCTCGGTAGCCCATACGGTGACGTTCACGGTGAAAAAGCCCGTGAAATCTGCACGCGGTATGACGGTGAACGTCTGATCCGTGCGGAACACTGGCTGGGAGGCCAGTGAGGGCAGCGTTGCCATAGTACTGTCCCCACCCAGCAACAGATCTTTGGACGAATTGTCACCATAGACATAGAGCACTGCAGAGCGGTTGACGCTCACTTGTGCCATCAACACCTCAGATCCATCCGTGTCAACCGTAAAGGCGGACAAAGAGACGAGAACGCCAACCAAAGGCTGCGAAGTCGCGAACACCGGGCTGACGGCCACGGTGGAGTGTGGCAAATGGCAGCCACAGTGATATTTACCGGACCGGCGGAGATTGAGCGACGGCAACAGCGACACCAACGCTGGAGACCAGTGACGCCTTCTCCACCGACACGCTCCAAACCCTGAGACTAACGGATCCGCTGTACCCCGTCACCAGCGCGATCTCGATACTCCCGTTCATGTCCACACAACCAGCCCTGGCAGCCACAACCAACTGGGAATCCGCGCCATAAAGCACTTGCGGCACGCTGCCATCCCACTGTCAACAAACGGCACCGATGTGTTATCGTTTGACCGCCAAGTGACAGAGATCGCATGACGTATGAGCTCGCCGAGATCCACCACCAAGAACAGCGCCTCCGATCCGTCAGTGTCCACCAACGATGCCGTGACCGAGTCACAGACTACGGCGCCATCTTCAACACTCGCGAGGAATACAGTCGAGACTGGGACCACACGGCTGTCCGAAGACCCTACAATCAATACAGGGACGTCGGCCACGGCAGCGACGGTCACCGACACGGTCGTGAAAACTTGACGCTCTCACCAGTCGCACTCTCGGTGCTTCTCACAGCAACTTGAACCGAAAAGACGCCCGCGAAGTACCGGTGCGGGAGCAGCGAAACACTGCGGTTGGTCGTGATCGAGACTGCAGGGCTCCGAGAGACGAGCGACACCATCCCAGCCGCCGCAGGCGTGGCGATCGCCACGCCATCCACGCTGATGCCGTCCACGTACGCGGGGTCAAAGCTCATTTCCACCTCGATGAATTCAGACCCATCCCTGTCAGGCGTGGACGCTTCCACGATCATGAACGCGCCGCTGGTATCCTCCATTGTCGTCACCGCAGAGCTATTCAGCACCAACACAGGCGTATTCGGAACGGGCGTCACGACTACTCTGCACCTAGCAAAGCTAGCGACCGCCGACAGCGACCCATATCCACTGTCGCCTACCGACACTCTCGACACGATTTTCATCGTCATGCTGAACACCTGCGCGGCATACAGCCGCGGCGCCACCGTCACCGAGCGATTTAACAGGCACGTTGGCTCTGCTGCAGGCAGGCACGACGGGCTGTTGTTCCCATAGAAAGAGTAGCGCAAGTCGCCAGCGCACGCCCGCGCCCCACTTCGTGTCGGTGTCGCCAACGACCGCGACCCCGCCAACACTCACAGAATCAATAGCACCACCGCCAACGATAGCCTGCACGCTCACCACATCCGCCAACTCACTCATCAAGCCCCAATCGGCCAGCCGGAACGTCACGCTCTGGTTATCCATCACTTGGAAGGACCGCACTGCAGCAATTCCGGCACCGATTGTGCCTGCCCCAGCCTTCCCACCAGCGGCAGCGTCATGTTGGAGATTGCCGATTGACTGGTCTGCTTCAGAACGTCCGTCGCTGTCGTCGCCACAGAGGCCAGAAGGGGCCCGAGTACATCGGTCTCGCGCCTAAGGCGATGCGCAAGTGCGTGTCGGCAGAAGCGTTTCCAGTGCTGAAGACAGCGTACGCTCCGACGCCCCGCACGGCGACCGCACTGGTAGCTAACGCGCGGCTCGCTAAAGCCGACCCAGTGCATTCGCCGGAGCGAGCGCCAGCATCGTCGACATGCCAGCGGCCGCCGGCTGACCCACGAATCGTTCGCAAACACACCGTCAAACGAAAGCGAGCGGCTTCCCTGCCACCATGACCTCGTCGCTACTGGATGCAGCAAAACTGGTCGACGGAGCAAGCGGGCGTGGGTGAACCACCACGGGGAAATTCACGACGACAATGCCCTCGTCGCCGCTTTCATACGCGCTTCGGTTCGGCACCTCCGTCACGCCGAACGGCACTGTCGTCACGACCGCGAACAAGCTCATGTACCCGAACCAGTACTGGCGCGGCCGCACACCACGTCGCGCAGGCTGTACGGGATCGCGTACACATCGACTCCTCCGAGCGACATCGGGGCCAACCTCTGGATTCCTGCGTACACATCTGCCACCTGCGTCCGATTCTCCGCGTACAGTAAAATATGCTCGCGACTCACGACCTCTTCATACACATCCAGCCTCTGGAACGGCAAACGCACAAACTCGTTCCAGTACGAGTGCGAAACAGCGCTCACGCGCACGACCGGATCGACGGGTAGCACTAACACCGTAGCCACAACAGACCTGCTTTGGTTTCACCCGTCTCGGTCTCGGTAGCCCATACGGTGACGTTCACGGTGAAAAAGCCCGTGAAATCTGCACGCGGTATGACGGTGAACGTCTGATCCGTGCGGAACACTGGCTGGGAGGCCAGTGAGGGCAGCGTTGCCATAGTACTGTCCCCACCCAGCAACAGATCTTTGGACGAATTGTCACCATAGACATAGAGCACTGCAGAGCGGTTGACGCTCACTTGTGCCATCAACACCTCAGATCCATCCGTGTCAACCGTAAAGGCGGACAAAGAGACGAGAACGCCAACCAAAGGCTGCGAAGTCGCGAACACCGGGCTGACGGCCACGGTGGGAGTGTGGCAAATGGCAGCCACAGTGATATTTACCGGGACCGGCGGAGATTGAGCGACGGCAACAGCGACACCAACGCTGGAGACCAGTGACGCCTTCTCCACCGACACGCTCCAAACCCTGAGACTAACGGATCCGCTGTACCCCGTCACCAGCGCGATCTCGATACTCCCGTTCATGTCCACACAACCAGCCCTGGCAGCCACAACCAACTGGGAATCCGCGCCATAAAGCACTTGCGGCACGCTGCCATCCCCACTGTCAACAAACGGCACCGATGTGTTATCGTTTGACCGCCAAGACAGAGATCGCATGACGTATGAGCTCGCCGAGATCCACCACCAAGAACAGCGCCTCCGATCCGTCAGTGTCCACCAACGATGCCGTGACCGAGTCACAGACTACGGCGCCATCTTCAACACTCGCGAGGAATACAGTCGAGACTGGGACCACACGGCTGTCCGAAGACCCTACAATCAATACAGGGACGTCGGCCACGGCAGCGACGGTCACCGACACGGTCGTGAAAACTTGACGCTCTCACCAGTCGCACTCTCGGTGCTTCTCACAGCAACTTGAACCGAAAAGACGCCCGCGAAGTACCGGAGCAGCGAAACACTGCGGTTGGTCGTGATCGAGACTGCAGGGCTCCGAGAGACGAGCGACACCATCCAGCCGCCGCAGGCGTGGCGATCGCCACGCCATCCACGCTGATGC